>WOFM01000130.1:720603-898686 GCA_011428145.1 Ericerus pela | reverse complement strand
TGCAAATTTGTCCTTTTACATTCGCTATGTACATGAATGTAAAATTATTTTTTTTATTTGTGGATGTATTGCAAAAATCAACTAATGCATAGACTCGGTCTGCACCAGAATACTTAAATTGTAAGTTCAAATGTGCTTGTTAACTTGTATCACCCATAAATCATATTTAATTGTTAGCCAAAAAGTTAAACTCGTCAATTGTACCAACATCAAATAGTTCAAATTTTCTCATATTTTTGGAACTAATAGGTCTACCTATTAGCAAATGCAGATAAGGGTAAATTGCCATATGTGGATTTCAGATGAACTAAAAACACCTGCTCAGATAGTAAGAAAATCACTGAATAAAATATGTCATGACATGACAGTCTCGGATGTGTTCAAATCAGAAGGGTTGTTTGTTCAGTTCGAATTTATTGGTGCTCCAATTATCCAGTAGATAACTGTGTGACTCAAAAATTCATGCTGGTAAGACCATTGTGGCCATCCAATCCCTACCATCCCCTCTCTATATATCTTCAGAGTCTAGACCTTGTGTAAAATGGGCTGGAAGCCGAAACGCAATTTTAAAAAAAGAAAAGAATATTGACTGACATATCCGCTTAAATAAAATCATTTCAATTATGAATTACATTGGTTTTTAGTGTATTTTCCGATCCTGAGTCATAGATAACAAATACATATATACATTTCCACTTTTTGCTCATTTTGGGAGTCTGTGTAGCCTCCGCTGTTTGACCTATGACAATGAAACTTGGAAAAGTGTGGAAAACTTTAATAGGCTATACATTTGTGTTATAATTTTTGAAATTAATCAGCTAATTTCGGAGGAAGGGGTTCTCAAAGTGTAGCAATTCCATCATGTTATCATCCCGATAACTACCATAAATTAAAAGGTTTTGGCTTGAAATTTTTGTGGCAGTTGGAGACTATTAGGAACTGCTTTGGAATTGAATTTGAGCGAAATCAGTCAATTGATTTTTGAATGGCAACCATTACAAAATTTAACACTTGGGAAATACACGCATACCGTGGTTGATGGGCGGCAGAGATATTTTTTGTTTTTACTGATCCAGTTGAAACTGCTGGAATCTACCTTATTTATCAAGCCATGAAATGAAAACCACAACGTTACACAATTCAGTACTAAACACGTATTTTTTTGAAAATCCAGTGATTTTTAATTATTCTTTATTTCAAAAATTGTAAACCGAAATAAGTTTGCGATCGTTTTTCGTCTTTTTTTTCTGATTAAGAATGAAAAATGGTAAAAATCGGCCCAGAAATTGTTGTCAGCATGCCGGTTTTAGCTATAATACTTAATAGCTTGATAAGTAAAATTGGCTTTGAAATAACATACTGCCCACATTCTTTTTCTTCTAACTGAGCTTCGGCTACATATCCATATTACCTACCGGCCAGAGTATATATAATTATGTTAATGTCGAAATGAAACCGGTTGAGATCCTGTTCCCAATAACCCACCAGCATGAAGTTTTTAATTAAGAGTCGTCAATCATGCAAGAGCACTAAATTTTAAAATGGTTATATTTCTCTTTAAATGGAAATTTTATTATACTTTTTTTTCAAGTTGATTCGATTTTTTGATTTTTTTTTTTTGATTTTTTTCATTTTAAGGATAAGGAAATAGGTTTTAGTAACTTTGATATCAGGATTCAGAAAACTTCGTCACGTTACCTCATTGTTTGATGAGTATAAACTTGACCATACTTCATTGATTTTCAAGTTGACAATCGTAATTTTCTAGAAAAATGCTCAAGTTCTCAACGCTTTTACTAGCGTGGCTGAAAAATGGAAGGCAAAAAAACGAAGCCAGAAAGGGAAAAAAATTAAATCGAACTCAAATGCGAATAATTCTTATTTTGCGCGAAAATCATGAAAAATAATTTCAAATATATCCATGTCCCTCGTAGGTTTACAATTTTTTTCCTCAGAATTAACTAAATTACAAAACTTAACTTTTATCCTGTTTCCCTGGTTTCCTACACGTGCGTATTTAACTTGATGTAATAACATAAAAAAAAAACCAACTGTTTTAATAATCCAAGTATATAAAAAAATTATTTAATTTTACACTTTTTTTTTTGCACAAATGGCAGAAGTACAAATAATTATACAACAATAGGCCGGTGCCGTTACTTCATTCATTCATCTCAATTTTAATTTAAATTAATTACACGCAAAATACATAATAAAATCAAGTCTTCAGTTCATACACTTGAATATAAGCCTCGGAAAGAGTAATCATCTGTGGCAGAATTTCAGTAACGTGTAAATCCTGCATTTCAAACCACTGCCCAGTGGCCTTATGCAGAACGTGCATTCGATAAGTGCCTTTTTCTGGTTCTCCATCGTGTATGACGTTGGCCACCAAATCGTACGTCGTATTCTTATGTCGAGCCTTCGCCTCCTTCGACAAATATTCGCCAAAATCGATATTTTTGATGGGGAAATTAACGATAGTTCTATTCTTTTCCGTGAAGAATGTATTCTTCGTGAATCGTTTTATGTAGATTATCAAGTACGGAGGTAACTGCGTGATTTCAAAACGTTTCAAGAAATTGTCTTTGTATGTTTTGTACTCTTTCTCATTCTGATTGTTAAACTTCTCCAATATCGATGATAAACTCACTTGCGGAATAATATTCTCAAGGATTTCGTCCTTGAATAACGGTGGTGGAGGTAAATCGCAGGTTAAATACAGAAATGGAGATTCCGTAACCGAAACGGCATACTCTGGAGACTGAAGAAGTCGGTACTTTTCTCTTTCTTCCAAGTCGACGGGTGGAATTTTCCTCGTATGAATTCGCATATGTCCTAAAAAGGTTTTGTTGATGATCGAAGAGTTAGGTTTCTTGGTACCGTTCAGTGCTCGGTGTAAGGCATTCAAAAACCACGACAAAAAATCAATGGGATCACCCTGACTGGTAAATTGAAATCTTTTATGACTCCACAAAACGACAGCTTGTAACATTTCGTGCGGTGAAACGTGCGTTTTGAAATTACGAGGGTTCCACAATTTTCGCATCAGTTCTCCAAATCTTTGCACCAGAAGGAAAGAGCTATCACCCGGTGGTCGTTTCACGTTCATATAACTCTCTTCCCGCAGAAAATAATTTCGTATTGGCGTCACATGAGACAACGCTTGAAGGATAACGTTACAGTAATCATTAGCTTTAATATTATTCAGGCCAACGATTCCAGGACGATAAAATGATGAACCATCGATTGCTCTGGACATTTTATCGTTCGAATCCAATTGCTGGATTTGGTCTTCAGTAAATGTAGGATTCAGAAGATACTTTATATCGTCCAAGGAAGAGTCTCTAATTTCGTAGTTGTCTGGCAGGCAGTAAAACTTCAGTGTGTGCAAATTGAGGAATACGTGGTGCGACTCAGCGATGCTGTGAGTATAAGCATACGTATTCGTTCCTCTACCTTGGAAATATTTACCGCATACTAAACACGCGTAAACATTAATTCGCGACAGCGATATGGAACATAGTTTTTCAAAATCAAAATCCAATACCTGACGATTAATGGTATCTAGATACGGGCACAGCGGAAAGTCAGTTCTCGATTTTTTGGACGATGGCTCATCTTCGTCGTCCGAATAAGAACGACCATTCAAAGACTTCATGACTCGTGCTGGGCACAATATTTAATCAAAAATTATCGTTTACTTTAAAAAATTAAAGAAAAACATTCAGTTAGCTAATAATAAAATTACACTTCTCTGGGGACCTAGGATGTGCAAGTGACGAGTGCGATGCTCCTCAGCACTAACCTTGTCTAATTACAACTTGAGTACCAAAGTAACATTTTGTACCAACGAGACGATACGACCGATACGAGTTAAAACTAGTAAGAGTAAAAATGAGAAAAACTCGTTGACGCTTGAACAAAATTAACTAAAATTTGATTACGAAAAAGTCAGGGATTGAATAATTTATCACGAACTTCAGTGTTAGTAGTAACACGATCGTTGACTTTGGTCCTATCAGCAATTTGAACAAATCAATAACAACAATTTTTATGACATAAATAGTATGAAATTGACTCTTTCTACCAACGGCCTGTTGGTCTAGGGGTATGATTCTCGCTTCGGGTGCGAGAGGTCCCGGGTTCAAATCCCGGACAGGCCCTCTTTTGCAATATGTTTTTCTATTCGTTAATTCTTCGTAACTTCCTTAAATTTTATCTCATTTAATCCCAATTAAATTTAAACGAGTAATCTATAAAATTTTCAGTTATGAAGAAGAAAATGGTCGGTACACAATTTCATATTCAGATGCATAGGCTTTGTACTGAACAACAATGTACCTAAATAAATTCGGTAGGTACTTATGAGAAATCCAATTAAATTTGTTTTTCCAGACTACAAATTCAAAAAATCTTTTCAAGAAAAAAATTATACATATTCTGAAACTGATGAATAAAATACTACACGACAGTCGATAAACATAATATTAACATAATTATTCCGCTTTATCACCTTATTTAAAAGCGGTTTGAATAATTTATATGGGTTTTTTTGGAATCAGAAATTCTCTAAAACGTACACTTAATTCAACTCTCTAGTTCTAATTTATTCACTGATTTAATATAAGTTTTTTATTCCAACAGTAAATAGTTAGGAAAATCAAAAAATGTAGGTTTTGCATAGCTGGAAAAGAGATGAGAAAAAGTACTTCACGCACAAAAGAGTTATTATTCGCTACATGTATTAAGGAATAATTTACAAACATTAAACGTCTGATCACGAGAATCGCAAAATGAAACGGCACGTCGCCAGCTTATGAAATAAACGAGTAAACTGGAAAAAATATGTGATTTATGAACCGAGAAGTCTTTTTTGACTTTTTGAATAATCTCTTCAGAACGCCATCAATGTACCCTTCCTGGAACTTGGAACTTTTGAAGTCATCTTGCCGGCGCCCATTTTATGTGATCTGAATCATTCTTTCTCCTTTCTCTGTTCAAAAAATAAATTATAATATAATATCTCCTGTTTTTAGTTCTTTCATAAATTCACGAGTATAGGTATTTATATCTTCCCCAGACTTGACTACTCAGCAGCCTACATCGGCCTACGTCCGTACCGTATAAATATTATATAATAATAAATTTAAATTTTTTAAATCAACATCAGCTTTAATGAAATGGCCACTTGTTTCCGTCATTATTTTGAAGACGTTTTACAACCAATATTTGAAATCACTTAAAAATGTCATTCATGCAAATAATTAAGAAATAACTGAAAAGCATAAGCAAATCAAAATGCGTATGCGTACCTACCTATCAAAAAATTCTCATAGGTAATTTCAGAACGGTTTATTATTTTTCCTCAGTTAATTACATCCATATTTGAAAATTTATAAACGCAATTTAATTTTATACGGAAAGGTGTATAGATATAGCTCTTTTTTTTTCGTCTTCATTTCATTTTACTCAATTTTATAGTTCACCAACACCATTATTCATTTGTATCGAAAGCTTGACGATTGTTCCTTATTCAGCTCCAGTGATTAATATTCTGCAACTTAGGAGAAAAAAATCAGTTTGGAGTACCAGCAGTTTATGTATTGATTGTGGTCCATGAACATTCTTCCTGTCCTGAACGGTCAATTCAAGTTGGCGGGGTTCTAGCTGTCCATTAATTCGACGAATTTACATCAAAATTCACTAATTTTAAATTAAATTTTCTTTATTTCTAAACAGTTATAATGTAGCTAACCTATTACCAATAAATTCTCAACCAAAATTAATGGTAACTGTTTTGAAATTAGAAATATATGTTTTTACGGCTTCTTCCCAAGTTTAGCATTTGCGGCCCCTCCTTTTTAAGAACACAGAATATATTCGCACCTACTAATTTTCCACGTCATCGTATTTAACACGCTGATTACTCAAGCCAAATTACATTTCAGAATAAAATTACTCTTTTAATTAAGATGAAAGAAAAAAATCATTTCTCACAGCAATAGCCAAGGGAGGCCAAAGCCTCCAGCTTTTTTTTTTCTTCTTTTTTTTTTTGAGCTTATCTGCACTTATTAGTAACTTTATTTGGTCCCCTCGAAAATTTGCAACACTCCTGAAGACAAAACTTTCTAGCTATAACACTGCTGCAATATCAATGTAAAAAAGTTGCCAAATCAAAACAGTCGATTTTCTCAACTAACACATTTTCAGCAATCCCTAGATAATTTAACAGTAAAATTCCATTGAAACTTATTCTCCACTCATTGAGTTTCGCAGCATTCCACCAAAATTAATTCTGAACGCCAATCGTTCATGTCTGTGAGTTTTTTTCTGAGAAGTATCGTAAATTGATTGAGAGGGAAAGTCGATCTGTGCCTGTTACGAAAAATAATATCGTTATAATTTTTCACGTTCTCATACAAATTTATGAAAACGTTTTTCCTGCAGACAATAGATCAACGTCACGATTATCACTGGTCTGAAAATCAGTCAACTCTGAATTCATTCCATACAGAGCCACGTGATAAATGATTCTCGGTAATTAATCATATCAGCTTTAAGGTTCACTTGACAGAGCAAAACATTTCCTCAAGACAGACAGAACATTTACATACATTCAAGATTTTAGTAATCAAATCTCGAGTATGTATTGTACGCATAACACTGACCTAAAATTGAAAATCCGAGAGGTCAAGGGGTGCTCAAGTAAACAACCTAAGCTTTTTTTTTATAAATTCTAGTTTGAAAACGGAAAAAAAAAAAAAAAACTTCATGACATATTTTTCTAAAATGTAAGGATTACCTCATTCTCATAGACTTCGTAATACAAAAAATTATCCAATCAAGATATCATCGTGGTATTAGCAGAGAAATAATAACAAATTTTGTAATGAAACTATGTATTTAATTGAAAGTATATTTGACCATATTTTTATTCAAAATATTTGACTTTTTCCCAAGGAAAAGTATATGGGTTCAATAACAGATCAATAATTAGTTAATTAGTCAACGATTGTGAAAAATAATCACCTCTACACTTGGTCAATAGCCCTTCAAAAAACTCATCGAGATTGATCGTTGACAATTATTAAACTCTTCACGTAACAAAGATATTCAAAACGCTTCTAAAATATTTAGACTTTAATTATTGCTTATCTTGAGAAAAGTTAATTACTATCGGAAAATAGAAAATTAAAGCACCAGAAAAAGATGATTACAATTAGGGTGAAAAATAAACCATCACGGCAATCATCTCGAAACAGTGGACTCTAAAACCGCATAGCACAAGAATCATATTCCCTCACACAAGAAAAAAGTCCTAATTGTTTCAAGTACATTCCTTTTCCAACGCTTTCTCATATAAACCAAAGAAATGAAAAAATGAAGGGAAAAGAATTTTTCAAATTAATAATCGAAAAAATAATCTTCAATTAATAATTTTTTTTATTTGAACAGGACAAAGAGTAGACAAAAATCGTCAGTTTTTAAATCGAACAGTAAACAGTTGATAACTCGTGATAAGGGAGAAAACGAAAATTACAAAATATTAATGCATAAAATAAAATTACCATTGCGAATGAAAATAATGAACTTATTTTGTAACTACTTTCCAAAAACATAAACTGTTGTCAACTCCAACGCAAACATAAGGAAGCCTGTAATGCCACGATACATTGGTGCTTAGCTGAAATGTATATTTCAATATTACAACATTATACCAACATTATATTATCACAAGCTATATGAACTCGTACTTTTAGCTTGGCAACGTTCACAGGAAATTTCGTTTTTAAATTGGTTACATTCAACGTATGCCCAGGAGAACCGATGCTAGCAACTATATTTTCATTTTGATTGCAGTATCTAACGTTTTTACTTCCTTCCGAATGAATGAGTTGTTTTAAAATAGGGTAACTAAACAGAAATATGAAAAAATCATCAAAATTATACTGAATATTTCATTAATAGATAAATATTGTGTTAAAAATATTACTGTACCATGACTTGGAAGTGTCCCAAACTAATAAATAACCGCGAGCAACTGCAGCAACTTTACAATGATTACTGGGAGACCAGTCAATGTCATTTAAAGGAAATACATCTGATTCCAGAGATAAAATTGGCTGTTCTTGCTCCACATTGTACAAACGAATGATACCTTTTTTTTCAGCCACGAGGATTTTGTTAGGTTCGTCTGCACTCCATCTAACTGCCATGCCTACCAAAAAACATACTCGGTAAAAATATCTTAATATAATCTCCAAATGATATCAACAACAGAACAGACAGAAACCTGGAGATTCCAAAAAAAAAGTTACGTTGGATTTTAAATCTTTGATTGACCATAATCGACAAGTACAATCATCACTGACGGAGGCTAACATGTCCACCGATGATTCCTTATCAAAACATATGTCATTAACGTAGTCCGTGTGTCCATTGAGTTCCTATGATATTCGAAAACAATTAAATCTTTTTTCGTTATAAATGAGAAAAAATTATATAAACTGATTTCTCAACCTTTCTTTCTGAGTGATCTTTAAATCCGCTTTCAAATAAATAGATCTTGTAGTTCGATGAGGCGCAAGCAAACTGCATGACCTTAGGAGAACTTGTAAGAAGAGTTTCTTGACTGAGTGCGAGTGAATGAACACGCCCATCAAACTCAAAATCTTCCACAACGTCCAATTTATATTTAGTTTCCATGGATTCGTCTTCTTCCTGGAAACAGAGAGGTGATTACAAACGAGAATCTAACGATAATCAAATGCATTGACGAAAAAATCATTGTTTTACTTGAAATTTAATGGTAGCAACCGATATTACTCTGGGAAACGCTAGCAAAATAACATTTTGAGACCATTCGAAAGGTGAAAATTCTACAGCCATCACCTGTTTCGGTAGATCAACAACATGAACTGGCGAGTCCAATTTCACATTAAACGATACAGAATCCATGTTTATCGAAGGCATGGGGAACAAATATATCTATCCTAATTTAAATTATATGATAAGATAGAAAAATGGAGGAAAATTTCATAAACCAGCAGATAAAATACCAAATATCAAGTCAGTCGCCGGCGAAAATTTGATAAAATGTAATATTTTTAAGTGTTTTTTATTTACATTTTTGAGATTTTAAAAATTTTTGCGCTTCTGTAGTAGAGTTATATTTATTTAGAGCAGCATTAAAATAAATTGGGCGACGACACTATAATCTGTAAAATAAAAAATATTTCAAAAAATTAAAAAATTGTTGATACGAAATCCCACCTCATATCATTCTTCATCATCATCATCATATCATTCGATATATATATGTCATATGTACAGTCTAGTCACGAAGTGTTTCCCCTTCTACTTTCGATCGTATATCGCTGTTGCTTCGCCATTTACTTTTTCGTTTGTCAAATATAATTTAGTTGCGAAATAAACCTCTTAAAAGTCAAAAGTCTCAAGTTCTTTCGATCCTCGTTCTGCATACCTCACATCATGGTAGCCATCGCTACGGTAGAACTTTGAGGAGAGACTTAGAAAATATAAATCAATGAAATAATTATTTTTTTTTTGAAATTTAATTTACTGCTGTGCGTAAAATTTTTTATGTTTTCTATTAAGTAATACACGGAAAGTTATCGTGTTTTTCGAGAAAGTATCTCGAATTTTAATTTATTTTGAAAAAATCAAAATTTAAATTTGAAGAATAGCTGAAGTTCCGGACTCAAATAACGGCCATTACTGGAAGTCAACGAATGCTAAATCCAGAGGGACCGCCAACGAGATCAAGAGAACAGCCAACGGAAACCTGCTCCCGTCATCGAGGACTCAACGGAGATCCAACATTGAAGACCCAACTTTTTTGGACAACCCACAACAAAAATTAAAGCAGGAAGTACCAAGGTCAACGGCGAAGAAAACATAAATCATTGGCAACCACAGCAGAAATTATAAGGTGAAACTATTGTAAAGGTAATATTTGATGAAATTAATTATTTTTCGTATTCTGTAATTGTATTTGAAGAGAGGCAAAAATAAGAAAATAAAATTAAAAATCATATGTCCCAAATTATAAACGTGTCTGAATGTAAAATAGGCGAATATAATATTAAAAAGGAAGATTTGGAAAAATTAGTAAAAAAGTTTGAAGGAGAAAAAGTAGTTGATCTGAAAATCGAAATTTATAATTTACCACACGTAAAATACTATACAGGTGAAATAATATTGGAATCCTTTGTGATAGACATATCAGGTAGAATAGAGGAAATCAGTACTCTAAAATATATTGTAATTTCAGAATCTTCAGTAAATTATTTTTCGAACAGAATTTACAGTTCTGCTAAATCAAAAGAAAAATTTATGAACAGATTCTTTAATTGAATAAATTTAGAAAACTGGATAAAAAAGAAAACCCAGAGGAAAAAAGTTTGATAGAAAAATTAGAAAAAGAATTATTCGAAAGTAAGAAATACACACCTGTTTGTAATAAAGAAAATAATTTGTTAGGTTTTGAGAAAATAAAAGAAAAAATGGCATCCCCGAATGAAATTAAACCTATCCAAGCCCCACTCGGGAAAGTTTTTAATGGCAAATACTATTTAGATTGGCGAAGAATGATCATATCAGCCATCCGAGGTGCTGGATATTATGACATCTTTGGGGAACATGAGTTTTTACAGCCATATATTAATAATATTGATGATTTAAATTTTCGGCCAGATAAAAATATGATCAACTACTGCAAAATGCAGGATAACGCCAAAGCGTTCGTTCTAGAAAGAGTATCAAACGACATAACAAAACAGATACGGGATTGTAATACCGCAATTTTAATGCTTAAAAAATTAGATAATATTTACGGGACCAAGACTTCGGTTACGGCTAATATGGCTAAGGCAAAATGGTTAGAGTTTAGATTTCAACCAGGCGGAAACATGAAAGGCTTCTTAAAAAAATGGGATGAACTCGTAACAGATGTTAGAGATAGTGGAAAAGAGGTTACTGAAGCCGAAGAGTTAGAGAACTTGCAGTTAGCATTATGTTACGAACAACAAATCGCAAAAATACAGTATGAAAGTCTGCCCCAAAACGAAAAAAATTTAGATAATTTCAAAAGGATATTGAGAGAGGATTCAGACCAAAAATACAGGGACCAAACGTTAAAGAAACAAAATAATAATGGTAATAACCAAAATAATAATACATATCGGAACAGTAATAATAATGGAAATAATAATAGGTATAACTATAGAGGAAGATTTAATAGCAACTACAGAGGTAGAAATAATTATAGAAACCAAAATAATAATTACAATAATTATAGAAATGGGAATAGAAATGGTTTCAATAATAACGGTCATAATGGTAATGGTAATGGTAATTCGATGGAACAAAACCAAAATAATGGTAATACGAATAATAATGTTAATAATGGTAATGGTAATTACAGGGGAAATGGTTATAGAAGTAATCCTAATTATAAAGGAAATAATTTTTGAGGCAGTTCTAGAAATAATAACCAAAACAACCCTAAATGTTATAGGTGTGGGCAATTTGGCCATATAGCACAAAATTGCATAAGTAATAATTCCCAAACAAATAATAGTGAAAGTGCGAATAGTAATCAGGGAAATTATCCACCGAAAACAAATCCAAATTCATCCAGTAGTAATAAAAAGGAGAATTCGGACCAACAGGTAAAAATGTCCTGTATGGTAAAAAAATTTAATAATAATGGAGATTGGTTGTTGAATGAATTAACTCGAGAAAATAAACAAAATTTAGAGGAAAATTATGAAATATTAAATAATAGAGCAATTCTTGATGGAGCTGCAGAAGTCCACTTAACTTCTGATTTGAATAAATTAATGGATGTAAAAAAATTTATAACCCCATTAAATTACAATGTGCAGGTAGAAATACATTTTTATATGCTACACATACGGGTAGAATGCTCATAAAAATTGAAAATTCTAAAAAAAATCAGTCATTGATAGAACTAAACGACGTTCATTATGTGCCGGATTTAAATTTGGATATTATCTCGGCCATAAAAATAACTAACACAGGTATAATTAACATCGACCAACAAAAAGAAATAGCAAATATTTATTTTATTGAAACAGCAGAAATAATAATAACCGCTAAAAAAGAAGAAGGTATATTTTACATATACTATAACGTCGAAAATAATGATATAAATAAAAAAAAAAAGATAAAGAGAGTTATATGGATAAAAAAAATGTAATATGTGCCCCAGTCACCCAAGATAATAATGATGAATGGGATGATTTCACAGTTGAAATGGAAATTATTGAGGAAAACGAAAATACTCAACAATCTCAGGGGGGTGACGAAAACGAAATAAAAAATGAACCCAATGAAAATAATGAAATAGATGAACCTAAAAATAATAATAACATAAATAAAAAATTAATAATGCATAGGAGATTGGGACATTTAAATGCCAGATATTTACAGAAATTAAAAAATTTAGCAATAGGAATACCTGAAAACATTAATTTTAGAGATGAAGATTTCGTTAATTGCCAAATATGCTGTATAGCCAACAATTCGAAACTGGGACATACGGGAATTAGAACAAAACCAACCCAAAAATTAGAATTAACATCATCAGATATCATGGGTCCATTCACGCCCTCTGTGGCTAATCAAAAATATATCCTAACTTTCATAGACCACTTTTCTAAATATACATTTGTAATGCCCATAACCAATAAAAATCAGGTAACAAACGAATTTAAAAATATTATAATGTCCATGAAAAATAAATTTCCGGAACACCCTATAGGAACAATAAGATGCGATAACGCAAAAGAGTATACGGATGCAAAAATAATAAATTACTGTAGAGAAATAGGCATAACAATGGATTATGTGGTTCCATATTCTCCTGAATTGAATGGTGTTGCCGAAAGGCAAAATCAAACATTAATGAGGAGAGTAAGGGCCATGTTAATTGATGCTAATCTCGATATAAAGTATTGGTCCTATGCTGTTGTAACAGCAGCTTATTTAATTAATAGATCCCCAACTAAAGTGAATGAAGGATATAAAACACCATACGAATTATTTTACGAAAAAAAACCAAATTTAAAAAATTTAAAAGTATTCGGTGCATTAACATACAGACATATACCCATTGAGGTAAGGAAACAAAATGCCACAAAGGCAAAGTCCAAATCAAAAGATAAAATCGACCCAAAATTGGCGCACAGGGCTGAAAAGAGCATATTAATGGGCTACACGAACACAGGATATTGTCTGGGAGATCCATATAATTCAAAATCACATATATCATGCGACGTTAAAGTAGATGAAACTCAAAACATAAAATCACTCTCAATCAATAAAAAACCTCTTACAATAAAATCCGCAGACTATGAGTATGATTTGGGGATAATAAATCCTGTAGTTATGAATGTTAGAATGAAATATAATAAGGCCTACATCGAAGATAATATACCAAAATCATTCTCTGAAATTGAAACAAATCCTTTTAGAGAAGAATGGACAAAGGCCATCAATGACGAATTTGGTTCTCTCGATGATCTGAAAGTATGGAAAGTGGTGGATTATGATCGCCAAAAGTTAATTGATACTAGGTGGATATTTACGATAAAATTCGACGAATTTGGCAACCCAAAACCTAAAGCCAGACTTGTAGCACGTGGCTTTAAGGATCGGACAGAATATAACATTGCAGAAACACACGGACCTGTAGCATCCATAGGTACAATTAGGTTATTATTATCAATCGTCAACAAAGAAAAACTAATAATGATACAATACGACGTAAAAACTGCTTACCTAAATTCACCCATTATAAAACCAATTTTTGTTAAAAGGCCAGAAGGAATCAATATAAATAAAAATCAAGTACTAGAACTTCAGAAATCAATTTACGGCCTAAAAACTTCTAGCAAATTGTGGTACGACTTATTAGACATGAAAGTAAAAGAAATGGGATTCGAAAAGACTAAAAGTGACAGATGCTTATATATTATGAAAAATGAAAATGAAAAGACATATTTTTTGAGTTATGTAGATGACATTTTAGTAGCATCAAATTCGCAATCTGCCATCACGAAAATAAATGAAGAACTTCAAAAAGATTTTACAATTATAATTACGAATAATCCAAAATTTTTTGTAGGTTTAGAGATAATGAGAGACATCGAAAACAACACAATAACAATTTCCCAGTACAAACACATAGATAAAATGATCAAAAAATTTGGAATTTCTGAACTCAAAAATACAAATACACCCATGGAGACGGGACTAAAAATTGATAAAATACAAAATGGCAGAGATGACACAGAATATAGATCCATGATAGGGGGACTACTTTATTTAGCAAGACTGACAAGGCCGGACATATTATTCCCAGTGAACTTTTTTTCCCACTTTCAGAACAGTTCAAATGATACTTAAAAAAATTATGTAAAAAGAATATTCAGGTACGTCAACACAACCAAAAATTATAATTTAAGATTTACATCAAAGGGGGATGGAATTCAGGCATATATTGATGCATCTTATGCACCCCAGGTTGACGATAAAAATATAGATATAAACAATTTGGATAAAGGCAAGTCAATAACTGGATCTATGCTATTCGCCTACGGAGACTTGGTGGAGTGGAATTGTTGTAAACAGACTATTCATGCATCATCAAGTACCGCGGCTGAAATAATTGCAGTTTTTGACACCCTTGATACTATAAAAGTGATACAATATTTAAATTTCGAAATCTTTGGGGAAAAATTAATGGTCGATATTATGGAAGACAATATCTCGACGCAGAAAATATGTTCCGGGGGAAGTCAGAAAAAGTCACGAGCCCTAATGATCAAGTGTTACTCAATTTTGGAAGCCTATGAAAACAAAATAATATTTTTTAGAACGGTTACATCGGAGAATCAATTGGCGGATATCCTAACAAAATCATTAGACAGATCAAAATTCGAAAACATAATTGTAAAAATATTGAACGAAACGAATATATACACATAATGGGAAATTCAAGTCAAAATTAGTACAAGTCCATAAATTCGTTTTCTCCCATTTCAATTACAAGTCGTAATATGTTCAAAAATAAGTCGTAACACGAAAATATTTGCAGAAAAATTAACCTTCAATTATTGTCAAAAAAAAAAAGAATATCTAAAAGCATCATTTACTTGAAAATACATGCTTAAAATAAATCGAAGGTTTCTCGAATATTATAACAAAGAAAAAATTTGGAAAATCGAGCAAGTAAAAACCCTACAAATCGTATAATAAAAACCCTATACACTTTCCAACAAGCGTGAGAAAAATACACGAAATATTCCCACACGCATGTATGAAAGGAAACTCTTTAACAATAAATAGTATAAGAGATAAAAACCCATTACATGACCGCAAATTAAGATAAACCGAAAAACGTTGCCTTATCTAAAACATATTAAACGCCACTTCGAATACAATACAACGTACGAAAGATAATATACGATGCAATAAATATTATTCTGCAATCTTGTTCATGTTACTTTTAAGATAAAATACGCAACGTACGCTCGAATTCATTGAACTCCTAAATAGGAAAAACCTTTCATCATATTTATTCTATCACCTTCTTTTATTTTTTTTATTATTCATTCGTATATATGTTCGTGAATATTTTTCCTTTTTTCTTTTTTTGTCGACTCGAATTATACGAGCGGAAATATAAATATTAGTCGATATACTTTAATAATTATGCATGTTACCATTTTTTAATTTTTTAATTTTTAATTTTTTTTATTTACATACATATACCATATAATATTTATATACACGATAGTGTTCATTATTGCATGCATGTTACCATATTCTATTTATTTATTTATTTTATACTAATTTATTTTTACCAATTTTATTTTGAAGCACAGCACAATAAATTTTTTTTAGGAACCCGAGTTACCAAAAATAATAAACAAACAATATTAATAATTTTCATAATTTTTTATGCATATATTTTTTTTGTACTTGTATTTTTTTTATATTTAATATTTTTTTTTGGTTTTGAATAATAATTGTTTATTCGATTTCAGGAAACACGATGAAGAAATTATTCGGTAAAATTTCAGGGGGGTGTTGATACGAAATCCCACCTCATATCATTCTTCATCATCATCATCATATCATTCGATATATATATGTCATATGTACAGTCTAGTCACGAAGTGTTTCCCCTTCTACTTTCGATCGTATATCGCTGTTGCTTCGCCATTTACTTTTTCGTTTGTCAAATATAATTTAGTTGCGAAATAAACCTCTTAAAAGTCAAAAGTCTCAAGTTCTTTCGATCCTCGTTCTGCATACCTCACATCAAAAATTAATAAAATAAAAATAATTAGCATCTATCAATTTATTTTTATAACTCCCCCACTATCTCTACAATCTCTCTGTTTCTCAGTCATTCTTCCAAAAAGCTCTTCCAATTAAATTCATTTTGGCAACTTAAATTTTTATTTTGCAAATATTTCAATTACTGAATAGAGAATATAATTATAATCAACTGTAGTGTGTAATTATTACCTACTAATTATATCATATCCAAATAAATTAAAAAATTTTAAAAAGATTTTATTACTATTTACAGTTATAAATGATTATTAATTCCATTTCTTTAATGAGTTCATGACTATTTAAATACTATCAACGATTCATATTTTTCTGCCGTTAGTGAAAATTTTCATTTTCATGAAGCCGAAAATAAAAATATAGGTAAACCTACAAAAAATTCTAAAAAATACAAGATGAAAACGCTTCAAAATTTGGTTTTCAAAAATCCAGTTATTTTCTACCTTGAAAAATATTTTTTATTTAGATAAGTTTTCAAAAATCTATATTCCATCTCTAAATGCTGTCCTGTTTAATTTATACCATTTCTTATATTTTGAATAGGAGTTTTCAACATTATCATTTTTTGTCCATCTTAATTTTAAAACAACTTTCCGAAAGGGGAAGCTTTTGAAAAGCAAAAACAAAAAACAATCTGCGCTTGAAAAATAGATTTTTCCTCGTTTTTGAAATAGATACATCGTATAAGAATGTAACTTGTTCTAAAAACTGTAATTAAAAATTTGACAATTATTAAAAACCACTTTTTTCCCTCCATTTAAAAAATTTTTTTATCCGAAAATATCATTGAGGAGCTAATATTCTCGCAAAATTTGTCCCTGCAAACACCAACAGTATTACAAAATGGTCCAATTCTTTAACGACATTTAATAAAATTACTATCGTTAGTTAAAATGAAAAAAGTACCGACAATTTCCTCTTTCAATTTCAAATTTCAACGCCAAATTTAAGCTACGAATTACGAAACGATTTTTCAATAGGTTTGCAACGACTCGACTGTGCAGTGTGTACGACCAAGATTAGAAACGAAAACTTAAAATTTAAAAATAAGCATGCTACTTAAATAATTTGGACAATATCCAAAGGACTAGGCTAACGTTTACTGAATAATTATTATAACAGTTGATTTGTATCCCATATAGAAAAATGATAGCTGCAGGATATAATATGAATCAGCTCAGGGTAATTTTTTGTTTTCACGTATAATAGGTCATAAGCTTAATCATTCTTGAATAAATTATCCTAAATCGAATCAGAATCCATAAAAAAAAATGAAAAATTTAGTTTTTAAAATAATTTTTTATACAGGACATATAGGCCTACTACCAGACGAAATTCCTCTCTACGAACGACTTATTTGATTAATTTCTAGGTTACCTATTTTAAAATCATGTTACTTATTTGATATTAATATTTAAAAAATTAAGAAAACTGTTGCTTTCGACGTTAAAATTGAAAACTTACGATGGTAATTGCTGAATGCGTCAGTTCAATAATTTGGATATCTTAATTTTAGATTTTACCGATCCTCCACGTCCCTTGATAGAGTTTAGGTACACACAAATGAGGATCTTCCAATAAAATATTGATGGTAGAAATATATATGAAAAAAATTGATGCTATACAAACTCAATGGTACAATGAAGCGCTGATCAACTTGAAATCAACGTTGGTTATACTTTTTAGTTGACTGTAAAAAAAAAAAGAAAGTAGCTAGAAAGATGAGAAAGGATATTACAATGTTTTCGTATTTCTGAAACAATATATAACAATACATCGATCAGCCCCTGTCAAAGCTTCAGTTTTAGTTTGAGATTTTACTCGTATTTGTTATTATAAGATCGGTATTTTTGGAATCGGATAAAAGTGATGTCAGAGGAATTAATATTGACGGTGAGCTTATTCAGAGGTGAAAGTTCATAAAAAAATCACTTTTTTCCAAGCGGAACGTTACATGTCTTAAAAATTTCAAATTAAGTGGATGTATATAATTATGATTATACTTAATCTTACTAAATTTAAGAAATACTGTACTGTGTAGGTAGGTAATTAAAATCTGCAGAGAAAAAGAGATTATTAAAGGCCATATTCTCAGACGTTCAGTTTACTTAAGTAGAATATTGAGGGCCGAATGCAACAGCGATATTTGAGTAATTATTGTATTCTTTCTGTCAATATTTTGTCTATACATAAGCACGTATGGATATAATAAAGATATAGCTTTGTTGAGGTAAGTAATTCTTAAATCACTGTTGATACACGAGTATAAATCTTGCATTCTTACCTAAGTGTGCGGTGTTCCCTATATTGGCTATACTTATACGTGGAAACGACCGATAAAATATTACTTAAGTATCAGATATTTTTGCGAGTATCGTCTTAGAATACGGCTCTATATTTTCTGATATGTTTTATTTTAAGAAGATTATAATCGGGTTTTGGGAACTTTTCACGTTGATTTATTCTCTGTCCAGGATGTGGAGTACTTATGCGCCTGAATATATACGCGTAATATGAACTTGGAATCAAAGACCAATCAACAGCTGAATAAAAATTATCTCATTCCATTATAACAATCAAAACATTTTTATTAAAATTATTTTGAAAAAAAAAATGCCCTGTTCCAATTTTTAACTCCCACAGCATTTATCGGAACACTTTATTTTCCCTAGAGATGTTTGTACTATAGCCAGATTCACACTTGGCTGGTTTTTATGCTACTAGCCGGGCTACTGGGGTACTATTCTGTTAACAGTTGAATTCACTATACGCCGTTTCAACCACTTAAAATCAACTTAAACTTAGCAGTTTGCCGTATGAGATTCTAATGAGATTCTTACAAGAATCTCAGCCAAATTAAAGTTGACTTTAATGACTAAAATGGCGTAATGATTTCAGCTGTTAACGGAATAGTGCCCCAAGTAGCTGGCTAATAGCTAGAAAATTAGCCAAGTATGAATCGATTATGTATAACCAGATATCGACTCAGCAAGAAAAGTGAAGCCAACTGCCGCCATCTTTGAATTGGTATCAAGCTCTGAAGTGAAAATTGCAACGTCCCAAATTGATATCCGAGGGACCAATTTTTGATAGAACTAGAGTTTTGTAATTGATTTTCAAATTTCTCATTCTCAAAAATGTAATTCATCATAAATTTCTGATTGTTTTCATCATTTTTTCCCAAATTATATGCTTAAATATAGGCTAAAACAGGCAAGCTGGCAACTGTATTGAGGAACTAATTTTCATTTTACTTCATGGCTTGATAAGTAAAGTTGGGTTTGGTACCATATAAATACATGGGTGGAATCGGATTTTCAAATCAGATTATATTTTATATAGGGTAAATTGCATTTATCTTGGTTTTAGGCATATTATATATAAGCCCTGGAGGGCAGCTTCGTGGCGCCTTTGGCTTGTGCCAACCAGGTAATACTAATCTGTTCGTTATTTCAAGGAAACAATGAAAATATTTCCAGTTGGAAAAAACAATTAAAATGCATTAAAAAGGGAAAAATAACCTTTTTATAATTTCTCCAGCAAGACCTACTGGAATTATAATAAAACGAAAAAGCATTAGGCTAAGCTAAATTAAAACTTTTTCTCGAAAAATAGAACAAACAAAAAAAAATTCACTAGAAAAAGAAAATTTACCCTTCTTAAAATTTTCTCAGCCAGATCTAAAGACTGAAATTATTGAAGTCAACAATAATTAAAAAATTTCATTAAATTATACTGAATTGACTTACAAGGAGTTATAGTATGATTGTAATATGATAAAAGAGAAATGCTTCGAATCCAATAATTCCAGTCCCTAATTTATCTTGCAGGAGAATTTTTAAAAGAGTTACTTTTCTCTTTTTAACACGTTTTTATCATTTTTTTTGTAATGTTTAATTTTAATGTATTCAACAAATTTTCTAAAAACTTCAGTTAAGTACCTATCTACCAACTAAACTTTTGTCATCATTTTCAGATATTCAAGTTTGAAATTCAGATTTTATCATATATTTAATTTAAATTTATTTATAAATTATAAAATACAAGTATTACATTTGCACGGTCCTGTCCAGTTGCAATAATGTCCAGCATTCATTAGAAAAAAAGACAAATATTATAAATTAAATTGATATCCCCTTTCAAAGACCGAATGCCCCTCATTCTCCTGTAATTAGACGCTCATCCGATTCGATAAGGCGTAATAATATTTTTAAATTTAAAAATTTATCGTCCCACGACATTTCGTATATATGATGTATGGCGCCAAAAGTTTATTTTTTCACACTTTTGTTTTTTTAAAGCGTAAATTTTTTTTTTTACAACGCTGTAATTTTATTTTTCTAAAAAGATTTAATTCAAGATGTTTCAATTTCAAGTGTACAAAATGAGTGTTCATATATTACATATGCTGTAATACGTACGATATAAATTTTATCTCGTCACATCATGATTGATTTTATGAAGATTATATTATGAAAATGCTTCCTACCTACGTTTTGTATTAAATTATATCTGGTATTGTCAGGTTTCTCAAACAAAGTTGGTTGACGTTGATCCTTTCCATAGTTATGAAGAAGCAAATCTTGATTCGTCACCTAGGCATAGTACAAAAATTTTTGTCCAATTTTTTAGAACGTATAATGTCGATTATATTTTCATTGTATTTATCCGTTAAAACATAGTGATAGTTTTCGATAAATATTAATTAGTAAAATGTGAATTATAGAACTTTTTTAACTAAGAAAAAAAAATTATCACGTTTTTAACGTTCAACGGTCGAATATCGTAGATACGTCATCAATCGTAATTCTCATGGTACAATTTCATTAATATTAATATAATTTAATTTGCGTGTTACAATATAGTAAGTATATTTTGGAGAGTGAAAAAAAAATTCTAGCGCAGCAAGCCTTGCTAGAAAAAGTAGGTCGAGAAAAATAATTATGAATTTTGGTGGTCACATTAACTGACTTTAAATTTATATGCGTTAATGTTATGTTATGACTATACGAAATTTGTTAGCTGCTGACAAAATATTCGACAATATGAAATTTAAAAGCATTATTTTTTGAAATGAAAAATTAATTATGATAATAAAGTATGGTAAATAATCATATAATTTCAAAGAATACCAACAAAATATAGGCCTAATAAAGTTATGAAATATAAAACAGAAAACATGAACATGTGGTTAATTTTTGCAAAAAGAAAAGTTCATACAAATTAGGAAAAAAAGAGGAAAAAAAAGCTTTACCGGAAGTACCGTCCGGTCGATCCGAACCAAAATTATTAGAATGTTACAATAAATTATAATAAATATTTGTTTTAGATTTCGTATATATGGTTCCAAAAATTCGCATTTTATGACCAATATAAAAATAAAAATAGCGGGATCGGAAGTACCGTCCGGCCGATCTGCGCCAAAATTAGTAGAGTACTACAATGAATCAGTGTAAATATTTATTCGAATTTCGTGGTTATTGGTAGAAAATTGAGAATTTTATAGCCTAAATAAAAACAAACATAGTAGTACCGGAAGTACTATCCGACCAATCCGTACCAAAATCAATAGGACTGGTCCTTAGCTCAGTACAAATGTTCGCATCGAATTTTGTGACTATCGGATAAAAATTGCGACCTGTATCGTGAATACAAGAAATTGACTTATATCTGTCCATCTATCTATCTATCTATCTATCTATCTATATATACATATATATACATGAGTTATTGGTACCAAAACTTTCCCGAGATTATGAAACTAAAAACATACCAGTCCCCAACCCTGAAAGCTAATACCGCACCAAGCGTAATAAGTAGATTTTCTAAAAAAAACCTACTTAAAAAGTTCGTTCGTACGTTTTCCTGATGTACGCACTATAGGCTACGTATGGGTGTTACGTGCTGTAGATATAGTTTCATTCTATTTAATTGTTCATCGAGTCGAAAGATTTACAAAAGTAAGGTCCATATGACATCTCGTGTCCGTCATTTATAAGCTAAATTTTCACGTAGGTTTTTTTTTTTTGTACTCATCTTCAAAGATAAGTATAATAAGAGAAGCCAAAATTGTATCAGTTTATCGAAATAGGTTATTATATGTGTATGTATATAATTATATATATATGTCTTACACGCGCCGTTTGCTGTCTATTTTCATGCACATTTTTAAAAAATGTGTTTCAAACACCTGCGTAAATATCCAGTTTGTTTTTTAACGCCTTGTAATACGACATAACTTTTCGCGAGCGTATATCCTACCTATCACGCACAGTGCGGCTACTTTTTAATTTTCATTTTTCTTCTCTTTTAAGTCAATGCAAATGTAAGTTCGTGTACGTATATAGTTTTCTCAAAAGCAATTTATAGTGTCGATTTTGGCGTTGCTTCGTGGTAACAACATTTTATTTGATTAAAATAGTTTTTTTACAATTTTTTTTTTACAATTTATTTTTTACAGTTTTTTTACAGTCTTTTTACAGTTTTTTTACAGTTTTTTTTTACCATTCTTTTTGTTTTTGATGTTTTTTTTTTTTCTCTTTTGGCGCAGTGTAACTGGTGCAGTTAATGAATGAAGAGCTAACTATACATTTTCGGATTTGTTTATGCGTCGTGTGTACATAATAATTACATGTAGTGTAAATCGTACCTTTTGTGAAAAAATGTTATCAGTGAAGACATTCTCGTTTACCAACATAAGATGGTTTGACCAGAGCTGTTTTAAATTTATTTGATGCTAAAATAGGTATTGTTAATTTGGTTCGAAACACTTTTTTTTCTTTTTTTTTTTAGCCTAATGTACTTATTTAAGGTAAATTACACCTGTACACGTACTTACATTCATAAACTTCTACACAAATGTAGGTAATCGAATAGTATTCAATTTTGGTACAAGGTACTCGCTTTTCCGTATCATTTTATGGAGAACAAAATGAATAAAAAGCAATGCGAATTGTACATTCACCGAATTTTAATGACTAATCGATAATTTTATAACGTAGATTCCTGGGGATTGGTTGAAGGATGCTTTTACCTACCTAACGAAAAGCTTACCCAAAATGTTTGGCCAGGCAATTGCCCACCCCCCTGTGATTTTGACAAATGTTGCAAACGAGCCATATTTAGTTAGAACGATTTTCACCTCGTTACGAAAATTCGAATTTTTGTTTTGGAGAATGAGTGTTTTTTTTTGGGGGGGGATGTCCATTTCTTTTTTTTTATTCTGTCCCCTTCAGAGGAATCTGTAAGGATACGTCTGCGAAGCTTCAGTTTCGTTTCTCTTCCTCCGAGCTATATTTACACCGATTTTTTTTTTTTTACCAAATTAGACCAGCTGATATAGGTACCCTTATACACGTCATACGTTATCCGGAACCGAGTGCAAGTGCAATTTTAAATGTAGCTCTTATTTTCGTAATAATTTTTCCTCCATTTTCCGTGTTATTTTTTCACATTTACACGAATGAAACGATCGAATGGAATAATTATTATAGACTACCTGCCTCCTAAATGTGTTTCCAAATATTGTGTTGAGTAAAATTAGACCCAATAATATTCTGAATTACTCCTAAAAAAAGGTAAAAAAATCTTTATAATTATTCATTTTCATGTTATGTGTGCTGGTACCTATTTATATAATGAAAAAAGTATATGGAAACGATTAAAATCGAAATAATATCGTGAGTGTGAAGAACTTCTCCCCCATGCCACTTCAAGATAATAAAAATTTCGGTCATAAGAGAAATTTTAATGGCAGTTTTATTTTTGAAAACCTGCTAAAAATTAATGTTGAATTCGGATGAATCTTTATCTCAAACATTATAAATGTATCTGCATTATAAAAAGTTAAAACTTGAGGATTGTCTTCAACTGGAATTTTTGACCCTATACAATGTCCTAGAAAAAACGCACATGAAATAAATTCAAAACATTAAGTATAGGTGTACCTAATACATTATTGAACGTTAACAGGTACGAAGTAGGGGAAAGGGGGCGGCTTTCCTCCTTTGATAAGTTGGATTTTGACTTTTGACTTTTTTTTTAGATGATTTCACATTTTTAACAGATAGAAATTTCAAAAATTTCAATTAGCAATTTTTGTTTTTCTGCCTCCAGCCCCCTAATAAAACTTTTTTTTACGTCACTGAACGTCAAGTGTGAAATTGCATTGCACGTCGAATTTTAAGTGTATTGGAAGAGGTCCATTGAAAAGAACAGTAACAATTTGAAAATTAGGTTTCTAAAATTATCCATATCGACTCGTGAGTCATAACTCATCTTTTAAGCTTTACGAGGATGAGAAGAAAAACTGGTAGTAAAAATGTTTTAAAATTGCTCCAAATAGGCTCATTTATGTGGTACTAGGACGGACTTCGATCAGAAATTAATTCAAAATTTGATCGTGGCATCCAAAAAAACCTGCCAATACATACATTGAACTGAATATGCAATGAAAATGGGAGGAGAAAAAATGGATTTGTACGAAAATTTTTAAAATTTTTCAGCCCTAATTTGACTATTTCTCAAGTCGGTGCTCATTTACGACGATGGTAGCAGCATAGCCCATCCTTTAAATCCTAAGGACCTATTAAGGAATGCATTGGTAACCGTTTAATTAAAATCTGTAGCCCCGTCAAAATGGTACCCAGTTTTACAGTATTTATAAGGTCTCTGACTGATTTAAATAAAAGTGAAAATTGGCATATCTTTTATTTTCCATTATGGTATTATAGCCTTTCATAAAAATCACGAATTGTTGCACGATAAATTCCAAAATATTTTGACTAAATTTATTGCACGCACTCGATGCGAATAATTAGCATATTTTTTATCGAGATTACTTTGATATTCCCGACATTTATTTTGGTCATAGATTTCGTAATTCACACATAATATTTTACAAAAAGGGCGGAAATGGGTCCGAGGGGGGCATCGGGCTATGGTCCCCCGTCGTCTAAGATATACTCAGTCATCATCGCATTGTTATAGCAGATTTTCTTAATGAGAAGGGAGATTAAAGTACCAGATGAACGATGATTGGAAAGGTAAAAAACTAAACTTATCATCTCACTCCTTTTTACAGACAATTCTGGACTCGCAACTGCAAAAGAAGAAAGGAGTATTTTTCAAAAATTTCAAAATATGGATTCCCTTTAGAGGCTTGTTTTTGGTAGTTGCAATCCCTGAAGAATTGATGGTACCTGAAAAATTTCAGAAAATAAAATCACTAAACAAACGACGTACTTACCTAACCTACCTACCTACTTGCTAAATAATATAGGTTACTAATAATCAAAAACAAACTGTTTTACTCTCGATAGAAAAATATGCTCCTTCGAATTAAATTCGTACTTACAAGTTCCTGAATGATTTTCTCCTCATTTCACTTTTGTTTTTTTTCCTTTCATTTCGACAGTGTTTTTGTTACGTACACCTGTAGGCCATTAAAAGGATCTGCATACTTAGCCTATAGGTGTGTAAGTTTGGTTCTTTGTATTTGCCTCCGAGTACGCTCATTAGCCTGTAAAAAAAAAGATCAGAGAAAGCTACTTGCAGTGACTGTCACCATTCTCTTTTCTTTATCAATTTCATAATTTATGCATTAGCGGTCCGTATTCTACACAAAAATACCGAGGCATTGGAAAGTATTTGAAAAATTTATCGATTTTTCGTGGAAAAAACATTATTTCCTCTCATTTTTATGCAAATTTTTGAAGAAAATCTACATATTACAATTGATTTGATATTAAGGTGAGGATAGGTTTATTTTTCGTTTCACATGACCCCGGGAAACTTTTGATACTATTAACTTAAATTCATATGTATATACACGTATACATATATACACATTATTATGTAACGCGGTACAAGTTACAATTTTCATCCGATAGTCATGAAATTTGGTACCTTTGTTTGGACCCAGACAAAAATGAGACGTACTGTTTTTGGTGTAGATCGGCCCGATAATACGTCCGGTATATCCTATTGTGTTGAATTTTCAGTACCTAAATGGTTCTACAATGTGTAATTTTTTACCAATAGTCACAAAATTTGGTAATAACATTGAATATACAGTGGAAACTTAATAGGGACATATTTTGTGATACCCTTTTTGTCATTAATAAGGTGTCCCAGTTAAAAGATGGTGAGAGTTCAAATGACAAAACAAAAATTAATGGTGAATTTCAATATTAGATTTCTGGTACAGCCTCATTAGAAACAGTTAAATTATTGAATAATTATATTATATATACCTACATATATGTATTTATGACAACAAAACAAAAAAAAAAAAGGCCCCAGTATCAGTGAATACCACAGACTGTTACATCTAATGTGATAACATTTTCATCTTTAATATCAATGTTTTACCATCAACTATACTGTGTTAACAAATACATGGATTTCCTTATAACTGTTTTATCAATGTTGAATGAAATATCGATATTTCGATGTGTCATAAGAAAGTTATATAGTTTGTATTGATATATTATCGATAATCGGTGGAAAATTTCACAAGAAAAAATGACATCAAATGTAAAAATAAACCCCGTATTTTGCTGTATTGAAAATAAAAATGTTATCACATTAAAAAGTAACTGGGGTTTTAGTTGGAAAAATTCTAGGGCTTGTAACCGCAACCATAACCAGAAAAATAATCACTAAAAACCTAAAAAAACTAACATTGATTTAGGAACCGATAACCAATACAAAAAAATTTCACATAACCAATAACCAATTACCATAAAATATTGAAACTATTAACCAGAACAATAACCAGAAAGAATCAGTTTTGATTAGTTTTTCTAAAATATCAATATTATTGATTATTTTTTTCAAAAATTACCAATTATTTCCTGGAAAATTATCAATTATTGATAATTTGACCTGGATAAAATTTTTTTGTCTAGTTTACCATGAATTTTGTCTCAACTAATAACCCATAACTACAAGCCATAATAAGAAAAGTTGTTTTGGTTATAACCAGAACAATAACCAGTAACCAATATAGATTTTTATTAGTTCCCAGTAACCAATAATCCTAAAAATGTTTTGGTTATAAGCCTTAGATGGTAAGAGGTACTTTTTCACAATCTAAACTGAAAATAATAGCCTCAAGACAATATGAAATTATGAAAGGTAGAAAGAATATTACAAAGACTAACATAATTATACCATCACTATTGAATTGAGATAAGATTAACATCACTTTCAATAACAGTTCAACGGAAACTTTTCCTTGTCTATGGATTTCTGTTGTCCCAATAAACAGACGCATTATCCCCAATAAACAGTCTGATTTCCTATAGTTTTACATCATTTGTTTTGGGACTTTCTAGATTTGTCCCAATTAAACATTTGTCCTCTTTATCCGGTGTCCCTAATAAATGGTTCCCATTGTATTACGTTCAAACATTCAGAAAAATTAGGTTTCAATCGGTTCAACAGTTCATCGATAAAACTGATTTGAAAAAATCTCAAACTATTGCTGAGAAAAGAAGATAAATTTTAGATGAACCAACGAAGCTAATTGAAAAGCAAGCTTACTATTATTTTATTTTCTAAGCATTCATTCAATAACTTGCTTGCATCTTTCATAACTTCGCAATATAATTCACTGTCAGTTTCCTTGACACTTCATTTTAAATGTACCCAAGGTTTAGTTAGCATTCTGCCAAATACTTTTGATAATTTAATTTTTTTTTTAATTTATTTGTTTGTTTATTTATTTATTTATTTTTTTTTTTGTATTTTTTTTTATTAAGAAAACACCTATTTTGAGTTTTTTTAGCGTTAATTCTCTCTAGAATGAATTTGTTTCTCCACTTCAGCATTTGTATTTAAATTTTTCCATTAAAATTTATTTAGGTACTCCTGATTACTAAAGTATGAAAATTGAAGAGCTTTCATAACGACTAATTTTATTTAAATCTCTAATGGATAATCATGACAATCCTCAACAGGGTCATGGAAACTATTTCTCATTGTAAACACTCAGAGGATCAAAGGTTTCTAAAGTCGCAATATGTAGTCAATATTAACTTTTTAATTCAGGATAACACATTCCAAAAAAAAAAAAAAAAAAAAAAAAACTGACAATATTTCTAGTACTACATTTACCGATGTGACGTCAATTTAAATTTTTGGAAGCTACATCCTGAAGAATGTTGATAATGTTATTTCGTAAACACATACTCAAGGTTCACACTTAATAGTATTTCAAAAATGCTAATTAATAATTCACAAATTTGTTTATTGTTTATCCAATACCTGCGTATTACTGCAGTTGCTATGAAGCAGTCAAAAGTTAAGAGGCCAAAATTTCTACGCACGTATTAATGCATAAATTTTCGAACTACTGTCGTCCATTCAATGAATATCAGATGAGTGTGAATAAATTATGCAATTTTTTTCCGACAAGTCTATAATTTCAAAAAATGTTAAAAAAAATTTTTTTTTGAATCATTTAAAATTTATATTATAGATTTAGATTCAAAAAAACTCTTTTACTGCTTAAATTTTAAGAATAGACTAGCGTGGGAGGAGGGAGCCATGCCCCCTCTCCACCCACTTAAGTTACATATCCTTGATAACCAAAATCATATACATATGCGTGTACATTCAGTGGTTTGATGGTGGTGAAATATTATGCAGAAAGTACTCTGTATACATGTATATATGTTATATATATACCTAAATATAGTGAGACTCAAAGTGCTCAGTTCTGTTCTTGTATTTTCTCTCGCAATTATCTCGTGATTAATTTGTTTTAGGTGAAATCTGATGGTGGAAATGAATTTGTCCTTAAAAAATAAAGGAGTTGTCGCTGAAAATTTTTTTCGGCCATCATTAGTTTTTGAAATAAACGACAATAATTAAAAAACGGAAAATATTTCTCATTAGTTTTCAGTTTTTTTATGGTCGATTTGTAAAAAACTAATGGAGATAAAAAAGTTAATTTTGGTGAAGAACTCAAGAAAATTTTCTCCTCTTTTCATTAGTACAAACCTCAGCTTTGTAGCTTGAATAGTATCTGAGAAATCATGAAGTGAAAGAAAAGCAATTGGTTTCAAAATTTAAATGTTGTGAATGTTACAAAAAACACGGATGAATATATAAAAAGTGAAAATTGGTGTTAGAATTTGGTTCATTCGTAATACTAATACACAATCATATTTTGTAAGGAGATATCAAAAAAACTGAAAATTTCCTGAAAATACCGATTTTTAGCAAAGATTACTTTCACGAGTATTCCCCTTTAGTAATCAATCATGCAACTTGCAGCACAAAGAAAATTTCAAAGTACTCTTCTGCTCATTTGAAAAATTCAAATTGAACGCGAACAAAATAAAATTTAATAAATCTTGAAAAACTTATCGACTTACTGCCTTTGAGTGATGATCGTTGGTTCGTGTGATTGATTTTAGTCCGAGACGTTGGTAATATAGTGGTAATTGGTCATACTGCAGTCCTAATAGAAGCCAATGGTAATCATAAGTAATGCATACAGATATAGACGAATGTGAGTATACTGATTGTAACCAGTGGTTATGAGTCGAAATTATATTCTATGGATTACGGTTTCAAACTCTGGATTGAACCTCTAATAAGTAGTAGTCATGGGCAAAAGTCAAAGGATAGTAGTAATAGTTACTAATGTCGAGTAAAGGTAGTGAGCAGTGGTCACGGGTAGTACATATTTATAAGTTGTGGTCCTAGGAAATTGTAACAAGTAACCATAATCAATAACACGTTAGAGGTCATAAAAAATTGTGAAAGACAGTAGTATAAGTAAATTGGTATGAGATAGGACAGGGTATTCGTACGTCATTTTCTACCCAAAATTGTTTATAATAAACATAGGTACCTATCGTAATAGAAAATTGAAAAGAATTTATTTGATTCAATTTACACTTATTTCAATTTTTACCCAATTTGCTAGCAAACGGGGTATTAAAATCGACATCAAAAAAGAGTTAGGAGTGGGGATGATGAAAATTTTAAATTTCACGACAAAAGAAAACTAATAACACCATTTTTCCATTTGCAACCAATTTTTTTTTTTTCATGTATGTAAATATATATACCATGTACCTATCTACGTATGTGTGTGTGTGTGTGTATGTATGTATCACCTAAAATTTGTGATTACAGTTTTGAGAAAACTACAAAAGAAATAGGGCTGAAATTTTCACGAAAGGTGGTCCTTATAGTGTAGGACCAGGTCTGATAAGAGTTCTGTGTCTAATAGTTTAGTAGTTTTCAAGAAAATTGGAGAAAAAACAATTTCTGGAAAAGTTGTTTTTCCATGATTGTGAGGAAACTAAAAAAAAGATTTAGCTGCAATTTTTACGATACATCATTCTTATGTACGTGCAAGCCCGATAGAGGTTTTGTGCCTATTATTTCAATAGTTTTCAAGAAAACTAGACAATAAAATATTGCTGGAAAAATGGTATTTCCAGGATTTCAAGGAAAATACCCAAAGAATAAGGCTGAAATTTTCATAAAATGTAGTTCTTATGTAAGACCAGATCTGATTGGCGTTTGGTTTCTATTGTTACAGTAGTTTTTGAGAAAATTGGAGAACAAAAAATTCTTGAAAAAGTGGTTTTTCCATAATTTTGAAAAAACCACGGAAGGGATAAGTCTGGAATTTTTATGAAAAGTGGTACTTAAATAAGACCAAGGCTGCGATTATGAACTGAATTGATAATTAATAAGAGCTGATAGCCTTTGTTTCAAGTGGAATATTAATCCTTATCAACATATCAATTCAGTTCATGATTACAGCCCAGATCTGATAGCAGTTTAGTGGTTATTGCTTCAGTTATAGTTTCCGAAAAAACTGGAGAACAAAGAGTTTCTGGAAAAGTTGTTTTGTCAGGATTTTGAGGAAACTATAGAAGTGGTATGGCTGAAATTTTTACGAAATGTAGTTCTTATATAGGATAAAATCTTATAGGAATTTGTTGCCTATTGTCTCGGTAGTTTCTGAGAAAACTGCAAAACAAAAGAAAATTGCTGGAGAAAAGAAAGTCGCCAGTGTTGCTTGAAGTATCTTTTCCATATTTACGGCGCGAGGGCTTATTTTACTTATCTTACATAAAAATTTAACAATGAAATTTCGAATTCATCAATCGATAACTACCGATAGTGTTTTGTAGTTCTTTCACCCATTTAAAATTCAGGATTTTTTGTTGAATAGTTGATGTAAATTGGCAAATTGGATTATCTAGCGAAGTACTGCTGCGCTAGAGTTTTTTCAACTTGAACTACATTGAACTACATGCACTAAAGCCTTTAAAGTAAAAAGCTACCTAACAGAATATTGTTACTATTTTCAGAGAAATCTCAATCATCTGCGAGATGAGGTCCATATAAAACACAAAGAACAAAGGTTAATATTCTATGATTTATAAATTTAAAAAAAAAAAAAAAAAAAACCTAGGAAATGTCTTATGAATTAAATAATGTAATGATAATTTTATATCATTTTCTATTCTACCATATATTTCGTATCTTATTACCAATTATTCCTCTATCTCCATTTCGTATATAATTTCATTCTTACATCCTGTCTAAAATGACATCAGTAAGACTTGTCAAGACTTGCATCATGACATCACCTTTTCTAGCTAATATAATATTCTCCTACTAAACATAATAATGTCATCTACAATTCAGCAATATTCTTAATTCCTCTTAAAATTGTAGCTACACCCATTTTATATCATAAGCATGTTATTCTATTGGCTCACTCTAAATTACGTAGATTATAGCAACCAATCACATTGTATATCCCCCACGACACCAATGTATATTTCATTCGAATCCATACCCTTAGATCTAAGCCTATTCAATTATTAACTTACCATTATTCTACCAACATCTTCTCTTGTACATTATAATATTTTCATGTACATATTTCTGAAATATACACTATAAGTAAAATAATATATGTGTCGTGTACGTTTTGTAACAATTATACCGTTACAAATAAATAATTATTCATTTCTCATTCACAACTGTCCACCAAGCTACAGCTAGCCATAATTAATATAAACGCGATTGAAAAATACTTGTTCCTCAAAATTTATGAATGACCTGCGACCACGTCTTTCTTATCCTCGAACGTAGAACCTTATTCACGTATTTTGCGAGTAAATGCTGATTTTTCGTGTACTCATATTAACAAATATTGCTTCACATTATTTTAAACGCGGTTACACACGATAGTCTAATCATAAAAAATTAGACCAAGTTGGCGCCATCTGAATTTAAAAATATCCATATTTGTAGTTACGTACACCTACTATCATTATGAAAAAATTTAAAACCATAAACAAAAAATTTGAAGAAAACGCTATAATTGTAATACCTACGACTCGAGTGTTTTAAAATTTTTCAGTATATTAATCCTTTATTCAAAACCGCATTTTATGCAGACCTCTAACTTACGTCACAAAAGATTGGTTCATGTTTTTCTTTCATTCAAACAGTTGAAATACCTATTCGAATAGGTTTTCAAAAATTTCATTACCCACTCTAGTGGTTTTATTTTTTGCAAGTTACGTCATTGTGAACGTGCTAAATTCCTAAATCTAGTGCAACATATCCGAAAACTTTTTATGGCATCTTCTAAATTAATTTTTTTTTAAAGTCTTGGTTTATGAACATTATGTCCATTGCGTGCGAAATATTAATTATTTATTTCCGCATACGTACTCAAGCACGGGAAATATTAATTAGTTTTAAAATACAAAAACATGTGAAGGAAACGATTTTTGGTAAAATTATTTGGGGCCTCTGATCCACGTATTCTATTCGACAAGTCGTTTATACTCTATCGATTAGGATTTGTCACAAGGAACCAGAGGAGGGGATATGATGTTGAGAAAATGAGAGTTTTTGTCTGTAGACACCGCGCTTTTTGTCGAAAAATTTTTTCAGTTAAAAATGTTTCACTTTCAATAATTTTTGTTAAAAAAAGTTATTTTCAAATTATAGGTTTTTTTTAAAAGATACTTATTAATCTTGATCTCATAAAACTACCAGGCGGTAGGGGTACGTGCGTTTTTCATTTCATAACCGAAAGACAATTTTTGCCACAAAAAACTTAAATTCATAATATATATGTTACCGTCAAAACTAGAATTCGATCATTTCTAGTTTTGACTAAGTAGTCTAAACTAGAATTGAAAAATGACATTTGACCAATTTTATGCTGAGTAGTCAAAACTAGATTTGGAAAATGCCTTGGGCTGCTCTCGTTCTGACTGGTTAAAACAACAAAATAAATTTTTAATTGAAACTAATATTACCGAGTCAAAACCAGTTACCGAGTACCAGCATTTTTCTCACAGAAAAAAAAACGCTAAGCCTCGATTTAATATATTTTTTTTTTGGCGGGAGTGTGGGGTTGGCGAACCCTCAATGAGGATCAGCTGAAAAAACCTAAAATGATGTAATCGAGCAAGATCGAATACAAATTTGGTGGAACTAAATAACATTCTGACTAAATTTTCAAAAAAAAACTGGTTTGATCTTATTTTGGGTTTCGATTTTCGTATGTTGGTCAGAATTATAACTGCTTAAGGCATTTTTCAAATCGAGTTTAGACTTGTCAAAACTATTAATAACCAAATTCTAGTTTTGACGGTAAAATATATACAAGATTAATATATATTTATATATGTATGTATGTATCGCTTAAATTGGTTCACTGTTTTGAGAAAGCTACGAGAGAGACAAGACTGAAATTTTCACGAGAAGTAGTCCTTATAATGTAGAACCAGGTCTGATAGGAGTTCTATTTCTAATAGTTTAGTAGTTTCCAAGAAAACTAGAGAACAAACAATTCCTGGAAAAGTGGTTTAGTTAGATTTTTATGAAACTACGAAAGAGATAGAGATGAAATTTTCACAATAAATTGTCATTATGTGAGTGTAAATTTGGCAGAAGTTTGGTGCCTATTAATTTGGTAGTTTCCGAGAAAAATGTAAAATAAAAACAAAAACAAAAAATTGCTGGTGAAAAGTAAGTCGACTGTGTTGCTTGAAGTATATTTTTCTTATTAACGGCGCAAGGGGTTACGGGCGTATTTCTTGCATTGCATTAATTTAGTTTTTACTTTTTTATGGTTTAGGAATGCATAGGTTACAAACAAATAAACATTTATTTTCATATAATTATATAAATAGAAGATAGAAGATTTAAAAATGAAATTTGGCAACCTGAATTTTCTAGCGAAGTATCACTGCGATAGAGTTTTTTTTTTTTGTTTTTATTTCGGTCATAAAATAATTAATTCTGAAGCAATAGCTACGAAATTTGGAACAAATATTTACCATGACCTATTCTAACATTTTACCAATTTTTATGCAGATCGGTCGGACGATACTTTCGTTACAGCTATTTCTGATTTTATTGTTGTCATGAAATACTTCATCTTGAACTAATAGCTACGAAATTTGCAAAAAATATTCATTATAGGTACCTACGTAATTTATTTCAACATGCTACTAATTTTGGTGTGGGTCGGCTGCAGGACGGTACTCCCATAAAATCCATTACTGTTTCGATTTTGAAAGAGGTATAGTTTTTAAAGTGTATAATTTTAGGTGAACAGTTTCAAAATTTAATACGATCATCAATTATGAATTATTACTAACTTTTTGGCAACTAATTTTCTACTTTTTGAAAATCTACTGTTTCCAACAGAAGAGCTGGTGCGTTAGAGTTTTTCACTTTCACCAAAGAAATTACCCTACCGAAATTTCCCATCAATATGTATTCTATGGATTATATTTCATGCCTGTGTCCCCAATAATGGGAACGAACCATCAGAAAAAAAATTTGAAATTTTTTGATCCATCATCAAATTCATTTACTGTCTTCACGTGATTTCTTCAATAATTTATTTAAATTATTGGGGACACGATGTACATGTAAAGGCATGAAATATGATCCATAGAATACAAATCTACGTGAAATCTCAATGCTAATTTCTTTGACCACCTTTTTGACCAACCAATGAAATTAGTCCCATGTTAGAGCCCCCTTTACATAGTGGAATAGAATCACAGGATATGAAGAGGGTAATTTCTATCACCCATGCAGGAGACTAACCTCCAGCCATCAAACATTTTGTGATATTAATGCTTTTTCAGCCTCATTTTTGAACCTTATTTAACTAGATAGCCTAGTGCTGGAATATGTTCTTCGTATAAATACTTATGTAGGCTATTGAAAATGGATGTATTTGCCCAAGGGGTGACAATTTGATGGTTAAATTTCTCCATATATCTGCATTACTCCAACACAACGTCAAAATAGGGCAAGAGAAAGGAAATTATCGTTTTTCACCTCATCATAAAGTAAAGCCATTGAGAGATCTAAAAGATTCCTATCTAATAAGAAAATTCAGTCAACATTTGAACTCAAAACGTTGAAAAACTTGAATATCGGAATGTCTAACGCAGAGATTTTAATGTACTTATTTAAAATTTTTATCTGAGGCTGCATCCGCAAGATGTTTAAAAAGACTCTGGTCCTATGCCATTAACCTTAATTATGTACCAAATAGTCGATTACGAAAGAGATGTTTGCAATTACTTGCACGCAGAGAGATAACACTCAATAAGTAGATAGCAGTTATAGTTCATTCACCAAACCAGTTGCATTCATACAAGCCAATAACAGCTTGAACAACACTCTATAACGAAAATGACGTCGTGGTTCATTTACATATTTGTATATAGGTACTCTATTCTTATTACCATTACAATTCAGTTACACTGTATGACTTGTGCACATCAGATTGGTTTAGATATTTGCGATAACGAAAATAATGTGCTAGAATTTGCATGCGAGAAGTGAGGTGATTTAGGCTTACTCGTAGACGCTTGTGTTTTCTGACATCGGTTCAGTACTTTAAATTATCTGCTCCTCTACTCTTACGTTTGACCTCTAAAATACAAATTATCTTGCATCTTAGGTACCTTCAAAGTCGACAACCTTTGTTTCCTATACACGTCAAATTCAGAGACGTTAGCATAGTAAGATTTTTCGAAGAGAAAAGGGTGGACCAGGTGAAAATTCCGACTGTTAGGCCACATATCGAGAAAAAATGCCAATATAATGTACAAATTTTACTGCTGAATACCAATTAATAATGACGACCAACAACAAATTTTATTGTTTTTTAACTGGTTCCTGTATTTCGCACACATTTAGGGGATGTCACCGCTTCTTCACCTACCTTCGTTACGCTTCTGGCTAAATGTTTTTTACCACCTTATAAATAATTTAATAAATCAACAAGATTTCCAGTGAAATCGATAGTAAACTAAACGAAATTTGTGAGAGTAACTTCTTATATTTTGAGGCTTCTTATATTTTGAGGAAGGGAAAAAAATTTCCATTCCTGTAAGAGTATGAGGGGGTTGATGGGTATGTAATTGTACTCTAATGTAGTTAAATATTCACTGAAACAATACCTAGTTCACTTTACTACTTACGGTATTTTCATTTTGTACTGTTACATACAGTTGGTAATGAATGATGAATGAGGAAATACGAGATCACCGAGATCATGATCTCGTTTTCTCAGTGAACCTATTGATAAAGAATTTTTAAAACAAAATATGTCAGTTGGTGTAGCGAAGTTAAACAAAAATAAATCTCACAAACTAGCAATTCCTAGACACGTGAGATCCATCTGAAACTCCCCCCTCCCAGTTCTCCTGCCCGAGAAATTAAGACAAGCGGATGTCCGAACTTCAAATTTCACGCTCTCATTGGCTGAATGTGTACCTATGGGCAATAAAATGAATCTCTTTATGTCCACTTATCTGCGAACTCCATTTAATGTGTTGAGTACCATTCGATATCGTAACAATTAAATATCTCTGGAATTGAAAAACAATCATGATAAAAAATTATCTCAACACAGTTTGATAACTTAAAATAGCAATGTTTTTATATAAAACAAAATTTTTACGTAAACAGGCTACGTCTTTTTTAAAATCGCGTAAATTGCCATAAAATTAAAACGTCATCTCACGTACACACATACACACACACGCACGCACACAATGACGATGTAACCCTTTTAAACCTTTCAATTTTGAAAATAGGCAATTCTTTCTTTATATTTTTCCCCCTCTTTCCTCCTAAAATTCGAAGAAAGGCTCTACATCACCACCTATATATGCTTCTTGTACTAGGTATTTATTGAAATCTGAAGAAGATGGGTTGTGGGATGTTGCGACCGGGAATCGATTACAGCACCTCCACGTTCGTTCGATTATATAATCGACACCGAATCCATTGGGCTACGAAGCTGTTTCTATGATTGGATGAACTGTCAGCATTGCAGTGGCGCAAATGTTATTCTACTCCGACCAGTAGTAACAATACAATAGTGAAGAAGTGAATTAGGCTGACAGGCAGAGTAGTGTGAGCACAGAAGGATCCCCTAAACCTTATTATGGCTATCGCAGTCTGCTACTGCCATTGCCACTGCTACACTCAATTCATATCAGTATTGACTGTGTAAGGTGGGGAGGTGGGCATGCTGCCAAACAGTTCTTGATATGTCCCAGAGATATTGCAGGCATTAATTCTCTCAACCATTGGCAGGTGTCACCAATAAGGGATGCTGTAACTGGGATTTGATCATGGCACCTTCACATTCATCCGATTATAAAATCGACATCGTACCCATTGGGCTACAGAGCCACCTCAATAATCGAATGAACTCTAGGCACTGTTGTGGGGCAAATGCCACAGTGGGTATACATCTTCAATTATCAAGATTCAGCAATGAAACACTTACTATCTATTATTTTCAGTCTTAAAATAATAAAATACACTGAACAGCCTGGTAAAGGCTGAAATATGGGACAGTGTAGCTGGTAGAAACTTATAATATAGTGGTTAAAGGTCCAGGAGACCATATAAAGTTGGTTGAAGTCACGCACCTGGTTCTCACACCTTCTCAACCCTAGTATCTCCGTATTGCTCAATTAGGTACGCAATGGGAGAGTCCGGTGCATAGGCTGTGCATGGGAACTCGTCGGTGGAGCCACAACAGGTAGAATTGGCGTCTGAAAAACCTTTATCTCGTCTTTTTCTTTTTTTTTTAAATTTTGGGAACATATTCATACTCTGCGAACAACAAGTACAGAGAGCAGACTTAGGGATACAGCTAAGGAGAGAGGCTCCCCCAAAATGCTTTTAGATTAGGAAAAATTGAATTATTACAATTTTGCATGTACCTACTTATAGTTGGAAAATCATGGAATTTGATGACTTTTTTTTAGGCAATTTCATATCTTACAGCAATTGACAATTTTGAAATTGAAAAATCTGCAGTTGTATATACTTTGGAAAATTTTCCCACTTGATCTACTTTTCTTTTAAACTGTTTGAGATTTTAAAAATTTCAGATAGCAATTTTCGTTTTTTACCTCTTCCCTAAAAATAAAAATAAAAAGCCTTTCGGTATATCTCTGAGGAGACTTTCAAGTTTCCATCTCTCACTTAATGAAATACCATAACTGAGATATGAGTTTTCGTCCCCTTTTTCAATAACAAGTCAACAGTAGGTAGAATTTGATTACGAAACTACTAATTTCATCTAAATGGAGGGCTACTTTACAAAATATACGTAGGTACGCTATGCTTTAAATTAAAATCTTGCAAGCAGCATAAATAGGTACCTATGTCCAATTTCAAGTCACACAAAAGGCAAGAAGGAAGCCAGCTGAAAAACTAATGAGAATTTCAATTCTCGAACTGCAACAACTTGAAGCATCGACATAATTACATAGTATGGCATTAAAAAAACATAAAATTTTATTTAGTCTACATAAGGTATGAGATAAAATCATAACCATTTGAGGTAACGATAGAAAAGTAAAAAAAAAAAAAATAGCTGTTATTTAATTCAACAGAATTGTAAATTTTGCATCGAATTTTTTCCCGAGTTGGTAATATTTTGACCTTAAAGCACCTTGAGAATAAGGGTAAGTTTGAGAAGTCCAGCGATAATTTAGAGTTCAAAAAAGGGTTATTGGTCCAGAGTTCAGGCATGACAAGATGGGGAAGGCGGTATTTCCCCCGGGTCTGGGCTTTTTAGAGGCCCGGTATTTAAAAAAATAAAATAAAATACCTAAAGAAAAATCCCTAAAAACTTTTTTCACTCGGGTAAAACCCCTTCAACTGATAAATCCTGGGTACCGCACTGAACACTGATGAAATTTTAAATTTTTTAGTAGCCCCATAAATTTTTTCTCCCCCAGACTAGAATTTCATCTGTACGATCCTGCAAGGGTTATACACTGGACGAATACGTCCCTTACTTCAACCAACTGGGGGATGTGATTATTAAATGAGATTTCACTTTACCATAATTTTCCTCCCATCATAAAATATACCCTAATCTAAAAATTATCAAAATTAGTTTAATAATTCTCGAGATTAACTCGAATATACCTTTAAAGTCTTACCTACAAAATTAATGTAAACTTTACGTAGGAAGTATTAAGTATGGACAGTAGCACTCGAAATTTTGTTGCCAATTTTTTTTCTTTTTTGTTCCGAGCTGATATAATTTAAAGAACGTAATGAAAATATCCCTTTCCGTTGAGATGAGGTTGTGAAGGGGCAGAGAGGAAGGAGGAAGTGTATTGTGCCGGCGTTTCCCAATTCTCTGTATGTTCTTTCGTTTTCACAGTGGCGTATTAGTCATTTAGTAGCTATTCAATTTCCGAATTGTACCCATCGCCACTTCCTTTCGTTTTCAGAATACCAAAACGTAAAGCAAAAGAATTTTAAGCGTAGCTCTGACCAAAATTTTGCAGTCTCCAAACCGTTCTCAACTCTTGGCTCTCATTACGGATGTAACGTTGAATATTTAATTTCCAGTTCGTCTTTTATCGGTCATAAAAATATTTATACCTTCCAAATTCTTAACTCTCCAGCTTGAAACATTTTTGAAAATACGAGCATTTGTATGTATGAAAAAATTTGGGGCATTTGTTTTAAGTATTTCTTATCTTTTCTTTCGTGAAAAAAATCGAAACGATATTTCCTTAATTTTAATGAAATTTGTTTCATTTAATCATAGGTCGCCAAAATCAATTATTATTAAAATAAGCTACAAAGATTTCGATTGTTAAAAAGTGTTGAATTTACTGCAAATTAAAAAAGCCTTCTGAATAATAATTTAAGTTGCCACGTAATATCATACGACAATTAAATATAAGTATTAAGCAAAAAGTTCTAAAATTTTAACACTTCTCTGTGTAGGAAATGGAAAAAACTTTTTATGATTTAAAAAAAATTATTTTGTTTTTTTTTTCTTACGTTGAATTTAAATTTATACTCTTAAATTTTTGTCACGCATCTGTTTAAAATTATTTTCCACTTGACTACAGAAAATTTTAGTTTTTCATTGCGACTTTTTAACAATTTTCCGCAAAATAATTTGAACTTACGTAATTTAAATTTATACAATTTAGAAAAATTTTCTCTTTTCGTCTTTTCTACGTCTTCTATATAGAAAGGGTTCCGTAAAATTAAGGAAAATTTAAGTTGACTTCATTTTTTTCAACTACAACATCATTTTGAATGGTTTGGTGAAAAGTCAAGCAAACTGTTAGAATGAACTTTTTATTGAGCGTGGGGGATGGAATTAGTTTAGAAAATCAAGTAAAAATAAATTAATAAAATGTTTAAAAGATTTTTATACTTACGTAGTATAAAATTTTTCATATTTTTTTTTTTTTTCTCCGTGATTGTGTGAAGGGCGCATTCAAAAATGAGGGGAATTAATTATCCATTTAATCTGGTGAAAAAAATTATTGAAACAATTTCTTGAGTAACAAATTATGTGACATATCAGCTTTTTGAAAATGACCGCAGGCCTAAATTTCTGACATTAGTTTTTGGTCTAAAAATAAAACTTTCTGAATCACTTTTTCGTCGTATTAATGACAGCTAATTTCTGTCTAAAAATAACATTTTCAATGTTTTTTTGTTGTTTTTTTTAAACACCTTGCTAGTCTCGCCCTACACAAAGGCATACAGGTGCCTTTCTCATTTGAAGAAACAAAATCTATTATAAAAATGAAGTATTAGAAAAAGTTTGAACCCGAACCCTACCATTCTAGTAGGTAAAACAAATCTAGGCCATGAAACAGTACCTAAGAACAGAATTTCGGTTATTTTTGTTCATTATATAAATTCGAAAGGACTACTCAGAAAATTATTAAGTGAATCTAAGGATGCTCTGAAAAAAAAATTGACGAAAAATATTTTAGTTTACCGCCACCCTTGTCCCAGTTTTGAACTTCATAATTATGGTAAGCCTACCTATAGGCTAACCATCAATCAAAATCGAATTTATGTCGTAATATGTACTGGTAATTCTATATTCGTACGTCCTATTTTATCACCTCTTTTCAAAGAAAGTTATTACTGTTCATCAATGGTGTACTTATATTTTGCACTTACAGGAAAACCTACAACGAAACTCTTACAGCTCTTTCATTATTCTGTTTCGCGCTCATTTCCGTCGAAGCTCCTGTTACACACGTCTAAACAACTTTGATGACACAGCAAAATCTGGCCACTTTTGTTGCTGTCTCTCTCGTGCATATTTTCTTTCTCTCTTTTCCTCCTTTTCATTCTCTTTACGTCATCTCAAGCTTTGCCCCCGAACTGTCTAACTTTAATGAACCATTATAATAAACCTTCTTCCAATACAGACATATTTTTCATCGTTTTATTTCGCCAAACTTTCGTACCTATATTCTTATTTAATTATAAACTTGTAAAGTTACTTTCTTGTCTTTTATATTTTCTCCCTTTACATCCTTAAGAACTACACACTGATTGATGTTGTTATATTAAGTTTGGTACTTTGTTGATACTTCGCCAATAAACTTTTCATTATTCAAACGAAGTATTGACCGTATTTTTGGGGAACAATATTATGAACACATCGACTTTGTAATTACCAAAAACGGATATTATACGGTACCACTTGTAGCTTTTCTTAAGTATTATGTAAATGCAATCCTATAGGTTTATAACTTTGATTATTGCTATTTTCATAAAATGGAGCGGTTCTTAGATATACACCTGTTATTCTGCTTTACCTGTGAAACATATGGCCACAAAATAGGGCAGAATTCTTAAAAACTTGAACTTGACCAAGATTCCAAAAATAAAACTTCCTTAAATGCGTTGATTTAAAGATAAAGGGCAATATTTTTAGACGATCCCTAAGTGAAAAAAAAAACCATTCGGTTGATTTTTTATAAGTGGTTTCAGTTCGTAAGTATAGAGGAAAGGTTACTTAAGTGCTTTCACTTTGGGGAAAAAACGTTTACGAATATAGCCCAAAATATTGATCGATACAAATAAACTCGGGGGGGAAAAATAATGAAGAGATAAAAATGAATCCACAAATACTTTTATTTTTTATCTAAATTGAGATATTACAGGTACCTACCTACCTTTAGTGGCGTATCCATCTTGTTGCAAAAGGAGAGGAGGCGTTGAATTTGAGATGTGACACTTTTTAGTCCAACCCAAGAATTTTTAGAAGAATGTATCCATCGTCCAGCTTGGATCGAATTATAATCTATGATCCAAAGATTCCTACGCCAGTGTTTCATTACTTCTCAAAATCACCATCCATTTTCACAGTTTATCGATTAAATTATGACTAAAATTGAATAAAAAAAATTTATTCTAAATTTTGAATACTTCAGAATCCATTTATCTGTATCCATTTAAAATATTTAGCGCCCTATTTGATGCCAGATTTTCTTATATTTTGCACCAGTATGTGCCATATAAAATAAAGAAAAGCTAATAAAACATCCGACAAGGGTTTATTATCTTCCTGGTTCCCTTCGCTACGTCCATGAGCACCGAGGAAATCCCTTCGCCACACCTAAAATGGCGTAGCTCCAAGTGGGCTAGTCTGGAACACGGGCCGCCTAAAATAATTCTTGGCCTAACCACAAATCTGACTGAGAAAAAAATCGCCCTTATATAAGTACATTAAGCAGATTTTCAATTTTTTATATTTTTGTCGTTTTTGACGACAGTTTTTAAGAAGACTTAAAAATTTTTCGGGTGGGGAGGAGTTTTTGTAATGATATTCCCATTCTCTAAACAAAACAAAGAAAGACATTACTATTATGTACTTGCTGTTTTACTCCATCCTACATATCGCTTGCTTTTTAAAAAGTTAGCTACGCCACTATAAAACTGTAAAAACACATGAACGACCTTTACAAACTTTCACTATGAATATGGATCGTTCAGGTGCAAAACTCATTGAGCGTCGCATAAAATTTTCCGGATGAAATAGAAAAAGTGCTTTTGGGAACTATGTGTTTCGAATCAGTTATGTGATTTTTTAGGCTCTTTCATCCGGAAGAACTTATAAGTTTTCTATGCTTGTTTTCACAGTGCATTTTTCAATTTAAAGACTAGTGTGAAATGAACCATGTTGTGCAAGAACTCAGTTTTTGACATTTTTGGGTTTAATGACAGTTGCATCTAAGCAATTCATGCACACCATTATCTTTGAATTGCTATACTTTATTGAAAAGTGTGTGCAGGCTACTAATTCGAGAATTCGAATTGGCGACTTTTACATCTCGTCTGCTTCCAAAACTTATTACATAGCAATAGGGCTAAAAACGCTGTTGAAGAAACAGGCAAGATTTTCCGTTTTTACTTGGATTATCACACAACTAACCCCCACTGTGATAGAGGTATGAGACAGAGGTGGAAATCGAGCAGGCAGGGTGTGGAGAAGCAGACACTAAACAACCCAAATCACAGTGCAACACTTCTCGCATCATCGACATGTAAGGAGGTGTGAGGTGAACTTAGTAGTTGCAGTGCATATCGAGCTTTGACTACCTATACTGTATAGTACTGAACCAGTAAAGAACGATGATTTATGGTTAGAAATGCTGGCGCTAAATAAGCAATCAATATGTACCACCTGACGTACTTTACATTTATGTACACTATCCTTGTCAATTTAAGGGATGACTTTATCAAATGTATTCTAAATTGGTGAACTCAAGCAAAACATTGGAAGTACGCACAAAGTACACTGTGATTGCCTACTTCGCACCAATATGTCTTGATATTAAAAAATGCATCGACCTTATGGAGCTTTACTGGTCCAATACTATACTATAGTCAAAGATATCGAGTGACCGTGCCATGCGCGCATTGACATCGCCAATGTAGAGTGTACTAATTTTGTGATGGTAGGTAACCCTCACATTTCGCTTACTTACAAAATTGATGCGGCTGCAGACGCTATTGAAGAAACAGGCGCTATTCTCCGCTACAACTAAGATAGCCGTCCGCCATCCCTTCCACAGTGGTCGTCCTTTTGAGTCAATAGGGTACCGGACATGACTCTCAGAATTACTTGAAATTAATGGGAGAGATAGTCTAAAGCCTGTGAATGAAGGTTCTGAAATTTTTTTTGAAAAATATTAAATAGAAAGGAAGATATAAGATGTCAAAGTTGCGCTGCAACAAAAACAGTACCTCGATGAGCACCCTGTTGTTGTGATGTCATAGAATTGACATATTTGTATTTTGCATTATCAGAGGTTGCTGGTTTCAATACATCTCATTAATACTTCATTTTTAAGTAGGTTTTTGGTGACAATTTACTGAACAAAATTGACTTTAAAAAATGACTTTGAAGCAAGGGTGGGCGCACATTTCATTTCAGGACCCAAGAAAACTTTTGGCACAGAAAGCTCAAAGTCTAAATTATTACCTAAGTAAATAAGATTCAATAAGATTGGATTTCTATCTGTATTTATTTTTTGTACTTCCCACTGAGGTAGAAGGTTGAAAATTGGTATGAGGGTGCTTGAGTATCACATCTAATTTTTTTTTTTGAAATCCCAAAAATAAGAAAGGGGCAGCAGATATGGGCCAAAAATTCATTTTCTTGGAACTTTCAACATATATACACTGATATTATCCAACTCAACACAAAGGTGGTATAATATTGTTTGTTTATGCTTTAAAAAAATATTTTTTGAGGTACTGAGTTCAAATTGGACCCTAAATTTTTTAATTTGATCAATATTTTGACCCAAAGGGACTCAAAAAAGAGCCCAATTTTGTTTTTTTACATTTTAGTATGTAATACATCATTTGTAATGTTTCTTGAGGTACTGAGTTCAAATTTGTCTATAATTTTTTAATTTGATCAATTTTTTAACCCCAAGGGACTCATAAAAGGGCCCAATTTTGTTTATTTTCATATTGTTATGAAATACATCATTTGAAATGTTTCTTGAGGTGCTGAGTTCAAATTTGTAAATAATTTTTTAATTTGATCAATTTTTTAACCCCAAGGGACTCATAAAAGGGCCCAATTTTGTTTTTTTACATATTATTATGTAATACATCATTTGTAATGTTTCTTGAGGCAACAAGTTCAAATTTGACATTTTTTATTCATTTGATTCATTTTTGACCCCCAAGGCTCAAAATGAGGGAAAATTTTGACTTTTCATATTTTGTAGTGTAATACATCATTCGTAATAGTTTTTTAGCTGCTGATTTTGAATTTGATGTAATTTTTTAATTTTACCCATTATGTGATCCCACAGGAGCTCTGAAAGAGGCTAATTTTGAATTTCTCTATTATATTGTGTTATACATTATTGGTAATTTTTTTAGACTTGAAGTTATATTTTGACATGTATTTCTTCATTCAACTCCTTTTAATGTGATCCAAAATGGTTCAGATATAAGCAGCTAATTTTGACTTTTCACATTTTATTGTGTGATATATTGTTTATAATGTTTTACAAGTTTCTGAGTACAAATACAAAAATCTTATTTTTCTTACAAGTAAGCTGGGCAAGTGGTTTTACTGAATTTTGTTGTTTTTTGTTGGTCTCAAAAAACATAGGCATCCAATACCTAATAAATCACTTAATAATAAGTGAAGATATAATTGCAATCTCTTTTTTGGGGCCACAGGAAGAAAAATAGTGGTTCAATCTAAAAATGGATTGTAAATATAATCTCAGTGCCTCAAAAAACATTATTTATTGTGTATCACTCAATAATATCTAAGAATTTTATTTAAACCCCCTGTTTAGGGTCACAGGGGGCTCAATAATGGATTTGATCAAAAAATGGATTGCAAATCTAAACTTAGCACCTCAAAAAATATTATTAATGATATATCACTCAATAATATCTAAGCATAGTATCTCAACCCCCTGTTTGGGGTCACAGGGGGCTCAATAAGGGGTTTGACAAAAAATGGATTGAAAATCTAAACCCAGCGCCTCAAAAAACATTATTAATGATAAATCACTCAATAATATCAAAGAATATTATCTTAACCCCCTGTTTGGGGTCACAGGGGGCTAAGGAGGGGTTCAATCTAAAAATGGATTATAAATGTAAACTCAGAGCCTCAAAAAACAATATTATCGATGTATCACTCAATAATATCCAAGAATATTATCTTAATTCCATTTCTTGGGCTACAGGGGGCTAAATGAAGGGTTAAATCTAAAAATGGGTTGCAAATATGAACTCAGCCCTCAAAGTAAATAACTCCTCAGGCACCACCAAAAATTTTTTCCCAGGCTGTGCTCTAATATAAAAACAAATAAGGAATAATTGGTTTTTGATTCTCTTAGTTTTTATTGTTTTTCAATGTTTTGAATTTGTCTATAAATAAGGGAGTGGGGGGGTGCAAGTGCACATCCTTTCATCCCCTCCCTCACAGTCACCATGAACTTTCTAAATTGATGAGCTTAACTAAACTAATGTACAAACACAGGAGAGTGAGAAATGAATGAATGAGAAACCTGTGAAATAGATGAAAAGTTTTCTGATGTGTCAATTCTATGACATCACACCCACTGCTCAAAAAATATCACAACGTTTTTTGACAACTCAAATTTACCATTCATTTTCTCCCATTCTATCCAACCAATTTTAATGCGGTTTTCACTGATATTTTTTATTTTTTTTAAAGAATTTGAAAATATGTTTACTGAAAATCATGTCCGATACCCCATTCTATCAAACTGGCCTGCCTTCAAATAGTTAGTTGATTTTTAATTCTTTCATTTTACAGGTTTATGTGCACACCCACCAAAAGTGTATTGGACTGTGCACAACTGCATCTAGCTGGTGGCTGTCACTTTCCACTTAAGTTGGTTGTGTCATGATCGAGTGCGCCCACGACGAACAGCAAACGTTACAACCGCACCCACACCTCACCTACCACTCTACGGCAGCGTTAATTGTGCTTTGCGCCAAAGACGATGACAAGAAAATGGCGACAAAGGACGACTTCGAAGCAGCCACCACAGTGGCCACCTCATCGTTGCTGCAAAAGGATTACGACCCACACAATTTTGGCAACACCGACAGTCCCACCTCATTCTGGGGCACCGTGTTCCATTTGGTCATCATATCGTTTGGCCCAGCCACCCTAACACTGCCCAAAAGCTTCCAGTTGGCTGGTTTTGTGGTTGGCTTCCTCGTCACCGTTGTCATCGTCTACCTGTATGCCTACAACATGCACACACTGGTCTGTGCCGAGTACAAACTATGCAAACTGAAACGAGTACCACACATGTCATACCCAGACACACTGCACGTGGCCATCAGCGAAGGTCCGCAGAGTGTCCGCTGGCTGGCGTCATACTGCCGCCTCTTCATCTACGGCGTCTTCATTGTTGAGTGGCTGGGCTGCACCTCGCTGACTGTTGTCCTGCTCAGCGAAAATATACAAACAATTTATAGGCATGTTTACCCTCGGCAACAGCAGCCACAGCTTCCAACCATCACCACCGCCTCCACTACCACCGCCACCACCACCATCGTCACCTCCGCCAACAATGACGCAGATCTGCGAACCATCATGCTGTGCCTATTTCTGCCAATGCTGCTGCTCTCCAGCATACGTAAGCTCAACTACCTGGTGCCATTTTCAGTGGCTGCCACCACCATCAATGCATTCTGCATGCTGGTTGTCGTCTATTACATTTTTGTGGAGCCGTGGCCCACGGAGCTGGACAGTGGATTCAAGTCGGTCACAAATCTGCCACTGATTGCAGGTGCCGTCCTCTTCAACCTTAGTGCAGCTGGCATCATTATGCCGCTGAAGAACGAAATGAAGAATCCACGTCGGTTTGGCAATGGCCTCAGTGTGCTGCTAGTCTCGTATGTGCCTGTCTCGGTGTCATACGCATTTTTTGGTCTGCTCTGCAGCCTCAAGTATGGAGGACGGCTGCGCGAGAGCGTCATACAGAATCTGCCCAGTGACCAGCTACTGGGCCAGTCAACTATCGTACTGTCCACGCTTACCATGGCCTTCATGTTCCCACTGCCTGTCTACATTGTCGTTGATGTCATGTGGAACCAGATCTTTCGCAAAGTGCGGGAACAGCTACGCTACCTGGCAGTGTGGGAGTTTGTCCTGCGCATTGGCATTGTTTCAGTGTCGTTTGTTGCTGCTTACATGGTGCCCAACATATCATTGTTTTTGTCATTCAGTGGCACCGTGTGCACCTCCATCGATGGTTTCATTGTGCCATCAATCATCAAAATGTTGGTCGTGTGGCGGATGTCACCAAGCAAAAGCAACGTTTTTGTTCCTACGTTCTTCAAAAGTGTCTCCATCATCGTCTTGGGCATCGTGTTGATTGTTACTGGCACAATGACCTGCGTGAAAGATATTATTGATTTTTACAAAAAGTAGGCTGATGAATGATATATACTGGAAAAGGTATACCTATACTTTTCTCACGCCATACTCTATTCACGACAGGAAGTCTTTGATGTCATAAACCATATCCACACTCATTTACTTGAAAAACGATATTTATTTAATCTACAAGTTGATGCTTATTATTATATAACAATGTGCATCGATATCTTTTCTTCACTTCCCAACCAGTCATCATGTCTTCAGGTGATTTCGACATCATGCACTTCTTAACGTGAACAAAGTATAAGACATGCGTTACATCATAAACCATATCCACCCTTAGGACCTGCTTAAAACACCAAGTATGTTTACTCCGCAAAATTTTGCCCATCATTCTCCCTAACCAGAAGCCATGTCTACAAGTGATTTTGATGTCACGCACTTCTTACAAGGTCTGATTTGAGGGAGAAGGTGGGATTCCCCCGGACCCGGGATTCCTAGAGGCCCAGCATTTTCCAAAAATAGAGAAAAAGAAGTAGATTTTCCATTAAAAACTACTGAAAAAACCCTTAATAAAATTTTTTCATAAATGGAACGAATGAAATTGGTTTTCTCAGTATTATAAAACCCTTCCCCCAGATAAATCTTAGATACCTACTGGATCTAAACATAGATGCGATTTTCAATTTTGTAATGGCCCATAAATTTTTTCGCCCAGGGCCCGAATTTCCTCTCTACGGCTGCTTCTTACTTTACTTGTAGAGAGTATACCTATATGTGTGGCACTAGATGTTTCGATATTGTATCCGTATTTTCACTCACAAAATATCGATATTGAGTGCATCGATACTTTTCTGCAGGGATTGAGAAATGCTATCTTTTTTCATTTTGTTTCGAGTACTTGAGTTTCTGAAATTTGGTATAATGTAAGTTATTTTTGTTTCTCTTTCCATCATGTTTCCTGGTATTACCAAAATTTCTCATTCAGTTTCTATTTCTGGTGTTCCCATTTATTAAAAAAATTTTCCTACATTTAAAATTTTACAAATTATGTTTAAATATTAATTAGTATATTAATATTTTTTTAATATTTTCCGAGAAAAATCGATATACTTTCAATATTTTCCCAGAAATATCGATATCTGTTCGATAATTTTTCAAATGTTTTCTCCCAGATAGAAAAGGCAACTATAACTGCAAACCATAATTGTAATTTTTGAGGTAAAAACCCAGACCAATTTTAACCATAACAAAATTTTTCAATAACCTAACAGAGTATATCTGAAATTAAAAAAAAATCAAATCTGTTACCATGTCCATAACATGTAATCAGCCAAAATTCGTTTTGATCCATTTCCTAAAAAAAAAAAACTGCTGGAACAGATATTTACCATAACCAAAATTTTTGAGAAAAAACCACAACCATAACCATACATAACCATACTTAATGAGAAGCTCTATAACTGTAATCGTAACGAAAAAAAATATTGCAGCCCTGATAAAAACAAAACTGATTATTGAAATAAATTCTATTTTGGTTGCCATCTCGGCTCTGAGATCAAAAATTATTCAAGTAAGAAACCAAAAACAAAAAATTTCATCATTTCATATCAATAATATTTCCATTTTTGGTTTTGAAAGTAAATGATTGTATTCTACCGAGTCTAAGAAGGTGAATGCGGGCCGCAACGCAGTCACATAGAGCAGTAAAATAGAACACAAACTTTACTCCTGGCTGTTCAAAAAAAATGACTACGTGCCGGGACACACGATGGAACACACACACATACTCACGTACAATCACACACACATTCACACATCCCTCACCGCACAAACATATGTATCATATACAGACTGCAGGATAGGTGGGATGGTGACGGTTTGATGGGTAGGCTGGTGACGGCAATTATTCAAAAGAATCATCTGAGTCAGCCTGAACAAGTTTTCATTCGCCTTACGGATACGTCTCACAAACAAAACAATTTTACTGATTATCCATAAGAAATTTAATTTCAAAATATGTGTTCATTCTTTCTCAAATTTGTGAATCAACTTGTTTTTCTCCAGTGTTGCGGATGATGGATTTACCTTCTTAGATTGAATATAGGGTAGGTATAGTTGTTTCCAATTCTGTTTGCAATTCATAATTTTGGTGTTCACGTTTATTTCAGTTTTCAGAGTGAAAAAAATTATTTCATTTCCAAAATATTCGGTTTCTCAACCCCTGCTTCTCTGTATCCATACCTGAACCATCAATATCCAGTATCAATATAATTTCTTGTTTCACTGGTATTTGGCTCTTATTTCCAATTTTTTTTCTTCTAGCTGTGACTTACAAAACAATACCAAGATTGCCAAATTTTACCTGTTTGTGTAAAAATATCGATATTTGTTCTATTGATACGTATCGATATACTAAATCGATATTTTCTTTGAATGTCGACACCACCAGTACGTAGTAGCTAGTTTCAAGTTCAACCAACTGCAGCATATCGTAGGTCCCTCCGCATTAATCTTTTGGCAGAACAGAAGTGGGGATCATTTAATATCGTTTCAGCTTAGTTTTATCTCATTTGGAGTCAGTTAACAAGATTTTAAATGTATGTTATATGAATCCTTCCTCCGCCTCCCACCATAGTTATACTTGTGTTGAAATCATGAATTTAGTGCTAGGCTATTAACCATACGCCTATACGAAATAAAGAAAATGCGTATTTTAAGATTCCCTCAGGACACAGAAACATGAAAGCTTTAAAAGTAGTATCGTATTATGTACTTTATGTAAATTTGATTGTTTGTTATTTATATTCATTTTTGTTGTTGTTTTTTTTTTTTTGTTGTTTATTTATTCTATATTTTGGTTGGAGTAGAGCCCAGTCGAGCAATTTTCATTATTTTCACTTGATTAAAAAGTAGGTACCTACGTAATATTTTATCTATGTATAGGTAAATATACATTTATATGTGAATAAACTTTGTAATTAAATTAAGATTTTTGTACTTTTCCTCCGTGAAATTGTTTTACTGATTATAGATAAGACCTATTCTGTATTTTTGTAACATTTTTATGTTTCGTGATATAGTGTTCAGTTTACAAAATTTCTGGGACAGACAATGTAGAAAAAGCCAATTTCAGTTAATAGTAGGTACCTCTATAATATAATAGTTTAAAATGTGCGTTAATCCTAGTAGGAAAACTAGAATAAAACTTGTTATAAGGGGGCAGACAGAGACATACAGCTAAAGAGATGTCCAATGCTTCATATGAGCTGTAGTTTAAAAATATGTGAATGATAGAAAAAAAGTGATTTAAGTTATACATCCTGCGCATCGAAAACTGTGCATTACTTGTTCTGAATACAAACATCTACATACCAACACACACACTATCAAGCTACAACACATGCACAGTAACAAATATTGGAATTCCAAACATTTTATCAATGTTCTATCTTTAACAGTGTTTTTGATTAGACATTGGACATCTCTTTAGCTGTATTTCTCTGGAGGCAGGGTTGAGAGTCCCATCCAAGGGGGTAGATAAATGGTTGTGGGGATTTTCTCATATAGTGCCTGGATACCTAGCTGTTGTAGTGCTGTACCTTGCCACTGTTAATCAAACAAGCCATGATTCTAAAAACCTAAAATGGACAGAGATTTTCTACACATGTACAGTGTAGGTCTTTTTTTGTTGGTTTTCAGTCTCTTTGTCCTGTGAATTTAAAGCTTTACCTGTGAATCCTGTTGAATCCAGTGAAACTGAATGAAATCTATGTCCACTTGAGGGTTTTAGGTATTAATATTCTAAAGAATTTTCATATTTTTCTGAGCATCTGTACACTATTTTATCAGTCCTGGATTTGGACCCCTTTCCCCAATACCCATAGGAAAAAGTTTGTAATAAAAAAATTAAGTTTGTTGGTGGTGTTGAGGTAAGGCAGTGTCAGAAGAAAAATCTGAAAATATGTGAACTTCTTCTCCCCTTACAATGAAGCCATCTACACCCTTGGGTTCTCCCATTGTTTCAGCCTGTCACACATTTCAGCAAAGCTACGTTCAAAACGTCACTCAGCAGTTATGATTCATACACTACAACCACGTGATGCACTACGTTTTTTATGTTCAGTGATGTCGCTGAATTTTGACAAGTTGAGACAAATTTAAACATATAAGTGAGTTATGTTTGATTTTATTCACTTTTTATTTTAGAAAATTGCGCATTTTTATATAGCTTTAACCAGCTGTGATGTGTGAACCACAATGGCTAAGCAACATTTAAAATGTTGCTTAGCTGAAAAGTGTGATGGACCCAGTAAAACGAAAATAAAGTAGCAAATTTCAATAAAAAGCAAAAAAATATTGTTGGGCTCCTGCGCACTTTCGCATTAATTTTTTCACACGGCTTGATCACTTTCCTAGATGGCTTGACTACTTTTTCAGTTTTTTGTTTTTTCTAAAGTAAAATTAACTCTTTTAGGGAAGGAGATAAGATTGTTGCAAAAAATAGTGTGTGACATGCGCAAAGCAGGTGTTGGATACGCGTGTGATTTGCAGCACTCACTTGAAGCGCTCATATCAAAATCATCAACTTTTTGCACTTGTATCACAAATTTTTTTTTTTCTTAACGATATATTTTCGAATTAGGTATTTCTGAATGGACTTTACAAGATTTTGGGGTACATTTCCCTTCATGACGCCGGGTTTTTTATAGATCGAATTAAAAAAAAATGTTTAATGAAAAAATGTATATAAATAAAAATAACTCCGGAATTAATCCTTCGGTTGAGCCATTAATTGCCAGAATTTTTGTTCGTATTACTTTGTCAATGTTTGTGTAGAAATTCATGGTGATTGATGAATTCAAAAAGGGAATGGGCTGGTTGCGATCTATATTGGACAATGGATACTTGGTCACCCAACGTGAATTTTTCAATTGCATTTGCCTTGTGAGTGCACCAGCATTAAAGCAAAGCGAACACATCGCCATTTTAGATTGGTGGTTGGTTCGAATCTACAACCTTTCGATTGTAAGGCCGCGACCATCTGCCACGCCCGACACACTCATGGAAATTTTATTTTCAAAAAATAAATAAATATAAATAAACATGACCAAAAATAGTTTCAAAATAGATTACGAGACTGTCCAGCAGAATCACTGATCAAAAGAGTTGGTATCAACTAAATTTCTCACAGAAGTTAATTAAAATGTTTTCACGTGACTAAATAAATAAAAAATAAAAAAGTTTTATATTTAAATAAAAACGTAGGCTATACCTACCTACCAAGGATCTCTTTATCCTATTGGTGATACCTTATCACTAAATTGTTTCTGTTTTATTTATGAAAACAAAGACCAAACACAAATAATTTGATTTTGTTTCATACACTTGTGTATTAAATCACTTTTGATCAGTAGGTACCTATATCAGAAAAATGCTTTAAAAAATTAAAATTTATTGGAATAAAGGACATGAAAATAAACTGTAAAATTGGTAAAATTTAGCAGTTCATGCGTACTTATAGTAAAATTGTAGAAAATTAACTGTCTATTATTGTATTAAAATAAATTTCACGTGAGTGATGAAACAATTTTATATTAGAATTAGAGAACTGAAATAGGTAGGGTACTCTAGAACAATTTTATACTTAGTTGTATTTCGTTGTTTTTGTTTTTTTTTGAAAACCTGCTTAATAGGTTGATAGTTCAAATTGTTATCCTAGGACTTGAATCTTGAAATAAGAGTCACTAAACTATCTTATCCATATACCGACAGACTATTTTAGATCGTCATCTAAAGCAGATCAGATACAAATATAATTATATTGTTACAAGTTGTAGAGAGGAACAGAAATTGTAGCAATAATCTCTATTTTCATCGTAATAATTAGCCTTCTTTAATAACTGAGCGACTGTACGCGATTTCTCTCTTCTCTCACATACGGTAATAATTGTCCTAAAATTTTACTGTGGGTAATTAATTCAACTTGGTTTAATACAGTTCCATTTTTTGAATCATAAAAAATGTTAATTTTTTTATTTCACGAAACAAGGAACAGTTCTTTGAAAAAAAAAAAAACAAAAAAACAAAAAGAAGAAGCGACAATTGGGTCAAATTGTACGGTTTTTTAAAATTAATTTTACAATTTATCTGGTTAAATTATATGCTGTCAAACTCATTTCAAGTGGTTCCTAGATGAAACACTTTTTTGGATTGGGAAGTCATATTTGCAGAAAAACGAGTATGATAAGCTTCTCCTACATATTTTTTTCTCATTCACATACATCCTCTCCATTTCAATCAAATGCTTCCTTTAGATCTCCCACTTCAGAAAATAAAAAGTATTACAAAAAGAGAGCTTAAATATTTTATAAAAAATAAAAATAAAAATGCCTGAAAATTTTTTTTCCTCCAAAATTGACCTTTTTTACTATATATATGCTTCTACGCATCGCTTCAGCTTGGTTTGCGTAAAACTTTTAATTAAAAAAAAAAAAAAAAACAAAAACAAAAACCTGTCATAAAAATTAATATGCTTACCAGATATTTATTGGGTGATGAAAGAAAGCTTCGGCAACGAATGTTCAATCGAATATTTTTATGAAATAATTTTTCAGGCATGGCTTCCATCCTAGCTGTGGGTATATTACAAATTTTGAAATTAGAACAACTAATTCGGTTTGAGAATGAATTTTCTCCATATTTAAAAAAAACTAGGTATGTAGCCTTCTTAGAATTAAAAAAGTTATGCTTCTTTTTATTTCTTCAAGTTTTCCACCGAATTGATAATAAAATAAAATTAACAGATTTCATGTTTATTTTTACGGCAAAATTGATGTAGATTATTAAACATTTTTATTTTAAGAATAATTATATAGTATAGTGGTTTCTTTCTCCACTGTGTTTTGACGGGTCCTATGAAATAACTGGCTTCGTGCCAGAGGAGTGCTTACAAAGAAATTGCAATGAAAAATGTTATTCCTAATTAATTCATAAGATCATACACACTTCGGTATATTTTATCATAATCAATGTAACTGACATAACACAAAATTTGGAGTATACCATGACAGCAGACATTTTACACGTGTAACTCATGCATTCTCGCAAAACATATCGTTGCTAAAAACTATAATTATATCATAATCAGGCAGGGACCTTAAAATTCTTTAATACGAGGAAAGCAATTCCTGATGAAACAAAAAAATTATAACTTTTTCTTCAACTCATTAGGAAAAATCTAGAAATATAGGCCTTCCCGCGAAATATTTGTAGATAGGAAACTAGGATAAGTTCATTTAAAAAATTCAACTGAATTTTTTACCATTAAGTGGAAGAGAAAAAATTTGAGTAATAGGTATGAATTTCAAAGCATAAATAAGTCATAATTGATTCATTCAAAAATTTTACCTTCAAAAGAATTTGTCTCATCCAATAACGTACACTTACTATTTAATGTCGATTATTTTTCGGTTAGTTTTGAGCACACTCATCCATCATTTCTTCAAATTTGTTTCAATACGTGCGTGATTATTATACAGCTGTTCCAAAAATGAACATCTAATCATAATTATTTTTCTAATGGCAATTTGTGGCTTTGTTTAAGATAATTTGAAACCTCGAGAATCTTTGAGAGACATGTCATAATACATTCGAACATTGAACAAAATTACTGTTCCCACAAGGAGACGAAACCAAGCTTTTCGAATGCAGAATTGTAAGTCCATACAGGTCAATTAATAATTACAGCCCACCGTTAATATAAGCGAACGTAATTTTTTCTGCTTCAGCTCTGTTTCGTTCAAGACATGAATTCAAATTATGCAACGTATTGTCAGAAATTAACGCAGATTCCACTCCATATTTACATATTAATCGACTATTAAATCAGTAATATGCACAGATCCAACATTTTTTTTTTCTTTACAGACACCACAATAATTAGGTTCGTCAATATTAATTATTGTCTTCAGCTGAACAAATGAGGTCGAAACTAGACTAATTCACTGATTCAATTTTATCTCAAACGACAAATACATGAATTATAGTAACAAAAAAGCACAGAAAAATTATTTATATAGATTCTCTCAAAAGTGTTGTATTACATCTATCGAATCAAGAACAACAATAGTCAAGCAAGCTTAAAAAATCGCAACGATTACAAAAATAAATAAATATCATACAATGATATTTAGCCTCAAAATATTGAGAATTACAAAAATGTCAACGTCAACATATTATACAACATACTGTCTTATAAATACTGAAATACCAATTGGAGATAAAATTTCATCTATATATTATTTTTTAATTGTACTAAAATTTAAAGTTCATCACACATAAGTTATATTGCACCGAGTAAATTCAGTTCATTCAAACAAATACTCTTCGACATGATACGAAAGTTAGGAAATAAATCAAATTATGCTTACACACGTGCAAACGAAAAACAGAGTCAACGACACACAAAGAAAAATTATGAACGTTACAAATAATGTTATCGAGATTATTTAAATAGAACCACAGCCGATATTATACACGTGCATATAACAATGACACAGCCCTAACGCCAAAGTACAAACAAATTATAAAAAATATTGGAATGATTTGAAAATAGTAATTCAAAATGAATGCCAAAAAAAAATCTAAATTCTAAGAGGAAAAGTACACCAACGCTCATCTACTGTTCTTTTTTATCGGACAAAATTGTCTCGGATACACCAGCAGTATCCACATCTAATCTTTTCGTGTCCACAGGGTACAACCTGAAAAAAAAAATTAAATTAGTTCGATGAGTAAACACGTTTTTTACTCAATGAAAGGAGGCTTCGTACGGTTAAATAATAAATCAATTCGAATGATTCTGGTTTCCATAGATTTACTATTGACGTCATGTAATTACACTAAATGTGAGCATTACGTCAAACACTATAGGTGCATATTATTTCACTTACCAACGTTGATACATGTATACTAGGAATACGACGTCGTCGCGGAAACACGCTAAGCGATGCGCAGTAGGCATTGTAATAATGAAGGCGAAAAAGTCATCGATAAACGTATTAAAAGCCTGTAATTCGTAAGATGTAAATTAATTGCTCAAATATCGGTGAATAAAAATGACTTCTTCAAAAAAAATAAGAAGTCTCACTTTATACATGAAAGTTCTCCATGGCAAATGAGCCACTGATTTCAATTTATAATTAATAAATAACTGCGGTAGCATGAATAAGAAACCGAATGCGTATACTCCGTTGACAAGATTTCGAATAATCCACGAGTACCAGCTAAAAAAAATTTCGTCACCGTAAAAAATCGAATTATCTTCTCCGAACAATTTTCTCAAATATTCGAACTTACTTTCGATGAGTATCGTAAACGAGCGAATATATGGCGCCGAGAACGCACAGCGGATACAACAAATAAGATAAATATTTCATACTCTGCGCATCATATTCTCGAGTTTTCTTTTCAACGCGAGTCAATTCAACGGTTTTTAATTTAAATCGCCTCCAATCGATTGGAATAACTTTATGCACTTTCCATAGCTGTATTGCCAACAAAACTTAATTAGATTACTTCTTGTTAGTTATAAAGAAGTTTCCACTGGAACATGACTCACTTCGATAAGGACGCCGATAAATGCAGGCACAACAACAAGTAATGATGCTCCTTCGTCGAGCAAGAAAAGAAAAACTATCGTTTGACTCGTAGCTCTCCAAAATATAGTTCGAGGAGACAATCCTTCGAGATTTTTCCGAGTCTTCCAAAAGTGTATATCATTTTTGAATGCCAAGAAATCGAAGAATAACTGTAAAAATTGAATATTTTGTCATCATCGCATCTACAAAATGAATTTTGAAACCCAAGTTTACATACATGAACGAAACAAATAGCAATAGTGGCCATAAGCAAGTAAAAATTCGTGTCCATCATCAACGACTTGATATCATCGAGTTCTTTGTCTTTAAATCCAAAACCAATCATTGATTGAAAAGCAACTTCCATATTTAACAGGAATCTGAATAAAATACATAAATTTAGCAACATATGTGACCAAAATTATGAAAATTTAATCGCTACTAGGACGAATACCTCAATTTTCCGTAGCCAATGGGGTCATATTTCACTACTACTTCAGTTTCGGACATATTCGAAGTAATTTCTTTTAAATTACTGATTCTGTCACAAAGAAAGTTCTCACTGATAATGGGTAAGTATTCTTTGGCATTTTTCATTCTGTTAATGAAGAAACAATTCATCATATATATACATATATGGCTCTACAATATATTCGAAGGATTTGAAACGTTTGAATACCATAATTTACCTCAAATATTTATAGATATCCCCAGGAAGTTCAGTACGCACTAACGTTACATCGTCCGTGAGCATAATAAATGGCAGAACTTTTTTAATGTGACTGACCGGTTTTACAGTAGCTATATCCACAAATGAAGAATTACTTAGAAGTTGAATTTTCACAACATCTGGAATGTAATATTTCGTTAAAGGAGTTGTCACGTGGACGGCATCTCTGTCGTTGATTAGCTTTTGATAATCGCCCGAGTATTTAGATGAAACGAAAATATGGGCGAAAAGAGTTCCATTACGTCGTGTTTTGTAAGGAATATCCAAATCAATAGACCTAGAACGGATAATTCGTTAGAAAATATATAAAACATCGTTCCGTTACTATCGTCAAATGACTTACTTTTCGAATGGATTTTTATAGTCGAAATTCGAATTTTTATAGAAGAGATTAATCTCATTGGGGCGAGGACTCCACGTAAAGGAAGTGAACACGGATAACTGAAGAATATACAAAAATTAGTTACGGCTTGAAATTGATAATTAATTGTATTCCGGTACTAGTGTCAACTAACATGCAGATTTGGTGAACGTTTCAAATACGAATAAATACATAATCTCTCTTCTTGGCAAACAGGCGGTTGAATCAGGCTCCAAAATGAGTACAAAGTGTATGCCAGATATAAGAAAATTGAACTAGATGCTATGACAGATAAGGACGGGTAATACATCTGAAATAAAGTGAGCGAGTATTAAATACAGAAATGTGAAAACGTAGATGAGAAAAATTCTATTCTTACCTTCACAGCACAATGCCGGAGATTTTACAATATTGATGATTCTAGTTTACCACAATTATTTTTCTCCACGATATTTAGGACAAAAAGAAACGAAAAAAAATTGTCATATTGTTTAAATTGGAATAAAACTACAAATTGCAGCCAAATATGATTCAATTCCTTTTAAAAACTATGAAATTAATGCAGGAAAATAACATTTTCAATTTTTTTTCTTAACACAACGTAATCAAAAGCTTATCTCTAAGAAATTCCAAAAAAAAAAAGTAAACAAATTGAGATTTTTCTAATAGTTGACAATGAGTGATATGTTCTTTGTGATATCCTCGATGGTGATGTTCGAATTTATTAAACGAACAAGAATAGTAGGCTAAGTCGGCGTCTCCAGCGAGTGCATTTACATATTATCATTGAAAAATTATATGATCACATACCATGATCAAACAATTATTAATATTATAGTACATTTAAAAATTGCTAATTCTGATAATATCGTTAAATACTAGCTTAATTTAATGTAATGGAAGTCCAATTCAATTGAATCTCGTATAGTAATTTATCAATAGGTTTAATGAATTTGTAAAATATGCTTCACGAAATCATTGTCACACTCTCTGGATTCAACGGGAAACTTTTGAGGCATATCGATGGGGTAATTGTATTAAATATTTTAATTTTCAATCGGTATCAATTATCAATATTTATTCGTTCTCTTAATTCTCAGTGCACAGAATTAAAAAATTTCCTCCACCCGGCGGAGATATCCCTTCTTCAGAAAATATTAATTATTGCTGAGAATTACAAATTCATCAAAGACTTCACTGATTCTAATTGTGCTGCAATTTTCGGTGTATCAGAGAACGGTGAGTTTAAAAAAGAAATTGACAGTGATCAATATCTCTTCCAATGTACGAAATATTTGCCGATTAATTTTTTCAGAACTTCAAGCAGCCCCTGGACAATACATCCAAGCACTTTGTGAAGGACTAGACGAGGTGATGAAACCCTACCGACAAGAAATTATTAAATTAGAAGAGAATATTTTGATAGGTCCCGATGTGACGTTGGTTTACATATTTTCTCGTGTAGATAAATACTCGTCGTTGTTTATGCTTCTAACATCACTACTGAAAGAGGTAAGTCCGAAAGATGTTCAAGAATTTGCGCTTCCGCTTAATCATAACAACTGATAAATTTATTTTCAGATCATTTCTCGTAAAATTCATGGATGTCAGATACTGCAGTTATTATATGAAAACATAATAAGTGCTGTAGATCAAGCCAAAGATTGTTTGGAATGGTTAATATTACATTTAGATTTTATTAAAACATTTAGTAACCTGAATATTAATAAGTAGCGGAATTTTCAGTTTATTGAAGCGTTGTCATGATGTATTTTTGGAACAAACGACGAACTGGTTGATGAATGGATTCTTAGTCGATACATTCGGAGAGTATGTTATCAGAAAGTCAGTTTGCAAAGACGAAGCTAGTGAAGAAAGTGACAGCTCCATCTTGTCTATGTATCGTGATGTGAGTGTAATAATTCAAAGTACTTGATGCTTATCTATTAAAGAATGACACATTAAACACATTGACTTATTGATTCTTGTTTGTCAATATTGTTAATCAAATGTCACCTTTGTAAAAACTGCAGGGGTTTTCTGAAGAAAATATCATGTCCAGAGGATACGAAATAGCCATTGACTTTGTTCCATTTTATATCAATTATTCTCTTGTCAATGATATTTTATTCGTCGGTCAAATTGTCAAAATTTTAAACGAAAATCCTCGAAATAGTTCGGGTACGAACAATTTTAAATCAATTTCTTTTGTATTAAGTTGAAGATTAATGGATAAAATTTCGTAGAGCAAAATGTATTCAATGGAAATTTAATTTTCGGCGATAAGGAAAGACTGTTTTTCGAGAAATTTACTTCGTTGAAGAAGTGTATGTCTACAGACATGGAGGAATTGAAAATTGTCGTTCATGATATTCGTGAGTGTGTTGTACACGTAAGTTAAATTCTTCAATACGATGATCAAGTATTGTATTCAATTAATATATTTTACGGTGTTCATTTTTGCAGCATTTATGGAAAGTAGCAGTAGAGGAAGAGAATCTGTACAAAGAGCTCAACTTATTGAAGAACTTTTATTTGCTTGGATTTGGTCCATTTTTCAAGGACTTTTTGTTGGAAGCATCTGCTCTTTCTTTACAGCCTCACCGAAAACATTTTTCACATGGTAACATAAATTTTTGAGTATTCTTTCGTAATCGACTATAAATTGAAGCTCGTTTCTCATTCTCTTTTACTGACAGACCTCAACGACGCATTAAGAGGTGTAGCTTGTTCTTATCCGCATATTGACGATAAAACGTTGTTGAAGTTCACTTTCAAAATAGAAACATCGAAAACTAAAGAATTGTCGAAAGCTGCAGGTGAGTTTTTAACCGACTTCAAAAAAACAAAGAATGAGGTTATCACTTCGATCTGTATGTACGGTGGTGGAGCTATTGTTAGCCCTGAGGTGCCATGGCCTCTCCAAAACATTTTTGCTACGGTTCCCCCTTCATCGCTGGAAAGTTGAGAAAAATTTCATCTATATTCGATGATAAATTTCCAGCATAAGTCAAAAAAGAAGCTTTATCTCTGTTCTCTCCTCAAGAAACTTTCAACCCTCTCATCAAAGCAAAAATGATGCTAACGAATGTAAGAAACGAAAAATCATGAACTAGAAAATTTTGTTGCCTGTGAGTTGGTACCAAATTATAAAATTTTTGGTTCCCGGACATTTTCTCTCATAGACAGTGTGGGGACTATAGATCTCGTACACACGCCATTCCTTATCGGCGTATTATATTCAACAATATATAAAATACATTGTTTGTTCGTATGCTCTTACTTGCACACACAGGCAAGTAAGATGCAAAGTTCGGCCGATGACAAAACGATAGATAAAGATCTCGGTAATGTCTCAGATCGGTACACAAACTCATTATGTCATTTCTTATCAGTTGCTTCAGCAATGAATAAGAAATGACGTGAATTCTACTACACACCTACATAAGTATATGTACATAAGTGTGTCTGTGTGCGTGTGCCAAAACCAGTATATAAACTCTCAGAACCGGCTCTAAAATTGCCAGTGTTCGGTCTGGTTCTGGCTTACCCGTACTTACGTACGAAGTGCCTGAACACGCTTAAATTCTGTTGAATTTCCTTCTAGTGAGAATATCTCTCACAACAAGGTATTCCACAGACAGTTTCCCAAAAAATTTTTCACAAATCCATTTTCCCAAATGCCAGTTTTTCAGTTGGACAACACCCGAAAATTTTTGCTTTTTTTTCTTTAATTTTTTTCTATAGAAAAATCGAAACTCAATAGTGAGAGGTTTGGTGAGGTGAATTTTTTTTTTCAAATTATAATTTGTATTCTATAGTAAATTTTCTATTTGAGAAAATGACCATTCGAGAAAAAAAATTCGGAAAATTGGTAATCGGGAGAAAAATTTTCAAGAAATTGTCTTTTTGGGAAAATAGATTCAGGAAAATGACCCGAAATTAAAATTTAGTATGAGTTGCGGCTCGACTCTGAAGAAGGATCGAGTTAATTGCAGCTCACAGTTTTGTATTAATTAAAATCCACATGAAGGTATGAATTACGGCCCACCTCTCTGAGGGTAACTGTTATTGTCTGTCACTTTAAAAATGAACAACCTTCTTGCATACCCAGACAAGTTGTTTTGGTTCATTTGAATGAGTCATTTTATTGAATGGGTCGAACTAGTTCGTGATTTAAAAATGAACTAGTTCAAATTTTAATGCTTGCGATATGAATGATTCGGATCATCTTTGATGAACTGATAAAAACTAAGAACGAACCTGAACAAATAAATTAATGAGGAATCTTTTGAAGAACTAACGAACTAACAATGATTAGACGATTGGATGATGACAAACTAACTAAAATGTAAAATATAAATTAAATAGGAGGTACTTACAAGAAAACTGTGATCTCCATACTACTTAACAGGAACCAAAGAACCAAAAAAAAACAAAAATTCCAATATGTTATGAAAATGAGGAAAAGAAACAAGTTCTAGACAGGGAGTCGAATAAGACTACAAGAACCACATAAAATGATCTGTTAAGAGGAAAAAACAATAATGGAAATTTTGAATAAACTATGAACTGGTTCAATTTGGTGAACGAGAATGATCGAACTATATCGTTCAATTGAACTAACATTCAAATTTCTAATTCACATGTTTTTCTCGCCTGCAGTTCATGTGTGGCTGTAAAAATGTTGGTCCGAAATTCACCATTCACTTTATCAAGAACCACATCTTCCACCACAACTTACGTACAGCAAAAATTTTAATCCTCAAAAAATTTAAAAAAAAAAGTTTTGTAGAAAATTAGATGAAATTGACATTTGCCTATAAAATAAAGGAAAGAAGTACAGATTTCAATAATTCCAGTACATTCCTGGTCATTTTCCCGAATTTAATTTCCTAAATGTTCACCTACCTGAAAAACTTTATTGTCAAATGGTCACTATCCCGAATTAATATTTCCACTATTTTCCAAAATGACTTTTTTTTTCATTTTCATTCTCCTGAAGGACATCATTTTTCAAATGTTAATTTTTCTAAAAAAATGAATAAAATGAGTTACCTAAGAATAAAAAAAAACTCTAACACAGTAATGCTTTGCTAGAAAACAGAGTTTGCAGATTAATAGGCAACAAACTTCTAAGAAACACATCAACATAAAAAAAGTTTATCGTGAAAATTTCATTCTAATCCCTTTTATTTTTTCAGAATCCTGGAAAAACAACTTTCCAGGAATTTTTTGTTTTCCAGTTTTCTCAGAAACTAATTAACTAATAGGCAAAAAACTTCTTTCAGACCTGCTCCAATACAAGAACTATCTCTCATAAAAATTTCAGCCCTATCCACCTGGTAATTTTCTCAAAACTAAAAACAAAATTTTTGGTGATATATATATATATATATATATATGTTACCATCAATATCCAAAATGAATCGATACTAGTTTTGACTAGCCAGAACTAATATTGACTGATATTTTATTACATTCTCAGTCAATACTAGAAGTGACTAAAATATGAACTAGACAATATCAATCTTGACTGGTCAATACTAATATTGACTGAAAATGATTAATGTAAAAAGTTGATCTTAGTCAAAACCAGTTCTTATTAATTGTATGAATCTGTGAAAGAAATGATGAGGTCTTCTTCCCAAACCCCCTTTATAAATTTTTTAAATTTTTTAAACTCACCTTACCCTCACACTCTTAATACAATAAAGGCATAGGAAAAAAAATTCATCATCACACATTACATGATAAAAACAGACATATGTCCAAAATTATTTCAAAAGAATTAAAAATTAAAAAAATCACAACATGCCCATGTTTTTATCATATAGTGGTAATTAGATAATGTGGGGTTGCTTAAAAAAAGTTACTAAAGAAAATTGGAAAAAGAAGGTTTAGGGGGTGGAGCTCCTCATTATTCCTTCTACACATTTGTATAATGATTAAAAAATTATTTTGACTCCTCGCCAGACCACCCACTGTAAAATGAAAGCATAGGCATGTGTCAGAAATTATTATTATTAAATTAAAAATTTTTCTAAAAATAACAAAAATAGGGCCACATGAGATAATAATCAAGAATAAATTGATAAAATTGAAATTCGTATTTATTTTTGTATAATTCCGATCAGAATAATATTTTTTTCTGTAAGGCAATACTAGTTTTGCCGAGTCAAAACTAAGATAAAATTTTTGTTTGGTCATTAATAGTTTTAACCGAAGGAACATTTTTCCTTTGGTCAATATTAGTTTGGACCAATCAAAACTAGTATTGACAAAAGTAAATATTATTGACTAGTCAAAAATAGTTTTAACTAAACTCGGGTTTTGACAGTAACATACATACATACATTCATTACATACATACATTACATAGATGCATAAATGCATACATATATGTATATATGCATTATAAAAATTAGGTCAAAATGAAAAAAATGGTACCAATCGTTTTTAAATATGTAATGTACACTCAAAAGGTTAAATTGGGAAATTAGTCTTCGGGAAAATAGATTTAAGAAAATGATTTTTTGAGTAAATAGTCTCAATAAAAAAGTTTGTCGGATCAATATAGTCTATCAGGTAAAATAGTCATTCGAAAAAATCAGTTCGGACGAATAGTCATTCAGGTTATAACTGATCGAGAAAATGACCATTCGAGAAATGGTATTCAGGAAAATGGTCGGGAACGATTCCAATAATTGTGTTTGAGAAATTTTAAAAGGGTTATTTTTCTCTTTTAGATCGTTTTTATTCCTTGTTTCACTATCATTTGTCATTTTTCAATAAATCGAAAATGTTTTTGAAGATAATAATTGTTTTTATTCTTTTGCAGATTCTATATGGTCGTCAATTAAATTGCAATATGCAGCAAAATGGCCTCTAAACTTGATTTTTACTCCTGTGGCTATCGAACACTATAACAAATTATTTTTATTTCTTCTTAGAATTAAAAGATGTCAAATCAGCATCCATAATATGTGGAAAAATGATACCAAAAATAAAAATGTTAGGTAAGTACTTGTAGGTTTTATTATTATTGGACATCGCTTGTGGAATTGTCAGTCTGAAATTTTTTTTAGGTGTGTAAAAGCGTGGAGGTTACGAAATGAACTGATGTTCCTGATCAATAATCTTCAATTCTATTTACAAGTTGATGTCATTGAAACTGAGTACTGCAATTTAATAAATGAAATACAAAAGGTGAAAGATTTTCAACAAATTGAAAAACTTCATAACATTTTTTTGCTCAACGTATTAAGTCATTCGTTTTTACTTCAAGTCCCAGTAAGTGTTATTTTTCTCTCAGTTTTTTCGCTCAGTTCTACATTATAAATATTATTTTTTCGTCGTACTTTTAGGCAGAAAATGCTAACAACAATGCCGCCGTACCATCAGCATATCCTGAATATGTAAGTATATGAGTAAATTATATCATCGTCGGGCTTTTTATATGTTTCCTTTTGATTTTCAGTTTTATTCCGCCTTGCTGAATAACATCAAAATTTGCGAAAAGTTCTGTATTCTTGCGTCCCAAGGAAGTTTAGAGAGTAAATCTAAGGAAATTTGCAAGTTAGAAAAAAGTTTCCAAAAGTATAAAACAATCGTTTTATGCTTCTTAAGTGAATACCAGTCGCAACCTTTCAAGCAGCATTTAGTGAAGTTATTACTAAGGCTCAATTTCAATCATTGGGTTAGTAAAAATTTACTGAAAATGCCTGAGTAATTGTAATTCTCAGCGGTTAAGCGTCTGCCGATGTATGTTAATTTACCAAATTTTGTTCTTTATAATTTTCGTGTGAGTAATATAGTTTTAAGACATTTTTGCTAATATATTACTTTAAAACTATATAAACACTGATTTTTTTATATACATTTCTTTTTGTTATTTTGTATTTTATGCGCATCAAGTGCGAAATAATCAATTTTTATTGTTAACTGTGGGGACATTACTCGTATGAGGTTATAGGGGCTCGCACCCCTCGACAACAGTTGCCGCCCAAAGGCTGGCAATAATCGTCTCTATGACGTTAAACAAATTTACACTGGTGCGTTTGTATGTTCGTACCTGTACGTACGTACAGGTAAGATACATTGTACGGGCCGAGATCAATTACCTGATAATGATCTCGGTAATGTCACAACCCGGTACCAAAAACACTGCGTCGTTTCTTATCATCTCAACGGAGACAAGAAACGACGTAACGCATGACATAATTACGTATACATACGTATGCATGTGTGTCTGTGTGCGTGTACCAAATCCTGTATATAAACTCTCAGAACCGGCTCAAAAATCGCCAGTGTTCGCCGAGGATTTGGCTCTCCCATACTTAATCGTATGAAGTGGCAGAACACGCGAATACTGTTGAAGACCTTCTAGTGTGAATATCTCTCACGACAAGGTATTCCACATTAACTGATACAATTTTCTGATCATCAGAAATGTAACAATTGAAATTCCTCACTATTTCAACCAGAGTTAACCACAGCCCTATATTAAAATTTGAAAGAATCAAACAGTTATGGAAGGTGTACTTTGATTTTAGAATATTTTTGCCTTACACGGGTATCATTCAGTAGTGTATATAAGAGGTAACTCGGGAAGCCCAAAGCCTCTCCAAAAAATGCAGTACCAACTCAAAAATAAAAACGACTATCAAAGTTGCAAAAATTTCCTTTACATAAGAATAAGAAAATCAAATGTATAAAAAGTGTTAGTCCAATTATTTTGTTTTTTTGTCGGCCTTCCCTTAGACCCTCCAAAAGGAAATAGATACGCCTCTGGAATCATTTCGGTAAATTCTCGTAAGTAATGCCTGCGGAGATTAATTGCAATATTTTATTCAACCAAACAATTCAAGTTCCAGAAATATATGCATTGTATAATAATTCAGCTTTTTTTTATACCAGTATTAAACTCAATGAAAAATTCTTTTGATCTTGTCTCAAGTTTATAAGAGGCTGTATGACGAGTGGTTTGTATGTACTGTAGGATATTGGCAATGATAAAGTGGTTGGATGGAGACAAGTTGTCACCCCATTACCAACCCCCCAAAAAAAGGCTCCATATGTTTTGTTTAGTCGGGTTGAAAAAATTTCAAGTGCGAGCTAACTCCAGCTTCACAATGGTGTATTCGAGGGGAAAATTATGTAATATATCATTCATTTGGCTTTGTGGAATACCTTTGGTCATGGATAAAGAATTCACATGACAGAAGGTAATCAGCAGACTTTTTGCGTATTCACTAGCATGTGCACAAGTACAGGGGAGCCAACCTTAGTAAACGCTGGCAGAGGCTTTTTATACACACACAAACACACACAGGTAAATAAAAATGTATATACTTATGTTGATGTCGTACTTAATTCATTTGCACTTGCTACCAATGATAAGCGTCGGTGAACAGACAAAGAGGAAGTTAGAAAAAGTATACAAGACACGAGTAAAATAAGATGACCGCCTTTTAAAAAAAAATTTTTCAAGTAATATATAATTCAGCTAAAGCACTTTCAACACAACTTGAAAACAAAACAATACTGAAAAAACAAAATTACAAAAACAAAATTCTATTTCTATATGGATTTGAACACTGATTTCTGGAATGATCAAAACTGCTTCACAGCAAAGAGCTAATGGAACTTCTAAAGCTTCATTTTTTTACATCCCACACCTATGATAAAATATGATAACACAAATAGAAATATCCTCTTTATCTGAAGATAGACCGCTTAACTCTACCGACGAGACATCATATGAGATATCTCGATTAGTTATGGTCCGGTAATAGAAATTACGTGCATTGTGCAACAAATAATTTACAAAGTATTTCCTTTTACAAGCAAAGGCACAAAGTAAGCCAACTTTTTGGCAGCGATTGTCATCAAGTAGTCCAAGCCCCTAATCCTCACATAGGATGATTTCCCCAAAGATTTTTTTAATATACATTTTTTTAGTCTTTATCATTGAAGTTTATCTTGTACCTAATGGAATATTAACTGCCAGCCAAATACCTAGTTTTTTCATTCTACGTAAAAAATAAAAATAAAATAATGAGATTAAAATGTCAATAAATTTCTGTGAGTTTTGAATATTCGCTTTTCTAGCGGAGCCATTGGACAGAGACTATTGTTGCTAATATGAGGCTGAGGGAATTCTGTCCCCCAAAATGAATCATCGTAGCTCTCAAAAATTTTGACGATGATTTAATCAATTCTTTTAATTGTTTTTTCTTTTATGCACCTTACCAGTGCTCAAAAAAATATCGAGAAATTTTGCAGAATATGAATTGTGTGAATTGAGGACTTTTTTCCTGTTAGTTTATCGGGGCAGAATTTCAACCCTATTTGCACCTGTGGGGACTCACTGATATGAGGAATAGGGGCTTGGACCCTTCGATGACAGTCGCCGCCCCAAAGGGCTGGCAAATAATCGTCCTTGCAACGTTAAACCAAACACAAATTACGTTTGATCATAATTACCTGCATATACTTGCAGGTAATGTACGCAGTACGAGTACCAAATTGTGACATATCTTGACAATCCGATGATGTCACAATCCGTACACGAACCAGCCCATCATCTCTTATTACTACAAGAGATGATGCAACCAGGCTGCTCTCACTTACGTATGTATTCTTTATGTATGTGTGTATGTGTGCGTGTAATTAAGCCAGTATAAAAACCATCCAAACTGGCTGTTGAAGTAGAGTTTGCTGAAGTGGGAACTTATACCCCCCTTCTTAAAATATATAAACAAGAAGGAACCAGACAGTAGACCTAGAGGAAGAAGGTTGGACTCATCCCCCAACCCCTCCAACTTCGACTCGACACTCTGAAAACCTATCAGATTTACAAACAGGCTCTCAACACCCAGAATTAGTACGACTGGGAACTGCAGTTAATAAAGATAAACTCACAGTAAAAACGTTGAGAAATGGTCGAACTTTAAGCTAAAGTTCTGACCTGAAAACACCCACCCTACAAATATAGGAGCCAGTGTTTTCAACCAGCAAGGAAGGAAATAGTTTTGTGGAATACTCTTGTCCCCAGAAAGACACAGCAATGGTTCCACCACCTACAGGAACTGATGACCCACAACCATCGCAGGGAGGTAGTGCTCAGCCCCAGCTGACACCCGAAGTCTTGGCACAAACAATGCAACTTTTGCAACTACAGCCAGGGCAGAATCCCAACTTCTTTAGACGGAGGATAGAGATTCCGGAATTTCTGCACAATGAGGTAGACTTGTGGTTGACTCTATTGGAAGGCAGGTTTAAGACTGAGAACATACAGTCAAACCAGCTGTATCTACACATCTGTGGAGGGATGCCCCCCTCAGATAATCGGCCACATTCTGGACATCATAGAATGCCCTTTGATAGAAGATGACAAAAGAAGATTAAGAATGTATTTGGAAAGACTAAAAACCAAATCATTGATGATGTGATGGGAGGTATGAACCCTCAATCTTTATGGCAAAATTGCAACAAAAGGTGGATAATATAGTAGCCCCTTCCGTAATAGGCAATCAATTTTGCAAACAACTTCCTCAAAGTGTTGTGCAATGCCTAGCCGCAGTGGGATAAACAATTATCAACAATTCCGCAGACTTGGACTTTTTTAAAGCGCTGGAATATACCAGGTCAAAGCCTTTGGTAAGTGCAGTGTCTGCAGAGACTGGGGAGATCTCTCAACTTCGAGCTCAGATAGCTCAGTTGACAAATGAAATAAAAAAGAACAAAAGCCAGAATTAGAATAAATCTATTTTGCTTTTATTTCCAAAAATTATGAGCAATATTCACCTGAAAATCTGTTCAGAGTTGAGAAGTTTTGATCAGGGTATTTTTTTTTATCTGATATTTTCTATTATTTACAATGGTGGATGACATATTTTGAGTAAAATCAAAATAAAATAAAACTTTTTCAACATGGAATTTCTCCGTTCCCTATATTACGAATCAGCCTATTAAAAGGTTTAAAAAAAATAGAACCTAGGTACTGAAACCAAGCCACTTAAATTACCTTTTGCAGTTACAAAAAAAAAGAACATACAAATTCAAAAGATATCAAAAACAATTATTATTGCCTATTTCTGAAACAATATCAACCATTATATTTGATATTAGTAAGAATATTTTAAGAGAGTCATCTGGTCATCCTATTTATTTAAGACCAATTATGATTCCAAACAGCATTTTCCTAGCTAAATCATGCTGTAGCTAGTAATAGTAAGAAGAGGAATAAACATACTAGCGCAACGTGCTTTTCTAGGAAAGAAGATTTTTAAAAATAAAACCCACCAAAAAGTGTCAAAATCTTAGGACAGTGTATTCCTGTAAAAAAGTACCAATATTTTCGAAATTTTTTCTAATTTTCAAATTTTAGCATAGTAAGGGTTAAAAAAAAAATTTTTAAAACCTTAGAAAACCTCAAAATTCTAGTGTAATAAATTCTGCTGAAAGAGCAAGTTCTCAGGTCATGAATAAAGGTCTATAAGAAAAAAGTTTGCCTTTTTTAAAACCATTTGAAATATTTGATTCGAAATGGAAAATATGATTTGGTTTTCAGCCAGACATATACGTTTAAATACCTAGTGTTAGTTTCTTTAATAAACTGGTTTTTTTTTGGTTTTTTTATTTTGAAAAAATGATAATAAAACAATATCAAGTTTTAGCTGATTTTCGCAATAACAAATTTTTTTTAAACTCAAATTCCGGCCCGAGAATTTTGAAAAACTCCATCGAAAACTGGCACATCTAGAAAAACTTGCACTTTTACAATTTTTGTGTTTTCATTAGTTTCAAAATCTACTTTTCAAGGCTTGCGGCCTTGGAATTTTAAATTTTAGAAAATCTTTATGCGTAAGAATTTATTTGGCGGATTTCTACCGGCCTATTTTATTACGGCCTATCGAGCGAAGCCCGATTGCCCAACCAGCCAGTCCACCTCCGGCATGTAAACCTGCATATTGTGTTTTAGCTTACTTACCCAAATTATTACTGTTCAAAACGTATTCAAAAATAATATTAATGAGCGTAACTAATTTAGAACAAAAAATTAAGGGTTGAGGGGAGGAAATCATTAGAAAATAAACCTTTCCTACCCAAAATTTTTTTCTTCTCTTAAATGTCAATTGCCTTGTAATCATGGGAAATTGGTCTTTCAACCAAATTGGATGATTTGTTTCTTAGAAATTGCTCTTTGAGTAAAATTCAATTTTCCAATTATCAGCTTCAGAATCTTGACTTTTACTGAGAAAAAACAAAAGTTTTATAATTTTTATAAAAATAATTTTCTCAAAAACTATTGCTATAAATTTAATTGTGGTTGCTGCACGTTACAAAGATAGTGAAAACCAATATGTTCGTTTTATTTTCCATGAAATGTCAACACCGGGTCAACACCAAGGGGTGTTATTCCACTTTTGCAACATGAATGGACTAATTGAAGAGCGGTATTGTCTCGAAAAGAGGAGAATAGATTGCTTTGGTGTCACCTTGGGGTCATTTGTTTTTGGTAAGTAAAACAAACCTATTAAGAACAAATTTTTAATGTGCAAAATAGAAAATAACGATCTAAAAAAAAATCAACATGCTATAACATAATGGCATAAGTACCTACAAGGCTGAACAATTGGGGACAGTGTACGAATGCATATCTAAAATCTTTTTGAATGTTTCAGTTTTTATATTAATTGTTTTAATAATTTCAAGATTCAATTCTACAATGACAAGATTACAAGAATTTGATTGGATTTTAAAATTTTTATTATCCCATGATATATTATGCAATAAAATATGAAAATTTAAAATTTGCCCATCTTTTGACCCTCTAGGTCGAGTGAGAAAATAAACCTCAAATTCGAGTTCAGCGCCTCAAACAAATAGTAGGTAGTATATTATAAAAGAAAAAGGTAATACATTTATAAATAAATTGTTATATTTTATTATCACCCAACCAAATCATATTTTCAATCATCATATCGATTTATAAATTGATATCCATGAATATGAAGACCAATTACACAGAAAATTCAATCAAATAGATATCTATATCAAGACCAATATTTGAAAAACGAGAGTCAGTGCGCCCCCTCCCACCAGTCTATACATATAAAAGCAGATCTAAAAACATTATTTCTTTCTTCTTGAGTAAGGTCTACACTATTCAGTGATGCTACCGGTTTGTTTCTACCATTAATTAGAGAAGTACAGCAAGGTGCGTCACAACTTCCTAAAATTTCGAAGTTTCTGAATATTTTCCCCTCCTCAATTATGGCATAGACGTTGTTCTCATCAGAAAATTTGCACTTAAGCAGGAGGAAATAGAGCTATCACAATTTTTCTGTCAAATATTCCTCATCAATCTCGTAATATATGGTGGCTATATCAATCTCAATATTGTCTGATTGCTGCAATCTATAAGAAATTCTTAATGAAACTCTAGTTGAAACAGCAAGCTTTAACCTGTACCAGAAAATCTGGTTTTCAAAAATCATCAACATTTAAAAATTATTGTGCAGAAAGCTAGTCTGTTAAAACTGCAAGTTTTCGAAGATAGTGAAAATGTTTGGATTTTTTGTTGTCTATTGTCTTTAAATGTTTCTGAAGATATGAAACAAGAAAATTCTCTGACTCTCTGTCAAACAGGTGTAGTTTTAGACAAAGGCGAAGTAGACAATCGCTTACATGACAAAATTTAGAAGGGTGCCACAGGGGCCGCGCATCATTTTTTAAAAGTACAAAATTTTATGTCTGTGCCTGGAAGTATGACAGCACACTGGTAAAAAAAAACTGCAAGGTACTGATGTGTGGAGTATGAGATATTGGACATCCTATTAATTTTTTCCAATATTTGGCATACTGTGGAACTCACTAAAATAAAAAATGTACACAGTATTACTCATTTTCTGTTGGAAAGAAGAAAAGTGTACCTAAGTGTACTTTAATTATTTGAAAAGAAGGTTAAAATTACAAGATTTCCACAATTGAGCTTAATAACCTTTTCAGTATTGACTTTGGGATGCAAATATTTATTCATAGCTTGCTTTGTCACTTACTGATGCACCTATGTGAACCTTGGACTATGTAGTATTAGACCAGTAAAGCTCCATAAGACCAATGTCAAGACATGCCAGCAAAAAAGTAGGCAACCCTGGAGTACCTGCTGCATATTTTTGACATTTTGCTTGAGTTCACCAATATAGAATACATCTGACACAGATATCTCTTAAATTCACAAGAATAACGTGCATAAACACGAAGCAAAGTACGTCACTAAGAACACTATGGTTGCCTATTTTGTGCCGGCATGTCTAACCAGAAATCATTGTTCTTTAATGGGGTCCATTCCTATATAGTCAAAGATGTGAATTTAGAACTACCTAAAAATATTTTAGAGGATGGGTGCAAAATTTAGCTCCTGCCTACTAACAACATTATTCTTGAACCACCTATCCAAAGGTTAACATTTAATCATTTTAATTTTAATTTTTGAAAACTGATACTAATACATACTTACTAAAAATTTTCATGGCTTTTGAAAACCTTTCTTTCTAAGTGATATGGTGAAAGTTTGACTCAGTTTTTATTTCACATCCAAATTCAACCGTTTGATATATGTTTGACAGAAAGCCAGTCAGCCAGATAATTTTCTTATTTTGAATAAAATGAAACATAATTGTAACAAAGAGTCAAGAAATTTTCATGACTTTTGAAAACATGTTGTTTTAAAGAAACATCTACTTTTAGTCTAAGAGGATATTTTTATTTGTGTTATCATAGGTTATCGTAGGTGTTTATAGGGTGGTCTTGTATGCAGTAATGTTTAAATCAGCACGATTCCTAGCTTCTCCGTGGCTCTTGTTATATGCCATAGACTGTCACCCCAGCAACCCGTGTTCAAATCTTTATTTGAATAAATATCTTTTTATAATATTGTTTTAGTTTTTTTTTTTTTTTCATGTTGTATCTTTCAAAGTGGATTTGCCAGATTGTATAGGTATATTATATATATATATAAAAAAAAGGCGGAAGTCTTATTGCTCTCATCTAGTACATTTTTTTTGAAATCCTCTTTGTCTCATCACAGACTTTTTTTTTTTTTACTGCAGCATAACTATAACCCTAGAATTTTGATGTCATGATGACTTTTAAATAAGCCTACCTGTTATTCCAGTTGAACTTGTTGCACAAGGTTTTATGTAGGTTTTTGAAGAAGATCTGTACATTAAAATTCATGTTGTATTAAGATTCAGCGAGTGAGGGTAGGTTTGTTTTTCGTCTCATGAACTAAGGAAAAATTTGGCATTATTAATTGAAATTCATACATATAGTATATTATATATATTAAAAAAATTAGTTCAATATCGGTAATTGGTATCGATAGTTTTTTTTGTCGCGAAACGGAAAATTTTCATCATCCCCACCCCTAAGTTCTCCATGAGGTTGATTTTTATACTTCATTTGAAAGTAAAATTGATTGGATAAAAATGAATTCCATCATCACGTCCCGTAAGATGTGAACAAAATTTTCAATCAATGATCATAATTATTTACACTAAACATCCTTTCCTATTTTTTAATGTAAATTTACCGCTGTAATAATCTTTTACTTATTGCTTGTTTATATCGTTGGGATAATTTGAGATTACCGGAATTCATTTTATGTGACAGATGTACCATGTACGGCACATACCTAATACTCCATCTCATGCAATATTCCCACGAAAAAAAAAAAAAAAAAAAAAAAAAAAAAACAGTAAATCTATCCAAATGTGAGAATGGAGGAAGATTCGGGCAAAATTTAAAAGTGAAAATATGCACACAAATTAAATGTATTTCAAAATTTCAAACAAAGTACCTATATTGAAAGAGATAAGTAAATCCGAAATTTGATAACCGAAGCAACTAATAATGGAAGAAGGTAAAGGTGTGTGAGTGTAGGTAAAGAAAAAAAAAAGAAAGGTGTAGTTGAATGTTGAAGACCACTAGCATTAACAATCATTCACAAAGATTAAGGGGGAAAAAAACAACAGGTGAAACCTTGCGATGTTCATTTTTTCATTCGATCACTTCTTCGACTACTTCTTTGACGCCCAGGAGGGTTTAAAGACGCACAAATTTTGAATTTTCATTTGGAATATCGAAAAATTTTTTAAATCCAATCATAGGTCCAGTCTATCAAAATGTAATAAATTATTGTAACCCTGGCACCTGTCACTGTAGAAACTGATTCTTGAAATTATTAAACAATACTAGGTAGGATTTGCGGGTCCCAAGCGAACCCTAGAACCATAACTGAAGCGAAATGTGTTAATCTCAACGACCTCATCCCCCCAAAAAAGTGTACCTACGCCACGTCACACATGTTAGAAGTGAAACTTTGGTCTTCAATAAACAATCAAGGATGTGGCAACCAATGAAATAGTAAAACTTTTTCCTTATTAACTCTTTTTAGGTCACAAGGGGCAAAAAGATTAAATCCTAACATTAACAATAAATTTGAACTCGCAGTGCTTCAAAAAATGTAACCGACGATGTATCACTCAATTTTTTATGACAAAATCATCCCAACTTTTTTTGAAGTTACAGTGGTCCACAATGAGAGGTTCAATCCAAAAATGAATTGAAAATTTTAACTCAACGTTTCAAAAAACATAATGAACGATATATACCTTAATTTTTAAGAAAATAATATCCTAACCCATTGCATATGAAATTCGGTATCTGAACTGAAAAAATTGAAATTGAAGAATATCAGAAATAATCGACGGTCCGAATCCTGGTACAGAAACAGAATTTTTTTTTAATAGATCAAATTTAAAAAATAGGGTTTCCCCATGACATTGGACTCAACTTGAAATAGTTATTTGAGAATTTTGTTAATTTGTGGGGCATTTATCTATGATAAATGGCGCCATCAGAAAAGTTGTTTTGTCAGTAAGTACATGAAGAAGCATCGCTCAGATTCGCCTCCCTCGCTTCAATAAAAACTGAAACATTCAAAACTATTGTGGGTATGCATTCGTATACTGTTACGCCAATTGTTAAGCCTTGTAGGTATGCCATTATGAAGTAACATATCGATTTCTTTTTTTAATCTTTGAAAATTTTAGATCGTAATTTTCTATTTTGCGCATTAATTTAATGGTGAAACTACACCAAAAATTGGTTTTTTGAGACATTACCGCTCTTCAATTGATCCATTCATGTCGCAAGAATAGAATAATACCCTTTGGTATTGAAACTTCATGGCAAATAAAACGAATATATTGGTTCTCTTTATCTCTGTAACGTGCAGCAACAAGAAATAAATTTTTAACAGTAGTTTTTGAACAAATTATTTCTATCAAAATTCCGAAGCTGATATAATTAGAAAATTGAATTTTACTCAGAGTTCAATTTCTAAGAAAGAAATCATCTAATTTAGTTGAAAGACCGATTTTTCATGATTACAATGCTACTGCCTTTTAAATGAAGAAAATAAATTTTGGGAAGGAGAGGTTTAACGCCAGTCTCATTCCCCCTGTTTACGTGTTTGATTTTAGGAGATAATTAGTAGGTACTTATCGAAGACTAACTTCCTAACAACTTTAGCACTTTTTACGGAGTCATTTTCTAATGATTTCCTCCCCGCAACCATTAACATTTTTTTCCAAATGAGTTAATCCCATTTTTAAATAGGTTTTGAACAGTAATAATTTGTGTAAGCTAAAACCAAATACGTAGGCTTACGTACAAGGGGTAGACTGGCTGGTTACGAAATTACGTTTCGCCTGACAAGCCGGTATAAAATAGGCCGGTAGAAATCCAAATAAAAAATTCTTACGTTTAAAGATTATTTTAAATTTAATCTTTCACAAGTCATTGAATGATTCTCATGTAAGGTAAAAATGTTCTAAAATTAAATATTTAATTTCGTACTGAGTACACCTTCCATAACTGATTGATTCTTTCAGATTTTAATAACGGGCTGTGGTTATCTCTGGTTGAAATAGTACATTTCTGATGATCAGAAAATTGTATCAGTTAACAATAAAAATTGATTATTTCGCACTTGATGCGCATAAAATACGAAATAACAAAAAGAAATCTATATAAAAAAATCAGTGTTTATATAGTTTTAAAGTAATATATTAGCAAAAATGTCTTAAAACTATATTACTCACACGAAAATTATAAAGAACAAAATTTGGTAAATTAACATACATCGGCAGACGCTTAACCGCTGAGAATTACACTCACTCAGGCATTTTCAGTAAATTTTTACTAACCCAATGATTGAAATTGAGCCTTAGTAATAACTTCACTAAATGCTGCTTGAAAGGTTGCGACTGGTATTCACTTAAGAAGCATAAAACGATTGTTTTATACTTTTGGAAACTTTTTTCTAACTTGCAGATTTCCTTAGATTTACTCTCTAAACTTCCTTGGGACGCAAGAATACAGAATTTTACGCAAATTTTGATGTTATTCAGCAAGGCGGAATAAAACTAAAAACAAAAAGAAAACATTTATCTCTAATACAGAATAAAAAGCGCGACGATATAAATTACTCATATACTTACATATTCAGAATATGCTGATGTTACGGCGGCATTATTGTTAACATTTTCTATCTAAAAGTACGACGAAAAGATAATATGATTAATGTAGAACTGAGCGAAAAACCTGAGAGAAAAATAACTTACTGGGACTTGAAGTAAAAACAAATGACTTAATACGTTGAGCAAAAAAATGTTATGAAGTTTTTAAAAATATTGATCAGGAACATCATTTCATTTCGTAACCTCCACGCTTTTACACACATGAAAAGAATTTCAAACTGACAATTATCACAAGCGCTATTCAACAATAATAAAACCCACAAGAACTTACGGTAGCTAACATTTTTATTTTTCGTATCATTTTCCCACATATTATGGATGCTGAACTGACATCTTTTAATTCGAAAAAGAAATAAAAATAATTTTATCTAATGTTCGATAGCCACAGGAAAGGAAATCAAGTTTAAAGGCTATTTTGCTGCATATTGCAATTTAATTAACGATCAAATGGAATCTGCAAAAGAATAAAAACAATTATTATCTTCAAAAACTCTTTTGATTTATTGAAAAATTACAAATGATATTGAAACAAGGAATAAAAACGCACTAAAAGAGAAAAATAATCCTATTAAAATTTCTCTAACACAATTTACTGGAATCGTTCCCGACCATTAAAACAGCTTGTCAGAGGTTACATATCTGTACAATCTCAAGTCTAAATATCGTTAAATGGCATGAGATTGAACAATTTCAGACATATTCTACTCCATAATTTTTTTGAGGAATGAGATAAAAATTTTTTAGAAAGAATTTTATGAGGAATTTACTTTTAACATTTTTTCCAACTTTAATAGAACGCTTACAGATGAAAAAAAAGTCATTCAATCTCATCATAGTCGATCACGTACCATCAATCTAAAACTTTAAAATAGACATATGTTTTCTGAGTTTGCGTAATAGGTATTTTTTTATCATTTGTTTTCAGTCTTTCAGTTCTGTGAATTTGAAGCTATGTTAATGCGTTCCTGTGAATCCAGTGAAACTTACTGAAACTCGTCCATTTTAGAGGGTTAAATGAATATTATTGGCACAGATTTGTGTGTTTACCTGAATATACAGTACTAAATGATCGAAGCTTACCATCTTAATGCTGCAGACATGACTTTGAGGGTCAACGTCTATGCTCATTATCAAAAAATTTTGATGCCAAGTGTAAGAGGTGAGTGTTTCTACACGGCGATGCTCAATATTCCAAGCTTAACGCTCATGTCGTGCTCGCACCATAAGTCTTTATTACAAAATCAGTTAAGATAAGTTCTAATAAACGAGTTTAGAAAACTTAAAAATCATACTAAAAATGAAAGAGTGAAGTAGTTGAACATCCTAAATTTTTCCCAATAGTAAATTTCAAGGCCTGGAAGGATGGCAACTCAGTTGAAAAAAAAAAAAAGTTTGACGTAATGAATAATTTTTACCTTTTAGAGGACTTATTTATTCATCTTTTTGGAAAAATTAACGTTTGAAAAAAAAAGCCTTCAGAAAAATGACTATTCGAAAAAAATTTTATTTGGGAAAATAGCGGAAATTCAGTTTGGGGGGGGAGACCATTGACAAAAAATTTTTTTTTTGTAAAATGAAATTTGAGAAAATGACTGGGAATTTACTTACTTGAATTATTGCAGTCCATGCTTCCTTCCTTTCTCTTGTAGGCAAATGTCAATTCTATCCAATTTTATCATGAAACTTTTTTTGATTTTTGGAGGTTAAAATTTTTGGCTGTAGGTGACTTGCGACAAAAGATGTGATTATGATGAGGAAACTGATGAATTTTGGGCTAACATTTTTTCGGCCACATATGCACCACGGCCAAGAAGAACATGTAAATTACACCTTGTATCGCTGCCTGTGTTTACAGTATAAATTGAAGTGCAGAATTACATTTTTAAATGAAATAAGGGATTGAACGTTGAGTTTAACTACCCCACCCTACCAGTAGCTACACCACCACACATACAGTGATAACCTCATTCCTTGTCTTTTCAAAGTGGGTTAAAAATTCCCCTTCAGCTTCGATAATTTTTTGGTTTTCGATGTTTCTATTTCGAAAGTTAATTTCAACAACGTTTTATTGTCAACATGCGAGTAAAAATAAGCTACGCCTCTTAATGCGTCTTTGAAGTCTACATCAATAAAAAATGAATGAACAACGAGCTTAAATTTATTGTTAATTATAAAAGAATGCTCGAAAATTTACGTTACCATGAGAAAAATGTTTTAGGTAAGGTTGCAAAGAAAGAGCAAACGCTTTCAACAAAAAGTCCATGAAAAACGGACAAAATCCTATCAAATAAAAGTTCATTAACAAAGAATTGAGCTCTTTATAAATATTTTTTTCCTCTACTGCTACTTTCTATAAATGCTGTAAAATTTAAAACCGTAAAATATATTAATTGAATACAACTCTTGATTGTACATTTCTTCAACGAGGTAAATTTATCAAAAAACAGTTATTTCTTATCGTCGAAAATTAATTTCCACTGAATACGTTTTCGCCACAAAATTTTATTCCTAAAATTCAATTTAGTACAATAGAAAGTGATCGAAAATTGTTTATACCCAAATTATTTTGAAGAATTTCGTAGAAAATTTTGATGAATAAAATATTATTGACAGGAGAATAATTGATATAAAATGGAACAAAGTCAATGGCTATTTCGTATCCTCTGGACATAATATTTCTTCAGAAAATCTATGCAGTTTTTACTAAGGTGACACTTGATTAACAGTATAGACGAACAAGACTCAATAAGTCAAGATGTTTAATAAGTCATTCTTTAATACCTAAGCATCAAATACTTTGAATTATTACACTCACAACACAATACATAGAAAAGATGAAGCAGTTACTTTCTTTAATAGCTTCGTCTTTGTAAACTGAATTTTTGATAACATATTCTCTGAATGTATCGACCCAGAATCCATTATCAATCGCAGTTCGTCGTTTGTTCCAAAAATACATCACGACAACGCCTCAATAGACTGAAATTACTTATTATCATTCTAGTTACTAAATGTATTAATGAAATCTAAATGTAATCTTAACCATTCCAAACAGTCTTTAGCTTATTCTACAGCAACTATTATATATGTTGATATAATAACTGCAGTATCTGCCATCCATGAATTTTACGAGAATAATCTGACAATAAATTTATCAGTGTTATGATTAAGCGGAAGCGCAAAATCTTGAACAACGTTCGGGCTTACCTCTTTCAGTAATGATGTTAGAAAGCCTGAACAATTCGACGAATATTTATCAACACTAAAAAATATGTAAACCAACGTCACATCGGGACCTATCAAAATATTTTTTTCCAGTTTCATAATTTCTTATCGGTAAGATTTTATCACGTCGTCCAGTCCTTCACAAAGTGCTTGGATGTATGGTCCGAGGGCTGCTTGAAGCTCGGAAAAAATTAATCGGCAAATATTTCATATACTGGAAGTGAATGATCACTGTCAATCTCATTTGTAAACTTACCGTTCTCTGATGCACCGAAAACTGCAGTACAATTAGAATCAATAATGTCTTTGACGAATTTTGTAATTCTCAGCAATAATTAATATTTTCGAAGAAGAGATATCTCCCTCGAGTAGAGGAAATTTTTCAATTCTGTGCATTGAGAAATAAGAGAAAGAATAAATATTGATAATTGATACCGACAGAAAATTAAAATATTTCATGTAATTACCTACTCAATATGCCTTAAGTGACAATTTGATTTCGTGAAGCATTTTATACACTCGTCATGCCTTATTATTAAGTTACTGTTCGAGATTCAACTGAATTCAGTTAAAAAAATATTAAATTACCTAAGCTATGTATTTAACAATATGATCAGAATTATCAACAACTTTTCATAACAAATTCGGACGGATTACTCAGCAAATGATTGAGTGAATCGGAAAGGTAACCGTTCAAGACACTAGCATTAACATTAACTAACATCAATCATTAACAAATACGAAATAACATAAGTACAGTAAGTCAGTAACAACCACTCAACCAGTCAAAAAGATGGAGGGAAAAAAAGCAACAGGTGAAACCTTGTAGCAGCGCTCTCTACACTGAAATATTATACTGAAGTATAATAATCCCTCATGGAAGTGGATAACGACGACGATGTTCAAGTAGGTATGCAAGAAACAGATTGGATTTTGTTTTGTCTGTCCAGTGTCTGTCGTCTTCTGTTCAGTTGTAGTCTCTTATTCTTTAGTTTGGTATGTGCGTTGGTGTCGTTCTGTCTGTGTGGCATTGGTTTCTCGTGTAAGAGTTGTAGATATTAAGGTTTTTTTTTCTTACTATCCGTTATATTTTGTATTATTTTTTTATTATTTTATTCTCCATTTCGTTACAAATTTGTATTCAAATTTTGCCTGTGACTTCGTATTTGTATGCGTGTTTGTGTGTGTGTATTTTTTTTTATATATTCTGACAACATTTCAATGAAATGTGCTTCAAATTTCACTTGATTGTTTAATAAAGGAAAATATTTCTTCGCGTGTATGCTCTGCAGCTATTCAGTATTTATCCGCTGCTGATGTTTTAATAATATAATTTTATTTTTTTTGGTCATGTATTTGTGAGGCTAAATAATTTGTCGTGAAAATGTATTCGCGTGGTATTTGTCGGTTTTATACAATGCTCGCACTGGCTTTGGGCACCATCGTCAATGATATTCATCTGATTCATGCTGACTCTGTGGAAGAACGAGGTAAATGTGGTTTAATTAGTTGAATATTCGGTTCAGTTTGAAGATGATTGTATGGTTTCTGTAGACAGCCGCAACAGTCGTCTAAATATGTGTATTTTGAGTAGCTTCTGTTCGCATCGAACACCTACTTGGATGGTTTTCTTTGTGTGTTGAAATAAATATCAATCTTCTGAATAGTGCATAGGTATACCTATCTACAGCAGAAAAGCTGAGAATAATGGATTTGAATCTCGCCTCCCTGAAGCAGGCCTGAATAAATGACCAGTGTTTTTTGAAATTAACTGGATTTAGCTCATCATGCGAAAGGAGTTGAACGTAGTTTACAATCTTGGGGCAACAAGGGCTGATATGGCTGAAAACGATTCTCTATGTTTCTACAAAACATACCTATTCGAAAATATTTTAGTTGAACGATGGGTACTGCTCGCTATACTTTGTACGTTTCAATGTTTGCTTCGTAAATGGAAATGAATCGATTGACAGAGAGCAAGTTCAAAATACATCGAAGTAATGTGTTCAATGATAGTAAATGAAGGATACTGTAAAATTTAAATCTGTTCGAAGATTCTCCTTGCTGAACTCGTTAATTATAATGGTTAAATCAGATTGAATTGAGCGAAAAGAAATAATGAAGCATCAGATCCAGTTGATTCGGTTTGAAATACATCGTTCTTCTGTGTGTTTAGAGATAGAGCTTTCCATTGAAAAGTACTTTGTTCATTTTGATTAATTCAGTTATCCTGTCGACTGTCTTGAAACCTATTAATGAACGAAGTCAAAGAAATTCTGTTAAATCGTCCAATTTTATGCAGAATTACCATAATTCATACGACTCGGTTCATTTTGAATCATAAGTCAGTTACCCATATACACCGTACATATTTATATACGAGTGAGAGGGTCAATTGTGTAATTTGATTTCAGTAGGTATCCGTACAAAATAATAGGACAGTATATATATGGGCTATTACGTATTCAAATATGAAAGACTGGACTATCAAGGTATGTAATATTTCTAGAGCCAGGAATGTTCCAGTATATCTGCATTGTAATAAAAACTTGCTATTTCCTTCTTTACTTTTTCTTTCTCTATTTCTTATTTACTCTGAGAATTATATCAAACTTGTATCAGTCTGCTAGTGCCAATGCTTATGTTTCTTTTGAAAACATATGAAGTCAAGAGGTGTTGAGAGGAAATTAAAGCCCGGGTGAGCAAATATTTATAGGCTTTCTAAAAAATTGAAAATTGTATCTATGTACAAGTGTCGTAACAAGAATTTATCTTTAGAAAGGTTTTTATAATTCTGAAAAAGCCTATTTCGCAAGCGGAACGACAGAAAAAGTTTTTTGAAAAGTTTTGCAATAGATTTTCCATGAAAATTACTTATTTTTTCCTTTTTTTTTAGATTACCGGGCCTCTAAAAATACCGTGCTTGAGGAATCCCCCTTCTCTTCCTCTCTCATTATGCCTGATGAAGTCAACTGGAATTGTTTTGATTGTTGACAAACAAAGGATATATTATTAATAATTCATCCGTAATTCGTTAATTACTGCATAATTGCTGTTAATTCGGTGTTTAGATCGACTCTTACGTGTCAGCTCGTCGCTACACGAATTATGGTCGGGCACGTGTATGCAGAAAAGAATTCTGGTGAGGGGTTTCAGAATTTTGTTATGGTGTTTTCAAAGATTTTGGAAAAGTATAAAAAGGTAGGTGAAAACGTGGAATTTTTTTTAGAAGGCAATTTCACTCCCGTATACCTGCCTATACGCAGTGTTCTCTATTTTCAAATAGGCCCCTAATATGATCATTATTTCATCACTAATTAAATAAGTAGGTATCGGCTGAATTCATTAGATCTTCTCAAAATAGTTCATTAGAGTTCACCCATTCAATCAGCTATACCGCGTTTTTAATTTTTCCATTATATGTACCAATCATCCTTTAAAAATTAGTTAATTTTGGAACAGTCTAGATTTTGATCAGAAAGCTTGACTTCTGGATCAAAAATTTTTCAAATTACGACTTCAAAAATTGTATGTTTGCTACCAGTTCCCGTGTAGATTTTCCTTTCGCACTATAGACGTGAGTTAGACATGATTTGAAAATAAATGAGTAATTGAATTTTACTGTATTCGATTAGCAGTCTCAGCCTTCAACACTTGGTGAATTAAGAGTATCGACAGGATACTTCTTTAGTAGTATGAAAATGGGAAATTATTCTCTTTTGAAGTGGTGTTGGAGAATCATATAAAATTAAGATTTTATTTTATCTTGAGACTAAAACTGTCATATCAACCGATTGAAAGAGGAGTCCAAAACTAGGAATATACATATTATAAGTATTTACCTATATTTTACATTCAGAGACAAGTAAATTTTGCTTAGCGGAGAAAAATAAATCTTTTGAGCATTAAAAAGTAGATATGGTACCGTACCAACTTAGTGTAAAGCATAGTAAATAAAACACAAAAGACAATTAATAAGGTCAAATGAAGCAACGGTGGAAGCTTAATGTGTTGAGGGGGCTATTATGAAAATTGAAAGTTTCAAGGTGCTATAAATTTTTTCGTATGTAGGATCTCATAATTTATGAACCTTAATCTGTTAATCTCAAAATCGATATCTAATTTTATAAATTTTCTCAAATTTCTAGTTTGTGCTGAAATTATGAGTGTAACATCTGTCAACAATTTACTGTCTTTAAAAGTATAGTTTTTATCTTGGTATACAAACATCTGGTTCTTCTAAGAAAAGCATGTTGAATATCTTGAGCCTTTCTCAAACTATAGTTGGGCAAAATTTGACTAAAATTTAATCTTGACGAAATTTAATTAGACATGAGTCCTATCTGTCCTTGGTTATTCATCATTTGAATCATGATTTAATTTTATTAATGATGTAATTGATAAAATTTAGTCTAATTTTTAGTTATGACTGAATTTTTCTGACATCAGACTGAGCAGTTGCGTTATCAGAAAGTTGTTTAATAATGACTGAATTATTCGTTATTATCGATCATCAGTTGTAGTACTTACGTGACTAAACGAAGCATGATGGCTCCAATGTCTTGTAAAGTTTTTCATAATATTTTCGAAAAATTTACCAGTACGCCTGTGATAAATTGTTTAACTGATTCGCTTTTTATCGCCTTTATGTATATTATGAGAATCATTAAATGTAGGTATCAATGTATTTTAATTATCGAGCAGCTTAACGGAAATTAATTTTTTTGCTCAATAATGATCAATTTTTCGTAAAAATTACATCTCTTAGGTATGTTAATATTATTATTTTTATGATTAAAATCTGCTAAATGAAGATAAGATTAGATAGTTTATTTACGATCTGGTGTAAATATTAAAAATGTACGTAAATTTAAGAACAATATAGGTAACTACCTACCTCTCTGTTCAATGTTCGCCAATAGGCTTTTCTGATTTTTGGTAATGTTTTGAAGAGCTTTCTGCGAATTACGAGGTATTTTTTCCAGAAGTAGGGTACTTGAAATTCAACTGCATATAATTGTCGATTTCGTATGAATAAGTGTAGTTTTTTCTTATGCGTGTATCAATTGTTTGTGTTAAATTTTTATTATTTCTTACACGTACGACGAATACCTGGTTTAATGTTCAAAATGTTATTTTAACTGAAGAGAAAAAAATTCCAGTTTTTAATTAACCGATTTACGATGATACGCGATCCACTATTGATGATACACTTGTGGTAATCTCTGATCAGTTTTTCCTTTCAATCTTTGACTGTAAGACGTACCACGTATGGTATTGGGCTGCTCGAACAGTGTGTGGGTGGACAACAAAAATGAAACAAACACTTGCCCACTGATTGGATAATTACCCCTTTCCTACATATCCATTCCTTAATTTCTTTTCCCCGTTCCTCTGATATTTTTTCGCATTTTTATCAGTACGAGCAGTCAATAGTAGTATTAAATGAGCCTCTTAAAACTATATTAGCCTAAAAGTTTTTTCATTACTCCTTTTAAGGTCTTTCATATTCCTCTAATAAAGTCACAAAACTTCGGAAGTGAAGGTTTGGAACTACTTTTTATTAATGCCATACCAATTTAAAATGTAAAATTCTCCAAAAACCAAATAGGAAATTAAAACTAACATGTAGGCTAAATGAAAAAATTTTCAAATTTTTCATTTTCTTAGAACTTTTTAAACATCTATTAAAATTTATCTGGATAATATGTAATGCCTACAACACTCCTGCCGAGGCAGCCCAAAATCTAAGACAGACAAAACATGTAGTAGGTTTGGGAAAGATTGAGGTGAGAGAATAAGAGCAGGTAGTAACGTACCTTTTTTTGTTTGTTTCTGTCTTGGAAAAAAAATTGAAAAATTTTATTTTCTCTTTCGCCGTTATTTTCTTTTCAAATTTTAAAAGCGTATTTTTTAAAAACTCGTTTTTAACCTAACTTATTATTGCCTCCTATCGTTCGACGGACAATAAAAAACTGACTTCTAGTGGATCATAAGGCAAGGTGTGATCCAAGTCCAAGTACGACTAGTACATTCTCGTAGTTGCTTTGGTAAGAGTGCACTGCAGGCATAAGGCAATCTGCTGGAATTTTCTATCTTAGAATTTTTTTTTTTTCAATTCATAGTTATAAAAAAGAGTTGAATATCTTTTTTTCTGTTTTCAAAATCAAAACTGAATATCATTATGAGTTTTTTCATGATATAAAATAAAAAACATTCCGAGATGAAAGAATTATACATGAAAAAAATCGGAGATTGAGAAATGCTAACTTTTTTCATTTTGTTTCCATTAGTTGAGTTTCTGAAATTTACCATAATGTTAGTTATTTTTTGTTTCTGGTTCCATCATTTTGGTTTCTGTTTCCATTGTTTCTTGGTTTTACCAAAGCTTTTCATTCAGTTTCCATTTCTGGTTCCGCTTCCATTTGGAAAAACATTTTTCCTATATAAAAGTTGTCTTGCTGGTAAAAAAGTTGAAATATATTTTGGATTTTTTTTTTTTTTTTTTTTCGTTAACTTATGCCAAATAGGCTTATAACATTTTAATTTGACTTGTTTTTACAAAAACTAAAAAGCCTGGAGCCAAAATTTTCATTAACTTATTAATTTTAAAATCGTTCAGTTATCCGTAGACTTCTGGTGACATGATAACAATTTTCAATTTAAACGGAGACACTATTAGTTCTTCTTCCTACATTGTGGAATACCTTGTCGTGAGAGATATTCTCACCAGAAGGAAATTCTACAGAATTTAAGCGTGTCCAGCCACTTCGTACATAAGTACGGGTAAGCCAAAACCATGGCGAACACTGGCGATTTTAGAGCTGGTTTAGGTGGTTTTTATACGGCTTATTTACACACACACCAAGACACGTATGTAAGAATATACGTACGTCTGTGAGGGTGGCCAGATCGCATCGTCCCCTACCGAGATAAGAGATGGCTGGCCAGTTCGTGTATGGATCATGACATTGTCTCATTGTGTCACGATTCGGTACTCGTACATTACCTGCATGTACTTGCAGGTAATTACGATCGAACGTACTTATTGTGTTTTACATCACGTAGACGAATAATTTGCCTGCCCTTTGGGGCGGCGACTGTTGTTGAGGGGTCCAAGCCCCTATACCTCATACGGGAGAGTCCCCACATACATGTTTATATTTTTTTGTTTGAATAATGAAATCATCAAAATTATTTTGAAAAGGGTGTAGGCTAGGTGGAGGGATAAAAATCCGTTTTAATTATTTATTATTAAACAAAAATTGTTTTTAACAATTTTTTTTCACTTACTTGTTGGTGACTCGTACTCCTTAATTTTTGTATAACTAACTTTTCAAAGGCCTACTCAGTTGGAAACAATCTTGAAGTTTATTGTTTCGTGTATATAACTTAACAAAATAAAACTATAAAATTGGGTATCTAAATAAAAACCATGATTCATTTTTTAACATCTTGTAATATGTTTCAATTTTCAAGTAATTCTTAAATATCGAGGTGTATCACTTGACGTATTGATGGAAAGAATTTTTCGCATTCGAAAAAATAGATTTTACTTTGTCCATGCTTCAGATTTCCAACTAACCGATGTCACTGATATATCACGATAATACTATATTTTCTTCACAATTTTTTCGAGTGATTAAGGATTTATTTATGTAATTCAATTGAAATTTTTTTCTTCATTTTATTCAAACATCGCGTGATCGCCACTCTTTTCTCTCTCATCGTAGCCTTTACGTCGTACGATTTCTGAAAACTGTTTCATTTTATGATCCAGCACCTCAGTCGTATTTCGAACCATTAAAAAAAGTAAAAACGCCCTAAAATTAGCCAACTCTGTGTGCCTATTGTTCGATGGGTAATAAAAATCTGTACATTTCGATTTTTTTTTTTTCGCTGATGAAATAAAATCACTTAGAAAAAAAAGAAACTTCAAATTTTGATTAGGCTGTGATGTGCTGGCCATCGATTAAACAGCCAGATTTTTTTTTTTTCCCTATCTTCAAATTAAATTTAATCGACGCAGGAGATAACTTTAAAAAATGTTATGCGCCTTATGATTGAAGATATTCGAAATATTAATTAAATTGACGATGTTCGAATCAAATTAATTAACATAAATTATATAATAAGAAGAGACAGTCGAATCGAACAGAGGAATAAACGTTCACCAAACATGAATGTTGCCTTCATACTTAATATGTTCGGACCAAAAATATATTAAATTTTAATTCGATTTTTAATGGCTGTCTTTCCTAAAAAAGTAGTGTTTTCTGTCTGCATAAAATGCAAAATCAAGTTTGGTCGTGAAACGGAGAAACCGAGAGAGCAGGGGTCGTAAAATTCCAAGTTTTTCGTTCTGGTGACTGAATCAATGATTCCGTGTAAAAATCTTTACCATCGCTGCTGACGATACTTTTCGTCATTTCTGCCGTTGTTTGTATATGCCTACATTTACGTTCTTACGTTAACGACCTGATTTATTTATCAGTTAATAAAAATATTCTTTTATACGTATTTTCCTCGGTAATTAGCGATATTAATTAGAACATACAGTAAATTATAGGTAGTGTATTGAAAAAGGTACCAGGTACCTTTGTAGATATATGAAACCGTTTTCTCTGCCAGGAACCCATTTTTACTTGGTCGAATAACTTTTTTAATGAATGTTATTTTTAGTCCGTGGGGTATGTAAGTAGGATATGTGAATTAAGATTTGAGATGAAATTGGGGGAATGGGTGTCAGGAAGCTGAAAAATGCGTACTGGCTGTATCCCATGAAAAGCGCTTAATCGTTTTGTTCACTTCAAAGTGCCTAGGGAAAGAATTAATCGATGGTTTCATGGACGCTTGAGCTCAATGACCTTTCACGAAAAATGAGTTAGATCCATAGATACATCGAGCAAGCGATAAGCTGTCAGCCTACCTTGAAAATTAGTCGATTTTATGAATTCCATAGGCGAAAATAATAATAAAATTGACTAATTTTCAGGACAGACTGACAGCTTGTCGCTTCCTCCATGTATCTAGGCGTCTAACTCATTTTTTGTGTTTGGACTAAGTTTGCATGAGACCGTCGTAATGATCAATTTCGATATTTGTGTCATTTTTTGGATTTTGAAATTATTTGATGATGAAAAGTACAAGTTTGGTAACTGCGTCAGCAATTTTACTTTAAAAATATAATTTACGTCAACTAATCTAGTTTTTTTTTTTTTCTTTCAAGGTATGAAAGCGTACGTTTGTGTTGGTGTTTGGAGCTCATTTCTAATAATTTACTATCTGAATCATCAGCATTATTATTTTTAGCAGGTTTTCAAAAAGAACAAAAATAAAAAACTACTACTACGCAGCTGCTCATAGTGAAAATTTAGGTAGGGGACATGGATATTTTTTTGTTGCAGGTAAAAAAAAAATTCAGGCTATGTTTTTGAAACTACATGGGCATTTGATTTTACCAAATTTTTGTTTCATTCACACCGTAGATATTTAGTTTGAAAATTATAAGCAGTATTTCTTGAAAGTCTGTTCAAGGGTCAGTTAGTGTACCTATACACTTACTAAAAACAAGCTATTAAGGTTGCTTTCATGATGCAAAATTTTAGCTGGTTTTTAAAAAAAATCTTTGTGTAACAATTTTTCCTTGAATTCAAAATCCTAGCGCAGTATGTTCCATTTGTAAAGCAGGTTTTCAAAAATAAAAAAATTACCTAATGAGAAATTCTCAAAATCCTTGCGCAGCAAGTACGCCGAAAATTTCAAAAAATCTTAGCGCAGCATAACTCGCTAGCAAAGCAGATTTTCGAAATTTTTCCAGGTTTTAAAATTCTAGCTCAATAATCTTCGCTAAAATAGCAGGTTTTTGAAACTTATGAAAATATCAAAATTCTAGAGAAGTAAGTTCTATGAGAAATGAGAGCTGTTTTAGCCGCCAACACATTTCATATGAAATGAAAATGATATGATATCCATCCAGTCTTGCACCATCAGAAAGTTAATTTCTTTTTTTTATTTTTTTTTCTTAATGTTAATGAAATATATGTAATTGCAAGTTTTCGTTGGTGTTCAGAAAAGCTAACTACATTTACCAACAAAACTTACTTCATTAGAATTTTTGTATTTTCATAACTTCGGAAAACCTTTTTTTCTCGTAAAGATTGGTGCGACAGAATTTTAAAATCATGAAAAATATTGAAAATCTGCTTTGTTAGTGAAGCACGATGCGCTAGCAATTTTTAATATTTTTGAGTCAGACGATAATTATTTCGATTAAGAATCAATGAATTTTGGAATAATTTGTCTAGGTCTTGGGATTAAATCGAAATTTTCGACTTTTTCTCCTCCTGTTGTGTGAGCGCCAATTGAATTTGTGCCAGAAAATGAGATGATGTAGACCTGATGCCTGATGCACGCATCTCTTAGAAATTTCGATTAATTTTCAAAGATGCCATTTAGATTCAGTCTAGATCGTTACTGTGATTTTTGGAATTTTCGTTCATTTGACAATTTGTCCTTGTGGACTTGCTAATTGCTTATCGCTACCTTCGTTATAAAATATGTTTAAAACCTCACTGTAGATAGCTAAGAACAGTAATTAAGTTTATCGACATTAATAAAACTCAATGTACTTGCGTATATTTGTTCACCCATAACTACAGAACCGCTTGGTAGATCTAAATGAAATTTTCAGTATTTGTGTGTGTTATTCCGAGGTATGTATGAAGCCATCGTCGAAGTCTTTAGCTCTTCTGGGAGCAAAGTTGTCCATTTTCACCAAAATTCGTCATTTACAGTATAAAGACGAATAAAAAAGGACGAAAGGATTAAAAATAATGAAACAAAACGGCAAATAATGAGCGCAGCGTAGGTGAGGGGTAGAGGGACCGAGTCCCTCATAAATTAAACAAAAAAAACAAATAGTTTTCAAAGAAAAATTCAATACCACCTATGTCCACTATTTTTTATTTCGCGTGGGGGTGTTCTGAGGAATATTTATGTGAGCCCCCTAACTATAATGCCGCCTGCGACTATGTGATTTATGTTTTTGATATGCTCATAACTGAAGATATGTCTTGGATATTGTATTTTAGATCATTGTCAAAAATGATTTTTATTGGTTTATTGATCTGATGTGTGACTCAATTCCCGTGTCATATTCATAATCAAGGTTGCCAGATGATTATGGTATCAAAAATCCTTTAAAATTCCAAATTTCTCATTTTTGAGAAATCCCTAAAAATCCCGTGTGAAAATTATTCGTAGGCACAACGCTAAACTAAAAAAAGAAGCTCATAAATTTGAGAAAGTCAGTTTCGCCCGTGAACCATCGGTTTATTGCACTTCCATAGTTGATGAAACTGAGAAATTGACCCTTAGGTAGACTACCATATTTTTCGATGATTACGGTTTTTCGTGAAATCCATGTGAATGCACGGCGTATTTCATTTATATGGTGGGTGACTTAAAATGATGCTGTGAATTTAATTTCAGCTATCAAAAATTAATGAAAGGCATCAAAAATTCGTGAAAAAACCTCAAAAATTTTTAAAAATTCATAAATCTCTAGAAAGTTTTTTAACATTTTTTCGAGCTTTCAAAAATTCCGAGATCTAATGGATAAATCTTAACCCGGACCATCCCAGTTATAATCCGAGAGGAGCGTAAACTCTATCGTACTTAATTATAATGATGTGTAGAAAAAAAAAACCTAGCGCAGTTTACTGCGCTAGAAAAATCAGATTTTAGAAAAGCACTTTGTCTGACAACAAAAGACGCAAGTACCATCCGTTCGATCTTGACCAAAATCAATACGTATGTCTGGTCCTTGTCTTAGTTAATGTTTTTATCAAATTTTGAGCAATTAAACCTCCTAAATCGGGAGAAACACGGACGTATCGAAAGTACCGTCCGGTCGATCCATACCAAGATCGAAATATCGTGATATCGGATAGAAATTGAAACCTGTTCCTTGTTGACAATAATTAATTATTATGATTTATGACTAATGAGGTAATGAGTTTAGTATTGTGAATATTGCGATCTTAATTTTCGAGATATAAATATACTGTTGAAATTCCCCAGGTTTATTTAAATTAACAAAATTTTTTTAATTTTACATATCCGAACAAAGCTCGGTGAACCTGGTACTAATGTATTGTATTATATGTATATAATTTGAGTTAAGGTGCTAAAAGTCATATTTTGTCATAAATCGAAAAACATGTTAGGTCTCACCCCCAGGTTTTTTCATGAGAATGATTTTAATAAGCTGGTCTTGAGAATCTGTTTAAATATCAAAGTATAGCTACTGAGCTAATCACAGAGATATATAACTAAAGAGATCTCCAACAGGTGATCAAAAATGTGATAAATATCTCAACCATCATCATCATCGTCATAAACAATTTCTCAACTTTGTTTACTTTACTAAACATGTGTCGTAGCTGGATAGTATGTGTGTATTGGTATAGAGATGTCTGTTTTCACTGCGAAATATGCGCAGCTTTGGCTGCGTAGAACTTTAAACGAAGTTGACTTTTTAATGATGATGATCGAAGATCTTTGTCACATTTTTGTACCACAGCATATATAGACAGTTGGACATCTTTTTAGCTATATGTCTCTGACTAATCATCAGTTTTAGATAATTTTTATCGGACAGTATCATAATTTAAAATTGTGATTCTGGATCAAGATATAGAAACGTAATGACCTAAGTGACATGTTGATCAATTTTGCAGTAGAAGTCAAATATTTAAACTTTAGCCATCATGATAAAATGGGATTTGAAAGTGTAGGTAGAGGAGTAGTTACGAAATAATGAAAAAAATAATTACAATTTTCGTTAATTTCGCTTCATTTATCTATCGAATTATTGTCGTTTTTCTCCTATGTCCCATCCCATCCATTACATCTAGTCTTTCCTGGAGTTTTCTGATGATACACGCATCAGTGAATTTTGAGATATAACTTTAATGCGAACGCAACGATACTAGCTCAGCAAAATTGGCATAGGCCTTTTGCCAAAAAGGCTTTTTGGACTTTTCTATCTTCTCGAAAAAAGGCCCTTGTATCCTTTATTTAAAATGGACATTTTCAAGCATTTTATACCAGAGTTTTTTTCTTTAGAGCCGCCATTGGGACCCGTACTGAAGTAGTGTTTAGAGAGGACGAAAAACCAGCATTCGTTGTGTTGCAAATAACGACTTTTGCTTTTTTTGTCTTCTCTGTATGTCCTTTCAAAGCTCTTTCTATGCTCTGAGTCCACCCGTTTTTCTAAATTATTATAATATTTTATTATTATTATTATTATTATTATTATTATTATTATTATTATTATTATTATTATTATTATTATTATTATTGGCACTCGTGTGGCACTTGTCCATGGTTTACCATTACCAGTGCCGTATCAGCTTCCGTATCTTTTTTCCGATTTCACAATATCCGATGTTTACGAAAGTACATATCGCGCGAAAAGAAAGGCGAACCGTCACAATATGGCGTGTAAATTAATGGTTTCCATGTCGAACTATTTTCCATTCAGGTATTGTTTTTTTCGGTGGAAAGCTTATTATTTACATGGCATTCTTGACTCTCGTCTACGTGTGAGTGTGCAATCATATTATATATACGTGCATTGGCTCTCGTGATAACGATTTCCGCCACGAGAAAAACTGATAGACAATCGACCCGGGAAAGCAATATTTTCATATCGACTTGGGTGATTGTCGATCAAAAAATGAGGATAAAAGAAGGTGCATGCGACTACACAATTAGTACTCACAAGTGCACGACCAGCATTTTCCTCGCTTCAGATCTATTGTTCTCATTTCCAGCGTGAGGAGAACGGAGAGTACAAAATTTATAACAAATATAATTTATATTTTAAATACATGTTCACTTTCTACATACGAAAGGGGCAAAACGTTTTCGGCCATTAATCTAACCGTCTGTAAATAGCACATTCATTCTTCGATGCCTTTCCGCGAGTGTGTAGGATATTGTTGTTGTTGTTGAGGTTAAAGTACTGCGCGTACATAAATGTTGTGTATTCTGTACTTTTGAAATAAAGTTTTTGGTGCACAAACAGTATTGTTCTATAGTTGAACAATCGTTTTGCCCACTCTCGTACCAATTTACACAATCAAGATGGTGAATACAAGGCACAGAGAATGTTTTTCAACCTCACACCTAAGTATCTCGACGATGATGTGGTGTGGTGTGTGACACACTTCTGACCTCTCCATTTTTTTTTTTTTTTCCACAATCTCTCCATCTTTCGGAGAAGAAGAAATCTCGAAACGCAAAAACATAGTTGACGTAATAACCTCGAAGTGAGGTGCGTGGGCTTTTGTCGACTATAGATACTCGCCACGGCGCCCTTAAGCGGCCATATTTTTTCTTCAAGTATTTCGTTGTCGTCCTTGGTTGATTTTTTTTTTTTTTCGGGAAAAAAAGTGGATGTTGAGTCGATGCTTACAAAGACTAATTACTTGGTTTTTGTTGCTATTGGAAAGATTTGACAGAATTTCCTTAAATTAGACTTTAATCTTTTTCAAAAATCGAGTATTCAAGAGTGACGAGCGACCAATGGAAGAAAGAAAAAGAGAAGGAGAGCTAAAGACAAAGATAGCTGGCAAGAGATTTAGATTGCGTGGAGTGGTAATACTAGGTTAACTACTTATAAATATTAATAACAACGGGCGAACAGAACGTCGAGCAAAAAAATTACATAATACAGGTATTCAAATGGGACACTCCTTCGTGAATTAGAAATATAGGATGGAGCGGTGGCGGGTTGATAGTGGAGAAAATTGGCGTACTGATTCGTTTTATGTTCGTCAATTACTTTTCTTCATTTGTGCAGCTGCGGGCGCACGAAGTGAAAATCGGAAACGAAGGCCATCTTAGGCTGTGCGCGTTGACTAATGAGAAAATTTGCACCAATCGTTGAAAAAAAAAAAAAAAAAAAAGTGATGATCGATTTGCTGGACGTTTCGGTGGTTCACTGTACTCGAGTCGATCAGTAGCAAATTCGTATCGTCGAAAATTTCGTAATACATCGATATGTATCGTAGAAATTATTCAGCTTGCTGCCTGCTCTGTCATTCAATTGCTCGTAAAATAGTGTACTTCAATTTTTCACGTTGATCTGTTGGTATCCGAGTGTGCGGTTAATTTTGCGGTGTTATTTGGTCTGTTATAGCATCGGAGATTCGAAATTATGACTGGAAAGTTTGTAAAGAAAACTGACTAACTTAATTTCAAAAGTATATTCGTAATATAGCCAGCGACGACGAGAAGCCACCTTGAGTCTAATGTGAATGTTAGTTTTCGTGATTTCCGTTCGATGTGTTTTGATTGACTTCCACCGTATTATAATACGAGTAGAAGCACCAATATTGTGGGGAAGGGGTGGAACATATATTTCTAAGGGAGGGGGGCTTAAGCTCCCATGTCGCCTCATGTTTGCGTGTACCATTAGCTTATTACGTGTTTTCTTGGCCAAAAATTTTTGGGGTTTTTGAGAAATTAGGAAGGTTAAAAAATCTCAAACCCTCCCTGTACTCGCCCCATGCCTCTCGAGAAAAATATTGAGAGAAGTATCTCCCAAAATTTACCCAATGGATTTTCTCTTAATTTTTTTGTAGCAGCGTAAATGCCTCAACCATAAACCTTAGGTGCTTTGAAGTAAAGAGTGGTCAGTTCATCGTAGAGTCGGAAAGAAAGAATTTGTTGAAAGAGTCTTGAAATTTCTTGAATGAAACCAAAAGTACCTATTCTATGTATTTGGCGGTGTCGCTGCTGTAACGAACTGAGAATTTGATCGTAAAAACTACCTTGGCTCAAAGCTTTTTTTTTTTTTTTTTTAAATCCGCTTATTGATTTCGTTCTGATGGAAGGATTTAGGGTTGAGACCAAGTACGTTTTTCGTTTCAAGATCCAAGGATACTTTTGACATCAAAAGCTCGTATTCATCTGTATATAACTATAAAAATTATGTGTGTACCTGGGTATTTATGTATTTATGTATCTCTCTGTTTTCTTGTCGACTCGGTGTCGGTCTAAGTCGCAATTTTTGTACGAAATTTAGTATAGATATTTTTATGTAGACAAAAACGAGACCTATCAATTTTCGTGTGAATCGGCCTAACGATACCTCCGTTAAATCCAATTACGTTGCATTTTTGGTAGTTTAACAGCTTTAAAATAAGTAATTTTGGATTAGTAAGTACTAAGTATAGTAACAAAATTTGTGACATAACTTGTTTGTGGTCTATTCTAACATGCTACCAATTTTATTTGCAATTAGTTGTACCTATGGTTCATGCCTTGAAGCGATTTTATTTCTGTTTTGGTAACTTAAGACTCAGGTAATGGATCTAAAATTATTTTTTTGATTCAAAAGAATTGAAATTCAGTTCATGGATTGCTTTTACAATGTAAAAGATTAACACCGTTTATCTGATGATGTATTCTGATGATTGCGTTAATTACTTACTTCTCAAAATTCAGTCTGAAAAAGTCTTTTAACCCCTTTTCAAATAACAAAACTACTCATTATTGCTGCTGCTACCCAAAAATTTTGAAAACTGGGCATGGCTCTTTTCAAAAGTTCGTCTACAACGAAATTATAATTTTAAACAAAAAAGACATCGTTTTTGACCTTTTCTGATCACAAAACACCTAATCAAAAGCAATAAATTCGTCAACGATGATGTCAAATCGTGTTTAAACGTATTTTATCCTTAATATGGCGAAGATAATATTAGTAAACTCGTAATCGATTGCGCTTATTGTTTGTGATCGTTATTATTGTCGTTGTTGTTGTTGTTTTTATGCTAGTTCTGCGCGAATCATCGAAACAGTATTATTTATTCATTGAGATAGATAGTACCAGCAATTAAAATCGAGTTATTTCTTTATCGACGCAATTAGTACGAGAAAAAATAAACGTAATTTTTAGTGAGCAAAGTAAGAGAACGAGAGAAGAAAAAAAAACGACAGAATCGAAAAGAAAAAAAAATTGTTAACGACATTCTTCAAACTGATGTCAGTCTAAAAATGAGAGGTCAAATTGTTGTTACCGTCTTCTATGACTTATCGATATGTTCGGCGTTGGGAAACTTTTTTTCAAACGATGGCGCCAGCTACTCGTTTTTGAAACCATATATCACAAACTTTGTTGGAGGACGCGAGCTGAATGGAAATAAATAGCTGAGCCAGAAAAAGAGTTAAAAAAAATAGACTTACCCGTATTAACCTTACGAAAAAGTTCATGTCAAAATTTGCATACAAAATTATTATGAGCGGCTGTGGGTTTGATTCAGTTTATACTAGCACTGTATGAATTTTCTTTAAAATCAAAAATTTTTTTTTCAATCGTCGACATAAAATAATGTAGGTTTGCTGTTACACTGTACGAGAATCGCTGACATTTAATCATGTTATTATTTTGTAAAGAAATGAAGGACTGATAAACTTTCATTGTAGGTAATTATACAAAATATAAAATTATAAATTCTTTGACGGAAATCAAATCTAAAACGAATAAACGATGGTACCGGTTGGGTAGAACCCATAATGCTGGTTTCACTCAGTCATGACCCTGGAGGAGGAAGTTCGAGTATGTTTAGATTTTGGACACCGCTTTGAGTAGAAATGTTGAGAAGTTGTCATTATTACGAAACAATAGAAATGAAGCCTAAGATGACAGATATATTGATGTAATCTTATCGTTGAATTAGATACTTCAATTCAATATACTAGTTGAATTTCAATACCAAAAATTGCACGAAAAACCGTAATTATGACGGTTAAATTGAAACATAACCCGTAATTTGAAATATCCTTGCATTAAAAAAAACATCATGGATTTTATTAAAAGTCGCGTTGATTCTTTGACATGTAGCTTTGAGGGAAAAAAATTAATTCATACTTTTCGTACATACCTACTTTTAGCAGGTTTTTTTTTTTCTTATTTTGACGTTTGTTTCTTAATATTTTTTACCCAAAATTTCTCATAAAATTTAAAAACTATTTTGGTAAATTAATAATTTTTTTCAAAAAATAAAATCGACTTGAAAGTAAAAACCATAAAAAATGGGCTAAAAAGGGAAAAATAATGATTTTAAAATTTCTTCAGCAAGATCCAAATCTAGAGAATGGAATTATTGAAGCCGGTGCTCTTTCTTTTACCATGCTGGCTTTATACATCAATTCTGTCGAATTTTTAATTAGCGCCGACTTCAATAATTGAAGTTTCTAGACCTAGATCTTCTTGGAGAAATTTTGGAAAGATTATGTGGGGACTCACTGGTATGAGGTAAAGGGGCTCGGACCCCTCGACGACAGTCGCCACCCCAAAGGGCAGGCCAATTATTCGTCTATATGACGTTAAACACACAAAACTCGTTTGATCGTAATTACCTGTATGTACTTGCAGGTAATGTACGAGTACTGAATCGTGACACGGTACAATGATGTCACAATTTGTACAGGAACCGGCCAGACATCTCTTATCTCGATAGGGGATGATGTGACCTGGCCGTTCTCACTAATGTACGTATTACCTTACATACGTGTGTTTGTGTGCGTGTGCCAAAACCAGTATATAAACTCTCAGAACCGGCTCTAAAATCGCCAGTGTTTGGTCTGGTTCTGGCTTACCCGTACTTACGTACGAAGTGGATGAACACGCTTAAATTCTGTTGAATTTCCTTCTGGTGAGAATATCTCTCACAACAAGGTATTCCACAGATTATTTTTCTGGTTTTAGCGGATTTTTTATTGTTTTTTTGTTTTTTCTAAGTCGGTTCTTTTTTTGAAAAAAGTTATTAATTTACCAAAATTTTTTTTTTCATTTGATTTTAATTCCAGTAAATCTTACTGGAAAAATTTTAAAATAATTATTTTTCTCTTTTAAGAGCATTTTTATTCGTTTTGTTTTGTTTTTTCTTATTGAAGTATGATTAGATTTTTTGATGGAAAATTTTTGTTGAATAATTTTTTGTTTCCAGCGTTAGCAGCAATATTACTTTAAAACTACCGATATTTTATTCAAACGTTACTCGTTACTCGGAAACTATCTCATCCATTAAAAAAAAAAATTAATGAGACCGCCATGGGATCACATTCTAACATTTGAAAGAAAAAGTTCATTAAAATCAGTACCTAGGTTGAGAAGTTATGCTGAAACAAACGAACAAAAAAATATATATATATATGGATCGAATTTATAACCTCCTCTTTTTTTTTTGAAGTAGGTTGCAAAAAAATTTTCCAACTTTAAAAAATTATTTCGACGGGTTTTCTTGCCCATTAGATATCATGGTGGTGCTTCCTACACGCGTACATTGCACCTGGTAAATTTTGTTTGTATTTTAAAGATGGTGGAGGAACATGCCTCCCGCAAAATCTTCTCAAAGATTTGAACCCGTGTTAAATATAAACTTTTTTTTTCTAATCTTAAAAATTAATATTCAAACGGATCATTCATTCTCAATTCTCTGAATTTATGTCGCCAAACATTTAAAAGCATGAATGCAGCTATATTTTTTTGTATCGTATGTAGATTTACGATTGGAAACCGGTTCATAATAGAACCGTATATATCAAGACGTTTGAAGTTAGGGCAGTTAAAAATTATATCTAGTTTGTGCGAATCCGTTTAAAATTTCTGTAATTCTGTTTGGAATGTCGTCGCTGATATAACGATTTCGGTTTTACGAATTCCAGTGCTTTGCTTGAGACACTTTTGTAACGATAGAAATTTCAATCCAAAGGGAGTGAAGGTGGAAGAAAAGTCTGTTTTCAAGAATGAGAAGAAATTTTTTCTGTATTCTACTGATGTATTTAATTAAGTTTTATGTTTTTTATGTTGAGAGCATTGACAGTTAGATTTTAATTTTGTCAAAAATAATAAGTGCTTGAACCACCATTTTAACGTTTTTCCACGTCAGAAGCATTCTATTTGGCTTTAGACATCGTGCAGTGAGGAAAGGCAGTGGGCGAAAAGAATCTTAGATTTTTTATGCATTTCATGCAATTCTCCTATATTTTTAGCTGCTTTCAATGAAATTTATAATAATTTTTCGTTGAAAAATTCATTTTTGCGATAAAATTATAAGAATTGTAGATTTTCCATTTCTTTTTGTTTTAACATTTCACCTAAAATTTATTAAAAGCATCAACCGAACATGCAAAAGTTTCATGATATTTGTTTAAAATCACTGGTTCCTGTTTTTTAATGATGGCATGATATGAAAAAAATGAATATACGTTGTCAGTATTTATCACTTTTTCTTGGAACTTGTTCCATGTCCTCCTCGAAAATATTTCTAGACGTTTTCAATCTGTAAATTTGTTTAGAAGAAACAAATGTTGTAGATCATCAACTATCGAATCTGCAATCTGATTGTCCGCCTTAAAGTGAAAACAATTTTCCTTGAAAAAACAAGTAAATTTTCTTTTTTATGAATTTTCTTATTTTAGTTCGAAACTGAGCGAATAATTTTCTGAAAAATGAAGAATGTAGAATGATTTTAGTGAAAAACAGAGGAGAAAGTGTAGAGGAAGACAGTGAAACTGATAATGCTAGGAAGAGAATAAGAACCCCCAAGAAAAAGCCAAACACCAGACGGAAAAAAAAAGCTAACTTTACCATCTTTGAAGGAAAGTACCTATTTATTTTTCATATTTTTGATGAACCATGATAAATATGTTGCTCGAGTTCGTATTGTAGCTCTGATAATATATTTTTAGGTGCCCATCTTTCTTACACATTTAACATATTTTAGTATTTTCAGTTGAAAATTCTAAACCAGTAGCCTAAATGTTTTTCTGCACGTTTTTATTGTTTTCGTATTGTTTCCGTAAAAAGAGACAAATCGATGGCCTAATTACCGAGTATTGTTGTTTCTACTTGGAGCGAAAAAATTGAAAGTGACGAATTTCGTGCAGGTACTTACTGTGCGAAAAACTGAAAATATTAATTTACTTACTTTCGTGTAACCGTGTGTTGTAGATCAAATTATACGGTTTCTTTGAAAATAACATATTTATAGAACTATTCGTCTTGAAATGTAACTTGAAGAACTATTTTTGGCCGGAAATATTGAACAACCTATACAGCTTTGAATGTTCCATCTAATTTTACGTTCGTTTTTTTTTTTTTTTTTTTGTTTCAGGTAAGCTTTCAACAGGAAAATTCTCGAAAATAATTTAACTCTAAATGACTCATTCGTAAGTGCTTTTTGTTTTTTTGATTCGCTTATATTTTCAATCTTTGTGAAGATTTTCGTGAATCGAACTCGCATGATTAACTTGAAGAATACCTAATATTTTACCGGAAGTCAATATTCTGAATAACGAAATTTCCGCAATAATTTTTAATCGTTTCTTGTGAACTATAAATGATTTTTCTCGTAGTTTAACTAATATTGATTTTTCGTTCTAACATTAACTGCTCGAAGTTGATTTTTCTGTTGGAGAATAACCGTCATTGAAACTGTAATTAAATGTAAAATGAAATACATGAAAGTGATTCTATTTTGTCTTAAAAACAAAGCAATGCGTGCGTACAGGGGGGAGAAGGGGGCAATGAAAAAAAACTTGTTTACCTACATTTCTTTACAGATTTTTGGAAAGTATTCCCCCTTCCATAAATTGATCATGTCATAATTTATTAGATTCAATATTCGCTCAAAATAGGGGTAGCCTATTTGATTCAATTTTGTATTGTAGAGAAGCTGCAAATCTTTTTTCTCTCCCCAACGTTTTTTTGGCTCACTCTAAGTGAGAAAAATTACAGTAAAATTCTGTTGAAAGAATCTGCGGGGGCTCTATTTTTCAGTTGGAAGGTTGTGATTTTAATACCAACCGTCTTCATTCTTTCGACCCAAATTGATGGTGTACTCGGTTCAGTTTTGTTAGGGCTACAATCTGTGATTGAAAAAGTTGTGCTGGTAGATGCCAACCATCCACTTCTGCCCTTTCTTCAGTATGTAATGTTATGACAAAAACTTTGCGTATGATTGATTGATAAACTCAACACCATTAGACTAAGTTCCAATCAACATTAATTAATGGCTTCAATAACAAACTCTAATGTGACAAAGTACAGATTATACGAACAGTTGCAAACTTGCCTATTAAGCCCCTTAACAGTTATTGGTTATAAAAGACCATGTAACTAAAATAGTTACCAGAGATGGATGATTTCATGATTGACCAATGAGATGATTGATTATCCTTCCACTAATTATGCGGATTAGTCAGAATAGTTTTTCTAGAAGATTTGAGAAGATTCTAGAAGAGCCTAGCTACATTTTTAGGTGATACTTACTTCATCTCTTTTAATCATTATGTGTCAACAAATTTGACGGAAAAATAATGGTTATGACAAGTGCAGACATGAATGTGTAAGTGAGAGAGCTACTATATTGGCTGATGGAATAACATTCCAATGTGGCATCTACATTCTGTTTACTATGTTTTATCATCCTATAGTCGAAGGGGTGAATGACAATTGACTGATGTGATGATATATAAATATGAGTGCGAATGAGTAGAAATATATCATTACAAATGTATCTCCAGATGCTGGATAAAATGACCTAGTAGTTGTAACCAAGTAGGCAGCTAAAGCTTGATGAACATAAATTGAAAAAAAAATGATAATATTACTTACACCCAATGATTTTGTCATTTCTGAATGCATTATTCCTATATTTTTCACTGTTCCATGTTCCCATGAATTTTATTTCAACAACTACGATCTTAACAAGAATGAAAACAATGTTACATCAACAAACATAAAAAATTAGGGGTTTTTTTTCTTTCTTTCATTTTTTTCCATTTCGTGAGATAAGGAGTCATGATTTGCGAAGTTGATGCTCGTATATAATTAACATTTATGGGAACAACATGGAGCTTGTTGTATGCGGTACTTTCGGCTGGATGCGAACTGAAATTTTGTTTCTCTTTTACCGAACTATTTATCTTCTCAGGCTCTGTAGAAGCGTTTGTTCGCGTTAGAATGATGAGGAGAATTGAAAAAAGAGTTAAAAGAAATAGCTAGAGAAGAAGGTAGTTGGAAGAAGAAAATAAAAAGTAAAAAATTAAAAGAACTAGAACATGTAATATTAGAACCGACAGAACGTTACGTGTGTGTGAAGAAGTCTCACGGTAGGTCAGCTAATAATTGTTCGATCTTCATTAACCTGACCTCGTCCTCATCGGTGTCTGTGCTCATTTGGGTTGTAATATATCAAATTACCAGTGGATTTTTCAATAAAAGTTTGCGTGCCTCCTACAGTCGAGACAGTTTCGATTATCTGCAATTTGGTCAGTCCTAATTGTTTTTGCATCTCTCTTTTCTCTTCAACTTGAAAAGGGCCTCAAGCGAAATATTCACTGTTCGATAGAGTTGGTGTCAGTGTAAAGCCGTCGACTGTAATCAGTGGTCGATATAATAATTTAAGGTCTATTTGATGGACGATTGAGTTCGAACGGTTTCGTCTTTTTGTTTTTTTTTGTCTTCTTTCAAAAACCTTGAGATAAATCGTAAAAAACCGCGTACCAATGATGATTGCTGGCGTAACGTCCGTCGTGTTTTATAAGAATATGTAATGTTTGGGCATCTTTTGCCGATAATTTGGACGGATGTTATGAAATGACCATTCGAAAATTTCGTGATTCATATCTCCGGAATGCATGGAATTTTGCGGTGCTGGAAAAGTTGCGATAACGTTTTCGACGTCTGCCTTCGATAGCTACAGGAATTGGCTAATAAAGCAGGAGCTTATACTCTGCCAATCTGGTTTGTGTTCAGAGAATGCATGCTTTAACAAATATATACAGGATGTATAGTTACAGACTATACATATTTTCAGTGATGGTTCAATATATTTTACTTATCGATGCCATAAAATTATTTGAAAGAATGAAGCATTCTTTATTTTGCATGTATTTTGTGCAGATTTTCTTTTCGAAAAAAAAATGGCTGCGAAGACGCGAAATTTGAGAAATGAGTATTCGATATCTCATATCTATTTTTAGAAATGATGATTTATTATGTTGCAAATATTTTATTAAAACATCGTTTTTTAGTTTTAACGGATGTACTCTCATCGCACATCTAAGAGCTGAATCATCTAAGGAAGAATTTGAATCATTTCTTCCAAAAAGAATCGAGAATTATTTGAATACAGATGAAGGTATCGATGTATTTTTACAAAATATTTCTCACTTGAAAGTTTTGGGTTTGAATAAAATGAGGGGTGTTAATCTCAAATTTTTACCAAGAACTTTTGTAACAGATGTTCATTAAAATAAAGTACATATTTAAATATTATTCTGAGAATTCCAGTGTTTTAATTAACTAATATTTATTAAAAAAATAGTCTGTATACATATATTTTATAGAATATGATGATATAATAATATTTTAAACTGGCTTTTTCTTTTTATTTAGGCTTTGAAACATTATCATCTGCGATAACTGCAACTTTTGGTTTTGATTTCTCATCCACGAGAATACTTTTAATTTGAATTGAATCAAATTTGGACTCTAGATTAATACGTAGTTGATTTAACTCATTTTTAAGTAATATAAATTGGGAAGTAGTATACTTCTTAACAAAGTCTATATTGGCAGCATCTCTAGCATCAGATCTTTCATCAGCGAGAATATTTTTCATACGAACAGCATCATTTTCCATTTGAATTTCAAGTTGTCCAAGGTGTCTTTCTTCAAAGTTGAGCTCAAGGTTGTGAATCTTTGAATAAATACGAACATTTTCTTCCTCATCTTTATTACCATTTGAGGTTCTGTCACGCATTCGTCCAAATTTATCAATCTCCATTTTGAATTTTAACGCAAATAATAATAATAAGAATTAAATTAATATAAGAGTAAAAAGTATATTTCTCGAGTAGAATTGAAAAATTACCAAAAATCAACTTCATCTACGCCTTGCTCAAATAAATTTTTAAGCCAAAACTTAAATTTTAGAGCTTGTACTAAAGAACAAACTCCACCCTCGTTGTTATCTAACGAATGATTTTTATACGAGCAAATAATGGACTTGGTAATTTGTGGTAAAGGTAAGCACTGAGCTTGAGGACAATCCAATTTATCCAGGTCAATGACAAATTTTCCAGTCACTTTTTGCAAAAATAAGGTGCGTTTGCTGCCTTTAATATACAAAATGTCCGCATCTCTGACAACTTGTCGTAAAACTGAAAACACTTTATGGTACTCCAATTGTCCATCTTTCCAACTAATTTTATGATGATATTTCTTCAACCAGTGAACTTGTTTCTGTTCGTCTTCTGTTAGGCAAGAGATATCGAATGGAGGTGAAACAAGAAAATGTAATACATGTTCACTGTAAAGGTCGACAATTGACAATTCCTTTATGATGAAAGAATTGTCATCCAAATTGAAGCCTTGGATATCTACAACGTACTTTGTCATCTTTAAACGCACAAACTCGAGACAATCTATAATAAACAAACTAAATTGTAATGATGAAAATTTATTCATACATCATACTTTATAGTAGGTACATCAATAATAAAGAGGACGAGGAGGTGGGGTATAATACTCAAAGTTTGAAATCTTTCTTGTTCTCCCATGTATTTTCACTAGATAGAAAGCCATACCATTTAACCAGACATTTGTTTCCTCGATGTTTAACAATTTTTTCAACTAAATAATATCACAATGTTTAGCTTTTTGCAGTTCTTGATTATAGAAACTCCCTTCAATTTTATTATTACGAAAATCTCGCAACTGATAAGTAACAGGAGTAGTTGGAAGGATTTTATCAATGGTGAATAATTCTGTAGACCAATTTGCAGTATAACCTTTTTCAAAAACTCCTTTCAATTTGCTAATACGTACACAATCACCTTCTTTAAATTTAACACGTCCTCGAGGACACTTATTTTTATTGCTCTTATGAATGTGTAACAAATATTCTTCATCACTCAGAGTTACATCAGCAGGTTTCATCTTAATTGTTCTATGTGTGGAATGATTATATTCATGAATTAAATCGTCTAAAATATGAATCCATTTATAAGATCCATTCACTGAAAATTCACGTCACATTTTTGTTTTCAAAGTTCGATTAAAACGTTCGACAACAGCAGCTTTCTTATTACTATATGTGTTGTATAATTGTATATTATACTTTTCCAACATAGTTTTGAAAGTGTTATTGTAAAATTCTTTTCCCAAATCAGTTTGCAGATAACGAGGAGGTTTAAAAATGACACCATCTCTGGAATCCAGTATATTTTTCATGGCAGTTGTAACTGTAGTAGCCATTTTATTCTTCAGAGGTCTTGCCCAAGCATATTTGGAAAAATCATCGATAACAGTCAACATGTAACGATTATTAGCATTTTCATCAGCATAAGGCTACATTTCAACAAGATCAGCTTGAAATAGATCCTTGAATCCTTTAACAAAGGTGGGTCTTCTCGAATAATTTTTACGAGCTGGATTATGTAATTCAGTAGCTATTTCTCGAATCACCATCTTATTAGAACTTGATACTTTCTTATCTACAACAGGATCCATGATTAATGAATATATCCAGCTTCTCGTAATTCCGATTCGATGCTTATAATCTCATTAATCACATTATTATTTCCAGCATTTTGGGAGGCATGTAACAAACATAAACGATCAACCAACTTGTTAGGGTTATCCCAGTAGGTATATAAATTTTTAATTTTATCCTTTGCTTTTATAAGCTTCACCCGCATACCTTGACCACTTTCTGAATTATCAGTATCTTTATTCGTTGTACTACTATGACTTGGTCCAGCTTTACTAAATAAAGTAGAAGGGGGATTCTCAGTTGAAGAACTAGAGGTTGGAGAAAATAATTTCTGTCTTGTTGATAATAATTTATCTAATCGATCTTGTTCTATACGCATATTATTAAAAAATGGTTGAAACTGTGGAGAGTTTAGAGAAATCATTTGATTTTCTCCCTCTTCTTCACTACCCACATCATTGGTTTGAAACAATTTTTTAATAAATTTTGATTTTTCTTCTGGATTTGATTTAATTTTACCATCAGCTTTTCGCAAATGTGCACCAGTATCAATAAACATTTGTTTGTAAGACTCAACATCTTCGCTGGTGTAATAATGAGGCTTCTTCTTCGTTAGCAAGGATATTAATCCTTTAGTCTGTTTATATTCTTGATCAGCAACTGTAATTTTATCATTGGAAAATACAATTGGATATTCTCCAAGATAATATGTACCATCAACATGACAGTTTAACTCCAAAGATAGTATCCTCGCTGCTAATTATATCCGATGTAATTAAAATTTTTGACTTTAATTGCTGCTGTTGTTTTAACTCATCTTTTTGCAAATTCACCAGGGGCTTATATTTTCTCTCCATCTGCATCCTATAATCAGCTTCTCCTTGACGATATTTATCAAATTTTTGACGCAACACACTCGCTAATTCAATTCAACGCTTTTTATCGTCAATTTTGTTCGAAGCCATGATTGCAACTGAATGGAAATTAAATTATTTGGCAATTATAAATTCGTCAAAGCCTACACGATAGCGACCATTGTTCAAATTGCTAGTTTTATCAATGACAATACAGCTATAATTTGAAGTATTCCAACAATGTTGACACATTTCACAAAATTTATTGAAACTCATATCAGTATTCACATGATCGTAGAAAATATGTTTCAAATTAGTGAAATCCTGTTTAAATAGCACCAGTAAATTTGCAATATCTCATATTAAATGTTTCGGAATTCGAGTATATGTTTGAGCCAGGTAAAAAGAATCTATATTTTTGTAATGACCCATGCAAAAGTATGCTCGAATATGTTGTTGTTTCTCGCAGGCTACATCATCAAAAATGAAGATGAAATTTGGTTTAGCCTCATTAGGAGGAATGACAGACTCATTATCAACGTAAGGAAAATATTCAATTTCTGGTACTAATTGCAACACATTCTCCAATTCTTGGTGTTTTGGTTGATAACAGGACTTTGAATATAAGTAGATATTTTCAAACGATAATCCATTTGGATTGTACAACAAGTTCATCAAGAGATACGTTTTTCCACAATTACTAGGTCCACATATGATTGCTCGAATACTGTTTGGCAATAGAATTCCATGTCTTTTATTTACAAGTGAATCATCATCAGATTCACATTTGATTTCATCAATAGGTAATGAAACTGTTTGCTTAATAGTCTTCATCTCAAACTATAAGTTAGCTTTCAAATCTTGAAATGAAGAAAAAACAAATGTGTGTTACGTATTTATAGGTTGTGTGAAAGATTTGAGAATAGGAAGAAGAGAATAGCCAGATGGAAGGATGCTAAAAATTATGGACATAAGTTACAATAGCCAAGTGCTCTGCAATTCATTTATAAAGAAGATGTTAAAGAGTAATAACGTTTATGGATTATCATAATCAGTCTAGTGGTAATGGTTTATTTAACAAATTTTTAAATTTGAAATTTATGCCAGAGTTGCATGTCCCATCCTATCAGTATTTGGGACTATTTACAGATTTAGAAAAACGTTTGAAACGAGGGGATCCTGGCATAAATCTGTTAGATCAAGCTGCAAAAGAGCACGATATTTTTTATTCCCAACATAAAGATACACCCTCTCGACATTTGGCTGATAGAAAGCTTGAGAATAAAGCTTGGGAAAGAGTAAAGGCATCAGACTCATCAATTCCTGAAAAAGTATTTGCTTATGCGACAACAAATGCGATGAAAGTTTAATGGAAATTAGGACTGGGCTGTCAGAAGAAGAAGTTGAAGAAGATGAAGAAGAAGTTGAAGCAAATTGGTGGAAATGTATCTTTTGGTTCTCTTGTGCGTAAAGCTCGAAACTCTTTAAGAGGTACCAAATCTATCAATCTATTTATTCTGAACTACCTATGTATACCCCCAAAATTAATTTATAAAGTATTTATTGAATGTTATGGGAGAGACTGGACGTTGTGTTCTTTAAAAAAAAATTTTGAATATTTGCAAATGGGGTAAAAATACGAATAAATTTTGATTCTATTTCATATATGAAATTGTAACATACATTTCTGTAACCACTGCCACTTGCACCACTGCCTCCAGCTGCTTCGAAAGAATTATTGCTGCTAGATTCCATCTGAAATTTTAATTTTTATAATTGATTTGCGATTTAATTTTAAAAAATATTATTCATGATTTTTTATAAAAATTTTAAATAATTTTACTTACTTTAAGAAGAATATTTGTGAATATTTTATTAAAAAAAAAATTAAAACACAAAACAGAAAGTTTGCACGTGTATAGACTAGATACCCACGGATTGAAATGTATCAATAGTCATTGTAAACTCTACCATGAAAATGTGCTAAAGTCATTAAGGTTATATCCACTTTCTAAATGCAAGCTGCTAATTACCTACTCACCAGTTACAGGATAAATAGTTTACGCAAGTAAAAATTAATCCTAGTGGTACGAATTTTATATATAGGCTATAGGTATATAGGTATATTTATTCGGGGAGGAAAAATATTTTGAAATTTGAATTTATATTAGTCGACCAGTTTTACAGCAAAAATCATAGGGCTACGGGAAAATTTTTATTCATTGTTTACATTTTATCTTACGTCAATTTTTCACTCTTATTATTACTCTTATCATATACCACCTCTTTCCACCATTTTATCTCCCCCATTTTAAATTTGATCGTTTTATTCATAGTCTACGTAATTTTTAATTCTCGGATACCAAATATATTCGATTGTCCCTCCTACCCACCTCTTCATCATAATTATCTAAAACACGAACGTACCTTTTTCAAACCTCTTCCCTCCTACCCCCGCCTCCCTATCTCGTCGACGAACAAAAATATAAAACTCGGACACCCTGTATGTGCGCCAGAATCGGCATTTTATACCTTCTTATATCTATTATGTACAGAAGAATTTGAGTGACCTATATATTCATGATCTACTACTTAGGATCTGCGCTTTTCCACAGGTCCCACCCCCAGGTCCCATCATTGCACTGAATGCAATAGTTGTATTTTCCTTTGGAAAAATACACTAAAAAATGTTTATTTCCGTTATTTTCTCGATAGTGCATTTATTTTCACCTCATTTGTATCATTTAACCTGTGTGAGTCATTTAACACGCACTATAGGGGATTTTCCTATGGTGCGTGTTAAACTGAATCACCTGGTATATTTGTGATCTACAACTCATGATTGGCGCTTTTCCACAGGTCCAGCCATTGCACTGACTGCAATAGTTTAGAAAATACAATAAAAAGAGAGAATAATAGAGAGTAATCAAAGGAAAGACTGGGATAGAAATATTATTTTAATTTATATTTTTATATCTTTCGTTGAATTCCGCAAATTTTGGGTTCCACTTGGACCGCTAGAGTAACAAACCATTATGGGATGAACATTGATAATGAGTATGAGATTTAATTTTTGACTATACATGTATAACTATACAGGCTGAAGTACGCATTTAACAGGTGGAGTAGACAATAGTACCACAAAATGTCACCAAATATCAGACTTATTTTCTAAGTTTTCTTATTTGAGTAAGAAACCATTCTGTAGTTCAAGAATATTTCAATTTTTAACCGTATTACTTCTTCTAAAGATATGCCCTTATAAATATATTTGTGGATGTATTTGTACTTTATTGTCAGTACGTGATAATTTTCATAAATTGATTGTATTTCTTGCTTTTAAAATGTGGAAATAAGCTTAAAAAAAGACTTTAGATCGAGGTTAAATGAAGCACTTTCATTTAATAGTTTTCTGTACATGACTTAATGTCGAGGCGTGTACTGGAATATTCTATCTAATTATGTCAGAATTTGAAGGCTATGGATCATTATTGTCATTCAATAAAGATTTTAACAGACAACAGTAACTTACCGATGGCATCTTTTTTTTTTTTGGGGGGGGGAGGAGAAAATTAAAAATTTTTTACTGAAAATTTTCAAATTTCTCTTCATAATTTTTTAATAGAGTACCGGAAGTAAATTTAAAATCAAGTTTTCAGCATTGAGAATGACAGTTAGGACTACATAAATTACTCTTACGAAAATTTTTTTTTTTAATCTCTAATATAAAGGGAGATATTAAGCTTTAAAGTGTGACTGAACAAAACACGGAACCTTGTGAAATAGCTTGTAGTTATGACGCCAATAATTGACTTAAGATTTTTTATAAGTGCGATAGAAATCACAGTTTTCATCGAATCAGGCTAAAATTTGGCATGTAGGTAGCTTCAGGCATAATCTCCCGTGGAATTGCTTGTAGTGTACATCGGTCAAGAGGTTGAGGCTGAGGAAACAATAAGTTCCACAAATGAAGGTTAAGAGGTAATTATCATTTGATAGGGTTGTAATTTGGCATGTATTTAGTACTGAACATGATTAAATCGTGTAGTCATTGAATTTCATGAAAAGTGGTTCAGCTGTGCGGGCTACATAAATTTCCATTAAGAAGGATAGAGATGTAATTATTCATTGTTTGTGAGTACTTATTTTGTTTTGAACATAATAAACTCCAACCCAGGAATAATTCAGTAGGAAAACTGGTTTACCAATTTTCATCCATAATTTTAAAAAAATAACTTGAATAAAATATCGATACTTATCGATATCTGACAAACACATTGGTATATCGATACTTACTTCCTTTCTAGTTTAAACTTTCAAATGAAAAAATTACGAAAATCTATTAGTATTTATCGATATTTCTAACAAAAATATCGATCTATCAATGTTTTATTATTAAAAACCGGTGTTCTTGGAATTTATTGTTTTATATTTCTCTCAAAAACTCTACGTACGGAACCAATAGGTGCCAAACTCGAACCAACTTTCAACCGAATGGTACAGAACAAAAATTTTTCATGTACTTGAGTAGTTCTTTTTGGTTGCTTTAAACAAAGCTAATGTCCTACTAATACTAATATCCATTTTGTTTTTATTTTTCAAAATATAGAAGGCATGAAATGTATTCCTTTTTTATTTTTATTTTTAAAAAAGAAATAAAAACCTCACCTGCTTCATCATATTATATAAAATGACTCTTAATGCAGCAGCAGATCCGCTAGAATAAATAGATTTTCAAATAATGGAAAATTAGTTAGGTAGGTACTGATGAAATACCCAGCTAAAAATTTAGCAATAGATAATAATTGATGATTATATTAATATTTGTGACTTTTGGCCTAAAATTAACGGCGGTTTAAAACTATTACCTTTTTCAAAATTGAAACAAAAATTAATTTTATGGAAATAATGGTCGATTTGCGCCAAAACTGGTATCATATTACAGTTGAAAATCTTTGTTTCATATTTCGTAGCTACTGGTTTAAAATTAAACAATTTGCATCGGGACAATCTTGACCAAAATTGGTAGCATGTTACAACAAATCATATTAAACTTCATACTTGAAATATCGATAACAAGTGTGAAATAAAGTAATTTTAACTAAAATGAAAAATGTTCAGTATTTTATTTATGGTAACGTTGCTGAACTTTGGGTAATAATTGATACTTATTTTTGCCTTCACCCGCACTGTTCCGCCACCCATAATAAGCTCAGTCCATATAGTTATATATAGTCGAAGGATTGAACTCATTCTGAACTTCTGAAGAGAAACTTATGAAGTGTAATGAAAACATTTGGTGGACATCGAGTCGACCGGTGGATGACAAAGCTTAGAAATACCAAAAAATCAAAAGAAGAAATATGAAAAAAAAACAATATTTTACTACAGATAACCACAAAAGTACCCAATTGTTTTGGTTTTAGTGTATAATCATTGCATTCAATGCAGTGGCGGGACCTGTGGGAAAGTGCAGATCCTGAATCGTAAATCACGAATATATAAGTCACTCAAATTCTTCTTTATGTAATATATATATATACCGAATTTTTTGGCAGTCCATGGAGCCTCCACTGTTTAATCTATGGCAATGAAACTTGGGATAGTGTTGATAACTTTCATGGGCCACACATTCGTTAAAATTTTTGAAATTCATTCGCTAGTTTCGGAGAAAAAAGTTCTCGATGTGTTGCAAGCCCACCACAAAATTTGACACTTTCGGAAAATACGTACTTACCGTGGTTGATGCGCGGCAGAGATATTTTTTAAATTACATTTTTCCTATAATCTCGGTAGTTTCACAGTTCTCACCAGAGTGCGTATCTTCGCTCAGCAATTCCCAACTATCCATTGTACTCTAATTCGAAATGAAGTAAACGTTTTTTCGTAGTGGATGAGTGCAGTTGCAGTACCTAGTGTCAGAGCCATCATTTGGTAATGACGTGGAGGTTGTTTGTTTGATTTCAATTTTCCTGTACTTCTTTTCTGTGTGAAAAACTTGGATATCTCATCCCAACTCATCTGAACTGATGACCGAGCAAAATTTACTTCGAACTTTTTAATTGCAATTTTGATTTTTAAATGTTGAAGGCGATTTTCATGACGTGGTTCATTTATTTGCGTTAGCTCTGTGTGTAGGTATCATGAAATTCAGTTTTCTGTTTCCGCATCAAATGTTTTTTCGCAATCAACCTGGTCTCCAAGCTTTTTCTAAGAATCATATAAACTCGCTCTCGGCCCAGCTCGTATTTGACTAAAATTTATTTATATTTTCTTGTACTAATAAATCCAATCTATACCTTGTTTTCTGTTCCCCCGCGGTCTACATTATGCAAGTAGGTATTGTATTACTACTCGTTTAACATTCAAGAAAGAAAGTCGGTTGAGTGTTTTGTTTATATTTTTTCATTCGACAATAAAAAATTTGAATTGTCTCGACTTACTTTTTCCAAGCACTATGGGTTGTTGATTCTTCGATCGATAGATAGTAAATAATTTTTCACTTATTCCTCGTTTGATTTTCTTTTTTTTTTAAATTTTTTTGGTCGCGTGAATTAAAAAACTCGTCACCAAACTAGCCGACTTGGTATCTAAAAATACACCGAAAAAAATGTGATAATGATTTTAAAAATAATCATTCGCGTAGAGCATGTATGGTTGATAGAATTGGTGTGCCAGAGCAGTATTTTTTCTCTTATTTTTCTGTTTTTTGGGCGGAAATACTTGGATTTTGTTTTTCTTCCTCTGGTTGAACATGCTGATGAATTACGCATGGACGTATAACATGTTCAAGCTCGTTTGATGTTATGTTTTTGAAAAGTTCAGGTTTAAATAATTTTATAATGACTTGAAATTTGAGTTGTCGAACTGTTACTCAATTGTTTCCTGGTCGTATTCCCAGTACAGTAAATACAATGTAAATTTATTGTCTTTTCAAACGCATTATAATGAATACACTTCTGTCGCGAGGGAAAGATAATTGTTTGAATTTCTTTTCGTGCGCTTATAATTTCACGTACGATGCGAATTTATGTCATTCTGTGGAGTCTTTTAACAACAGTTTTAGGTGTTGCGTTGTAATATACGATCAAGTTAATATTATTTATCTTTTCGTTGATGAAGATTTAAAATTTTATCATGGTTAAGATTTTACATTATTCAAAGTAAAATCGTTTTTATCGGGACTAATGTCATGGTCGTCTAACGTGTGCGTGAGTTGTTTTTTTTTCCTCGAAAGAAGAGTCATAAGCGTGTTCGAGAAGCGGAAGTGGTGGCTCTTCTCCCTTCGTACCATACTCATTTCTTCTTTAAAACTTCGTGTTTATTATTTTGCCCCTGTAAATTGCTATATCATTTTTTAAATACGTTTAAAAATATTTTTCTGAATCTGCGTTTAGAAAAAGTATTATAGAAGGTAATTTTCTAGTTATATTTTTGAAGCTTTATTGCGCCTAGCCTACTGGAGGAAAGTAAAACATGGTATTTCTAAAGAGTGTAAGACTTTCAACGTATTGAGGACATTTGTTTATTTAGAAGTTCTAAAAACCGTGCTTGTTATCTATTGATGTGTTAACGAGTGCTGCTTTCGTTTTTTACGAGTGTACGAATCGTTACTAGAATTTTAGAATGCGGTTTTATGTATGTTCTCTTTAAAAAATTTTCATATTAATTTCGATCTTGTGAAAGGACCTAGCAATGGAGATGGGTACGTTTTTCGTTTCATAATGCTGGAAAACTTGGCGCTAAAAGCTCAAATTCATATTATGTATACATAATTATACCTATTCATCTTCTTGTTATCACGGTATTGGTCTCAATTTTTGTGCGATGACGACGAAATTTAATACGAACATCAGTACTAAACCAAGAACCAGATCCATTGATTTTGGTACGGATCGGCCGGACTGTATTTCGGGCGTCGCTATTTTCGTTCCTATTTTGGGAGTTTTATGAATACAAAATGCTTAATTTTTTGACCAATAGCTACTGAATTTGGTACAAATATTTACTCTGATCTATTCTAACATGGTACAAATTTTCATACGAATCGGCTCCAAAATACTTCATGTCAAATTTTGAACTCTAAAATAGTCACGAAATTTAACACAATCATAATTTACTATCTGTATTAACTCTTTTCCACATTTTGTTTTAATCGGCTGGTTTTTGAAAATTTGTATTTTCTAGTGAAGCGGTTGCTGCGTCTTAGTTTTTTACGATTTTACTCGCCCTAATCAGAAAGTGCGCATTCATTCGGAAAGTTTGTTTTTTGATTTTTTACTGCCATTAAACGTAATCTTTACTAACTGTACTTCAAGCCGTAATGTATTGATTACCTGAATTGAACTGCATTTTCCTTCATTTCATGATTAGTGATCTGCTAATAGTTCTGGGTTATTTTCCCGAGAGGCCGTTTTCCCAAATGGACAATTTCCCGAAAAAATTTTTCCCGAATACGAATTTCCCGAATAGTCTAAAGAATACAAATTTTTATTATTTAAAAAAAATAAAAATCACCTCGAGTCCTAACCTTCCACAATACTTGAAAGCGCAGAAGATAAATTCTTTTTCAAAAAAAAATAATAATAATTCACCACACCTAACCACCGAGTAAATCATTTCCCGAGTTTTATCCTTTAATTGTAGAGAAAAATTAAGGAAAAGAAAAACAAACGTTTTCGGGTATTGTTTATTTGGGAAATTGGTATTCGGGAAAAAAATTTTCTGGAAAGTGCATTCGGGAAAATGTCCGGGAACCTTCGCTAATTCGTATTATCTTTTTTCTTTAAGTGCAGTTTTTCTTTTAAAGCTTGTATTGCTATTTAGATAGACATGAAATTGAAATATCGCCCAAATTAAGCCAGTCTAAAAATTAAATTTCGGGTGATTATTATTTATGAATGAAAATATGCAGCTCGTAGATCGATTAACTTAACCGTATTAATGTTCTCCTCTTCGCAGTTTTGTGATGAAGGACTTGATATGAGGATGAATGGAACATGTTTTTCTGAATTAAAATTATTTGCCTACCCTATTCACTTTAAGAACGACATGACGTTTTAAGGCAGTTACACGTATCAACACAGTTGAGCATAATCAATAAATAATTGAATTGAAAATTTATAACTTTCTCGGCTACATAATTGTGAATTATTGTTTTTCCCTTTCCCTTTGCTAATGAGCTGCGTGTGACCTATGTTGCTCTTAAAGTGAATAGAGTATAGAAAAAAAATTACCTATAATACGTACAAAAACGTCACTCTTAGTGACGTTTAATATTCTAAAAAACGACGTGCAATTTATGCTGAGAAATATGATAATTTTTGTTTTCCTCTGTTTGATTCACCAACTATTTATCTCGTCAGAAATTTGATTGATGCTACGAGTTTTGGAATTAATGAAAATTTTCTCTCGAAAAATTTGTAAATTTTTTCGCCCGTTGGGCAATAGAATACTTTTAGGCATGTTTGAAAAAACATTTTGTTTACCAAAGAAAACCGAAGATATGTGTAAGATATGTGTTCCATTAACGGCTTAAACATTATCTAGTAATTAAAAAGAAATATATAAGTTTTCCTGAAATATTTTTTCTTGAGTAGTTTAGAATGCAATTATGGAATCGTTCCTTACTTCAGAAACCAAATTTTAGATTGATTTATTCTATTTTAACGATCGTGATAAAAAGATGAATGATAATAAATTTTGCGAATGCTTCAGACTCGACAACTATTGTTGAGATTAATTATAGAACTGTTGTCCGTGGTGTTGAAAAATCTACGAAATAATTTTTCATTAATAGTTTTCTGAAATTTTCCAGTTGGTATTTTTCTCGAACCGGTTGTAACTATTGAAAAATCATTAATACTAGCCTCCGTTATTTAAAAAAGTATGAACTTTTTGATCCAACATTTTGGTTTCTGGGCTTCTTTTTCAACTCTTAAATTTAAAAAATCGCAGTGGTCGCTGAATATTTGTTAAAACTATCGAATTTTCCTGCTGAGAAAACTGTCTGAATACTAAAGAATATCAGTCAAATTGAAAAGATTATCTCGGTTAACATTTTTCAGTTGAGACATATTTTTATAGAAAATTTTCTACACAGTATATTTTATTTTTCATGGTTATCTGGTTGTTTGGGTCTTTTTAAATCAAAAGTTTTATATCAGCTTTTTTAGCTGTACATATTAGCATTGAATTAACGTAGAATCTTATTTCAGAAATCTAAAAATTCTTGTTAAAATTTTATTTGTGAAGTTTTTCTGCTCGTTGTTTCGAATAACACTTCAGAAAAATTTTTCAATGTCAACTTCAACTCTTTAAATGTTATTCTATTTGAACTGTTGAATTCGCTTTTACAGGGTCGAAAAAAAAAATTACAACTTGTATTACGACCTATTTGGTACCAATCGCTATAACTGCAAAATCAACTGAAAACCGCCCTTGATTTTTTCTCGAATTGAAAAACTGATAAATAGTTAAATTGTGACTTAAAATAAATAGTGGTTCAAAATCATGGTAAGGGAATGAGAATATGAGAAAATATCGTTCATTCTATTATAGACTGCTAAGAATTGTGGCGTGCTTGGTCCTTTTTTATACACTTTCATTCTATTTGCTCGCAATTTCAGTTTTAGTTTCACGAAATATTTCATGCGGCCACCAAAGCGCTACGATCCCTGAGTTTGGTTATGTGTAGGCTTACTTACCATATTTATCAAGTTCTAAACTGTGATAGGGGAGGTGGAGGGACCAAAAAATTTTTGACCCAATTTTCGATCAATTATTATCTTAGGTGGCCTTATTTTCTACAAATAATTTTCTGATTTATCAGTTCGAATTTATGTATTGAATAAGAACTATTGAATGATTTTATTCAATGTTTTACTAGATGTTTTTCCTAGAGTCGTGGCTTCGAATCTTGTCCAATACTGTGATAAGGTTGTTTGAAACAAAATCACGATGATTTGATGAAACCGAGATTAGCTGTGTTTAACACAACCAAAAAGTGTTACGTATCCTAAATGTTTTAGCTCTGGATCACTGTTGAAAATTCGTTCTCAATTATACTTTTGTTGGGATATACTAGTCCTTCTCCTCTACACCTGCGAAATCTTTAATTACATTTAATAATTCGAACTATTTTATCTCGCGGTTACTCTGTCGTTCTGCCTGACAAATATTAAACGATCACTCGTCTGTTCTCATATTTGTTCATCTTTATTCGTGAACTTCATCTCGTACAATAATCTTTGAATCATAATTTGTCAAACCAGTTTTATCGAATTACATTGCATCGCTTCGACTTGAATGAGTCTAAAGGACTACTATTATTTCTTTCATCTTTGCTCTAATTCTGCTTCCTCGACCTCAATACTTAAGGGGTTTTGGTTCAGCGTCTGTTCTGACGTAAAAACTCAAAAAACTTATGTCACAAGTAGAATAGTTGACTTGAACCATTTTTGCTAGTATGGAAAGCAAGTGATACAATGGCGTTTGTAAATTTGGAAGAGAACACTTCACTGGAATTTAGTCACCAAATTAAGTGAAGAAATTCAGCACTTTCTGAACAGAAAAAGTTTTTATATTTTATTTTTACCAAGATACATAAATAAACAGTTTTTTCAAGGTTCAAGTACCGCACTTTTCCAAATTGAATGGCCAATTTTTTTTAATTTAAGTAAAAACAAAAAAGGGTGCAAGTAACACACTTTGGAAAAGTTTCTTTTTTCTGTTCCACCCTGATAAATTGAATAGCCTATTCAAGGTATAAATACTGCACTTTTCCAAATTTAACAGCCAGTTTACAAGAAAAGAAAAAATTAAAGGTTAAATTAATGCAAATATTTAATGTATCTACTTATTATGAACACTGTCTGATGATGATAATAGAATAAAATTGTACACTTTTTTCTTAGTTTTCGAAATTAAAAAAAAGGTTCTGTTTGGTCTATATTCTACTGTCATGAATTTATTATATTAACAAAGTATTTTTTTGTGGGTGTTGGCCGACACCAGTTTTCTAGAGAATCTCGTCTTAAAATGCAGTCGAATGCTGTAGCTTATGTCATCCTTTAATTTTGAAATTTATTTCTGAAAATCGTTAGCAATTTTTGTTGTACTTTCGAAGAATTTGGGAACATACTTCCAACCTGACAACAAAAAATTGAATGTTAACCAATTTTTTTTCTTTTCTTTATTTTCAATTCTCGATTTTTTTGCGGTTCTGTCGCTTTTATTCTCGCTTCAGTTCTGAAAACATGCTATACGTAAATTGGTAAAAATTTTTATCTCAGCGAGCTTTATGCGCTGATAGAATATAATTTTTCAAAAAAAAAAATTCGGTATTTTCAAGTTTTTATCTTGTTTAAATCATTTATCAGTAACTTTTTAATCGTAAATTCAACAATATTGAAGTTGGTCAATATTATTCCGCAGAATTCATTTGTTTCAAGACAGCTTTTAATTTAACAAAGTTATTTTTTGATTTATTTATTTCTCTCCTTTTGCGCAGAGAAGTTGCCATATTTACTCAAACAATTAATGAGATCAGTTTATTTATCTATTTTTTCCCTTAAAGACGTCAGTTATTCCATTTATCGTTATTCTGTTGTATTCCCATTTAATTTTCTGTTAATCTTTAATTCGTAGGTAGGTGACGAAAACGAATCATATTTTTACTTTTGTTGTCATCTTTTTACCCAGTATTTTTGCAAATGGGATATTGAAATTGACCTCGCAAAAAAATAGGTCGAGATGGTAAAAATTATCCGTTTCATGACCAAAAAAGAAAAAATATTGCGGTACCATTTTCTCATTTTTACCAATTTTTTTTAATGTACATATGTATGTATACAAGGTGATCCCCATTTCCACGCACAATTGGAAAATATAATTTTGGTGCGTCTTGCTCTTTCCATGTAAATATATCGAACTGGTATATCCCAACAAAAGTACAAATTGGACTTAATCAGGTTTACTGAATGTTGAGGCTTAAATCCTTGGTGAGAGTGTCACTGAGTCTATTTTCATAGACATACTTGAAGAAGAGAGAAGTATCTAGAACTTTTGCTGGGAGAAATATCTGATGGAATACACCAGACTGTAGATGGGCTTGAAAATTGGTACCAGTACTTAAGAAATTCATTTCTGAGGTACTCTATTGTAGGCTAGTAAATACGGGCAGGACCATTATCATGTTGATATCAAATTTTACGCCCTTCTACAATTTGGCGTATTTTTTCAGATATTTCTCCTGGAAAAAGTTCCAAATACTTCTCTTCTTCCAAAGTAATTCGACAAAAATAGAATCATTGATACTCTGACCAAGGATTTCAGCCTTAACATTCAGTAAAGCTAATTAAGTCTAATTTGTCACTTTATCAGATAGTGAACAAGTTCATACTTTGTTACTGGCACTGTATTTTCCTGGTGGGTCGAATAATGGACTTACTGTTACATTTATATGGAAGAGCATGATGAGTCAATTTTGGACGCACCAAAATGTTATTTTCCTATGGTGCATTGTAATCTGAATCTCCCTGTATCGTATGTATGTATGTAGTAATATGAACACTTACAGCCAGAAAATGAAATAAGAATACCGAAGATTTGATGATCCCATTTATTACAAGTTAAATTAAGTGATGACAACGTGGCATAATATTGGAATGGCTACAAGCCAACTCAGATTTGAAAGAAAGGAAAAATGGACAGACCAACAGTCATATTTTGGAGTTATGAATGGACCAAGAACAGGATGAGATTCTCTTCTATTATAAAATTTAACTGAAAAGCAAAAACATTTCACTCTCCATATTTTTCATGGAAGAGGTTTTGAAGTGTATCGCGATCTTTAATGGACTGACTCGTCTTTCAAAAGTCAAAGAGAGAAATGAGTCGAATTTAGAAGGAACGAATTTGGAAAACCTTATCTGAGTTGGATTGTAGTGTAATTTTAATCCTCAAGGAAAGTCTTGAAATGAATATAATTCGTCGAACAAAATATAACAAATAAGTGAGATGTGAACGGTGAATTATCAGTTGAAGTTGAATGGGGAAAAGAAAAAAAGAAAAAAAACAAGTATGTCGAGTGGAGTAAAAAGGTGCCAGTATATAAATCAACTGAAAATCTTAATTCTATATTCTCAGTTTGGACACCTCAATGTATCATTCCAAATTTGTGATCACGGTTAGGAGTTTGGTGTCCATTGGTTTAGTAGTTTCCGAGAAAACTTAAGAACAAAAAATTCTCAGAAAAGTGATTTTTTTTTGGAATATTGAGGAAACTATGAAAGGGATTGTGGTGAAATTCTCATAAAATGTAGTTCTTATGTAGGACCAGATCTGATAGGAATTTGATATGTATTGATGTAGTAGTTTCTGAGAAAAATTTAAAACAAAAATATTTGTGGAAAAAAGAAAGTTGACTGTATTGCTGGAAGTATCTTTTCCATATTCACGGCACAAGGGGTTATTTTATACTTGTTTTATTTTACTTGAAACTTTAACTATGAAATTTTCACAGATCGATGTATTTATTAGGTTTTGAAATTTTTTCACGCATTTGGAATTCAGGATTGTTTGTTGCATTACAGATGTAAATTGGCAAACTGGGTTTTCTAAATAAGTATTTCTGCGCTAGAGTTGTTTAAATTTTACTCATGTTTTAGTTTTGTTCAATTCACGACGTGCATCATTATAATTCAAATTTGGAGTGAGATTGTGTGAGATTATCAAAAGTCTGAAATGTAAGTTTGAATTATCTTCTGAGTTAAAATTAGAGAATCGATTTTTATTCTTTTCTTTATTCTTCTCTCAGATCTTTTCGTAGTTTGATATTATCGCCTACGTCTTTATTAGTACAGAAATATTGGATATTCATGACGAATTCTGCCGTGACAGAGTGGTGTCTATTGAATACTAAAGTGTTTTTATTCAGTATTCAACTTGTATTAATTGAATTATCTGTCAAATAATTTTGGTAAAATTTTTATACGATTTGAGTGTTATTGTTCATGAAAAAAAAATTGAAATTTTTCAGAAGTGTAGGACTTCAATTCTCAAACGATGGTTTTTATTTAGAAGATTACTTATTTAATTTGACTTGCATTTTTTTGCATATTATTGTCAGTAAATTTTTTATTCGTGAAAATCAGAGATGAATATTACAAAGTCTGTTAGACCTTATAAGTTTCATGCGCTTTATTTTATTTTATACTTTTGGAATGCAGCATATTTCGTTGTCATAAAAATCCATATAATCACGAAAATCTTCAATTTTTATTCTTAAAACATTTATCTATTATACAGAAGTAATTGCGTAATGACATTTTTGAATTCGTTTCTTTTTACTCCTTCCATTGAATATCTGTCCAAATACTGACGTGTAAGTGTAAAGGGAAAAAAGGTGTTAGTTCATAAACCATTTAATACCAATATTGATGAATGCCTGTTAATCACATTTTGTTCGTAAAATTTTTGTAATTGGTAATGGATTAAATTATTGTGGTTTCTTTGTTTTTACAGATGTGCCAGCTTCGGAACAAGAAGAACTGTTCATTCGAAAACTGAGACAGTGTTGCGTAACTTTCGATTTTATTGATCCCACAGCCGATTTGAAAGGCAAAGAAATTAAGCGAAATACTCTGAACGAATTAGTCGAATATATATCTCAAGGGAGAGGAGTTCTCACGGAGTCTGTTTATCCAGAAATAATAAAAATGGTAAGTTGAACACTTTTTATTTTGTTTCAATTTTGGTTTTGTAAATGAGGTATCTTTTCTGTGTAAAATCTTGGCTCTTTAACTATTTTTAGTGAGCCTTGACAGGTTTTTCAGTTCCACCACCAAATTTCGTGTCAAACTGGATACAGCTTCAAATGGAGCTTAAATTGTAGTCTTTTCACCTATCGAGCGTCAGAACTGCAATTTGCTTTTACTCCATGCTGTGCGTCATCGATTGAAAGTCATTTATGTGTGTTTAAAATTACTTTAAGAAGAATGAAGTTGAACATTTAACGGGGGACCAATATTTCAAAATGTCTCTTAAAAGATGCAGTACATTTAGTTTTAATTGAGATCCGTAACATGCCTTTTAGTAATTTCGGCTTTTTAAAGTCGTCTTCAAGTACGATATAACTTGTCTATTAAAATCAGCTGAGGCAATTTATTTAGCGATTTCACTAATTAGCATTCTCGAAATGTATTCATAATTCTCGTGAAAAACCGACATTCAGTTTCGTTTAAAACGCCCTTCAATTGTGTCCTTCAATAAACATGTGGTTTTTTAAGTTGACAAAATTTCATTAACTATTGGTTCTCATAAGACTTTTACATCCTTTCTTCCTTTTTTTCCTCTAGATCTGTGCGATCTCTGCTCTCATTGTTACAGCTTTCTGTTTGGGCTTGAAAATAGGTCACTGTGAGAAGCTATCAGAAAGTAAAAGTGTTCCATACTCCTTGTTTGAAAACAAAAAGGAACAAGTTGTTGTAAAGATAAAATTCCATTCATCAAACATCATTCTTCATTCTTTATTACTTTATTGTGAAAATTTAATCTTGTGTCTAAAACACTCATTCTCTTTTAGTTCAAAAATTTCTGTACCATCTTTTGAAGTTATCTAAATACAAATATTTTCTAATAAGATAGCGTGCTTTTTAAAAATCTACGGAATGCCACCTATAGTTTTTTTGCTCTGTTATTCTGTCTGTTATTGTGTTTAAAAATGGAACCTGGGGAAACAGAAAATCGAGAGTGACTTGGTCTTCAATTCTGAACCAATTCGTCAATAGTTTACTTGGAAATTTTTTCATTGTAATTGTTGAGGAGCTATTATACATTTTTGGACTGAAGTACGAATCAGTGGAAGTGAAAAATTAAGGAACATTTAAATTTTTTGTAGTGTGGAAATTTTAAGTCTTCTAATGGCCCTGTATACATATTATAAACATGTGAAAAATATCGAGAGAATATGTTTGAAGAACTGTTGACTCGAAGGTTATGAAATTTTTACGGTTCTATAGGGCGCACATTTTTCTTAAGTAGCCTTCATAACCCTGAAAAACAGTTTTATGGGTTACGAGTTTTTAGAACGCGTACGTCAATATACATTTTTAGAATACAGTATACACTTATAAAAATGAAGCCATTTAAAGTTCCATTTAATGGTTTTAAGAGTCTACAGATAATGTGGAGTATAGAAAAGTTGTATTATATGTTGTTACAAATTATTGTCTGATTGGTGAAGTCTATCTTTGTTTTTATTTTAGGGAATTATTGCTAGTAGCCTACAACGTCCCCAATATCTTGAATTCTTGACCTCATAACAAATTCATTTTACGAAGATGATGCCCTAGAATAGAAAATTATTAGAAGGGCTGCAATCTCCTCAGTCATTCTCTCATTTCGCCTTAAAATTGTAATATCTCCCGTTAAATTATGTGACGTGTGCTGAAACCACAATTTGTCTATATTTATCCGAAAAATATGGTAATATGATATTCATACAATTTTTTTTTTCATGCTTTCAGATATCAGCGAATTTATTTCGTACATTGCCGCCTAGTGAAAATCCGGATTTCGACCCAGAAGAAGACGACCCCACGTTAGAAGCAGCATGGCCGCATTTAACTGTAAGTTGAAAAAAAAAAGTTAAACCATAAGAAACTGTTCGATGTCATAAACCTTTCAATATTCTTCCTTTTTTTCTTTCATTTTTTCCCTCTCACTACCAACTTTCCTTCGCCCTTGTTTATTGATTTTGGCATTGGCATCATTTTTTCTTGGGGACAAATTTAATACGAATCACCATAAGTTGAAAAGAAAATTATCAATTATAGACAGTGGGCAAATTATTTTATACGAAACGTTGAACCATAAAGTTGTGTCTAGTTGTTGACTTTTTTTCCCTTCGAAAGTATTGGTCTACGGTAGGGCACATACACGAAGCATAAAATGAATGGGGAAAAATTCTTCAAACGTAATTTACACAGAAATGTGAAGCACTATTTTACGTTAATTCATTTCGTAAATTCGCGGAAAAATATTTTTTCATGGCTTCTTGGATGGTTGTTGTTTTTGCTAACAATTCAACCCTCATTCTAATTTTCTTCGAAGAAAAAGTTTCACAGTTTTTTTTCTTTTCTTTTTTTACGGCGTCTTTAGAAACATCTCGATCCACCTTAATTACCCAGGCGAAAAATACGTATTTTTTCTTCTGTTTTATGTCTTACTTTTCAAATTTGAATCGACCTTCGTTATTTCCGTCACGTTAAGAAAAATTTATTTGAATTTTTTTTTTTGTATTTTTTGTAATTGTTATGCACATAACTTACGTGAAAATTGGTTTTCATTCTGATAATACGGTCTCACCAGTTTTACTCGCTCGTGGGGCTAAGAAAGGTTTTACATAACAAGCCAAATTGTTTCGAGATATAAGGATAAAGATTTTTTCAAGAAGTCAAAATTAAAAGAAAAGGGGAAAAATGGAAGAAAACTAATATTATCCTACTTATGTTGATAAGTGAAAACTGTGATTATTTTTGAAATTCACGGGTATGGTTTTCTCATTATTATAATAAATTTCGAAATTCAGTTACAAATTAAAAACAATATGGCTTCGATATTTGATAAAGAAATTCTACCATTGCCCTGACTATCATAGTTTTAAGATTTTATTAGTAAAATTTGATTTATTTAAATGAATTTTGAATATTTGAATAAGGTGACGTATTGAAAATTTTGAATTTTTGACTTACTTTGACTTACTAGACAGTTCATCAGCAACTGGGAAACGTTTAGTTGTACCAGATGTCTCCTCTCTACGATGATGATGATGATGATGATGATGACGATGATGATGATTCAGTTTTTCGAAAAAACTTTTTTCAAAAATGTTCAAATCTGAAAAGAAAGAAATAATAACCACAGGTTTTGGAAATGGAAACGTCTTGAATCCTGCTTTTGTAATCGAACAAGACAAACTAACTTCATTTGTATGTTTAGTAATCGTTTCATTTTTTTCTTTCTTTGTTTTACAGATAGTGTATGAATTTTTCTTAAGGTTTTTAGAATCACCAGACTTTCAGCCCACGATTGGCAAAAAAGTTATCGACCAAAAATTCGTATTACAGGTGAGTTTTCGTTTCTTTATTTTTTTTCGTATACTTTTTTTAATTAAAAATTATTGTTTTTTAAATTTTATTGTGTGATTTACTCGAAGGTTATTTATTAAGTTTCGCAAATTTAGATTTTCATCAATGTTTATCTCTTCAATCTGTATTCTTGAAATTTAATTATATAGAATTACTGCTCGTGGAATGAGTAACTTTGGGAATAATACTGTCGAACACTTTCGCTAATGTAATGGTGACTCGAAAATTTATTACAATTTTTTATCAGCCTAAATTAATAATAAAAATTGTAAAACTTGTTTGGTTTTTAGCAATTGAAGGATACCTATATAGAACATGATAGTATTGCATTTTTAGTTTATTTTCCTTAACTATTACATTCTCGGCTAGTTTCGAAGGGAGCGGTTCTCAAAGTTTTGCAAAATCACCATGTTATTACGATAATTCCCGTAAATTATAAGATTTTAGCTTAAAATTTTTATGGCAATTGGAGACTATTAGGTACTGGTTTAATATTAAATTTGAGCGAAATTGGTCAACTGGTTTTCAAATGGCAGTCATTACAAAATATGACACTTTTGGAAAATACACACTTACCGCGGTTGATGCGTGACAGAGATACTTTAATATAATAATTGCTAAAATAGTGAAAAAACTATGTTTTGAGTCTTAAGCCTTTTATTTTTCTATTGTTAGCAAAATTTTTTATTGTTTTTTTTTTCCCTCTTAATTAATGTTTTTGAGAAAATTTCGTCCTTAAAAATCTGATCTTCTAAATTTCAAATTTACTTTCATTGAAATCCGACTGAGCTTTTTAATTTGTGAAGATTCTTTCATATTAGATCAAAGGAAAAGGTATTTTTCGAAAAAAGTGTGAGAGCTTATAAGTTTCTCAAATTTCCAAAAATCCTGATGTTACCGTACTTTTTTAGTTATTTTCCTACAAATAAAGTTCTGATAGTTCCGAATAGGAATAAAACTGTCTCACGTTTCGGGAAAATTAGTTTTTATCATTCTGCGAAAATATATTTTTATTCTCTCGATGAATGATGATTATATGAGGCTAACCAAAAATTGTATTTACTGTATTTAGTTATCTACTCGAAAACTTCTCTGAAATTGCTCTTATTGTTTTTCATTTTTTCTTTTCAAATGTTCCGCTTTTGTTACATACCTGCATTCAAAGAGAGTAAAGTAGTAAAAATCTGTAGTGCTTCGAGGTCTACGAAATTCGTCTAGAAAAATGATGCCATTTGAGAACTCCCGAGTTTTGGCTTTATTTGGTTCACATGCTGTTTCTCGTTTAAATGATTCAGTTTTCAGGTAGCCTGATTTTATGGCATTTTGTCTACCTTTTTCGGCAGCGATTAGTACTGTCGTAATTCTGAACTTGAAAAATTTTCATTATTGATTCTTATGATAAAAATGGCATTGAAAATATATTAATTACGAGAACATTTTTATAATTATTGTTACATTTTTTTGTAGAGAGAAGAATAAACGAAAAAATAAAAATAAAATGAAAAAACACGTCTTTTTCTTTTTCTTTTTTTTTTTTTTTTTGAGCAACAATTGCACTCTCTGCCCTCTTAGTCTTCAGGAAATTACTCGAATAATGTTTTTTTCGGTTGTGTCTACCGTTTTTTCCCGCTTTTTTCTCTTTCTTTTGGCATCCTTACAAAGAAAGTAAGACACTTTACTTTGTACTATTTGGTTGAATTTGTTATTAATTTTGTTGTAAATTTTTCTGCCTTTTCACTAAATTTTCTTTGTTCTTTCCTTTGAGAAGAAAAATAGAGACATGTGGCGTCGTCAAGATGTGGGTGTCAGTGATATGGCCCATGTGTCAGTAAGATCTCTTATACTCTGCCATGGTTCCATCTAGTTAATGAATTCTATTGGAGATAATCTTGAAGGAAAGAGCGTATGTTAACAACGTATTTTGTGATTATTTTTTCTTTGGAAAAATAACGTCGAATCCTAAAAACTTCTGACTTCAGTAAAGTTTATGATAAAATCACCTTTAAGTAATTCTTGAAGAAAAATGTATTTATATTTAAACTATTTTCCATTTAAATTGTACTAATGCAGCATTCGACCTGCTGGATTTCAAATAAATGACATGAAAGCTGAGTTAGTCACAGTTTTACAAGAATATGTAAGAACTCAATCTCCAAAATACATAACCATTAACCATATTTTGGTGACAATAATTGTGTTTTACAATTTGTTGCACTTGTTTCAATTATCGAACCAAAAATATTGATTCTTTAAATCATCATTTTCTAGAGAGTTTAATGCATTGACACCAGTTTTAAATTTTGTAGGTTTTCGAAGACGGATATCTAGGCATAACAGATATAAATGTGATATTTTAGACCTCTCTTATCATTTAAGTAAAATTTTCATGAAAGAAGTACCTGCAGAGATTTTACTTCATAAAAGTAACTTTGTCATTTTATTTGGTTGTTATTTAAGGCCTGATTTTATTACCAGTTCCAAGGTTGGAATTTATCCAATTTCTCAATTATGAGACTTTTTCGTGGAATATCATTTTTGGGCTTACTGTTTTTATACGCTTTTATTCTACTTACTCAATTTGTTGAAGTACACCGGATGACCAACTTCAGCGCTGCTTTCACGTGTTGCGACACACGCACACATACACTTATATCCGTTTTTATCAGTTGTTTTTTCAATTTTTGTTTGTTTCTGTCTCAGAAAAAAAAGTGAGAAATTTTATTTTCTCTTTCGCCGTTATTTTCTTCTTTAAATTATAAAAGCTTATTAGTGTATTTTCCTTTGGAAAATACAACTATTGCATTCAGTGCAATGACGGGACCTAGGGGTGGGACCTATGGAAAAGCACCGATCCTGAGTCGTTGATCACGAATATATAGGTCACTCAAATTCTTCTGTACATATATATATATTTCCACTTTTTGCTCATTTTGGAACTTTTTGGAAGTCTGTGAACCCTCCGCTGTTCGACCTATGACAATGAAACTTGGAGTAGTGATAGAAGCATTCCTGGGCTACACATTCGTGTTAAAGTTTTTGAAATTCATTCGTTAGTTTTTGAGGAAGGGGTTTTCAAAGTGTGGCAAACCCAGTATTTTGTCATCACGATAACTCCCGTAAATTTGTAGATTTTGGCTTGAAATTGTTACAGTAGTTTCAGACTATTTGGGACTGGTTTGGTATTGAATTTGAGCGAAATCGGTCGACTGGTTTTCGAATGGCAGCCATTACAAATTTGACACTTTTTTTTACTGATTTTGGCATTTTTTGGGAGTTTATGGAGCCTCTACTGTTTTACTTATGGCAATGAAACTTTGTTTGTGTTAGCAGCTTTGATGAGCTACATATTCGTGTTAAGATTTTTGAAATTTATTCTCCAGTTTCAGAGGGAGGGGTTCTCAAAATATTGCAAACAATAAACTTCTGCAGACGAACAATATCTCATTTATTTACCTTCATTCTTAGAGTGTAAAAAGGTATCTCAGAGCAATAACTACAGAAATCTTTGGAAAATACACTTGCCGCAGTTGATGCGCAGAAGAGATATTTTAATATTTTTTAAAAACTCGTTTTTAACCTAACTTATTAACATTGAAAATGTTTAACTTAACGGTGTTGGGGTACGTTTTAAAATAGTGCAAAAATTTTCCAATACCAACAATTGGGAATGTGCGCGCACAATGACGTGTTGCTGGGCATTGAAAAAAAATCAGTGAAAAACCAAATACGAGAAAGAAAAAATAAGGAAAATAGAAGGTATACAAAAACAACACAAAAAGGATAGAATTGATAATTAACATTGAAAAAAAAACCGGTTGCGAATTAAAACTTTCTAACTTAATTACAGCTATTAGAATAGAGCTTTAGCTAAAACTTGACAGAAATTATCAAAAAATAGGCGCATATATGAGGTTAAAATTTTGTGAAAATCTGTCTATTGGGTAAGGCGTAATGCTCCGACAAAAAAAAGCAACTTCAATTCATAATATAGCTGTGTAGAAAACTGTTTGATACTGTACGGAATTGTTTAATTCCTCAGAAAAAAGCACAATTTTTTGGTAAAGTTCGACTAACAATTATTTTGAAAAATGTAGAAAAATTTTATGATAAATACAGAAATAATGTTTAAAAAAAATTTTAAAATAAAAGTCATGAATAAAATGTAATTTCTTCATCATATTATCTGATTTCTCAAAATTTTAAATTACTGCTATTTTAGAAGTTATAAAACAATTCTGAAAATACATAATCATTTTCTGTTTAAGTGAATTCTGTTAATTTTTGTTTATCAATTCATAATATTTCCAAGTCCTTTAATAACTTCAGTTATTCTCCATTAATATTTTTAAACCTATTTTCGTTTTCTTTCGATTCTTATAAGCCTCTGTAATGTATGGGGCATGTTTTCAATTACCATCATTTAGTCAAAAAACCTATTTTTCAGAAGACGCAAATGTCTTTATGTGAGAATTCATATTTCAGTGGCCGTTATCGACGTTTAATAGCATTTTCTCATCTTCATTATCACGTAATTTGGTGACAGACAACCATAGAGAACAAATAGATTGACTTACTGCGTTTTAAGAAACAACGTTTTCATATCTATTGTGAAAATTTAAACATAACCTAGCCTATGTATAAATATATTTTTTTATTTGAAAAATGAAATCGTTGGATTTTGAAACCAACTTTTGAAAAAATTTCAATCATCTCCAATCCTTTTATGAGATTTCAAAAATTTTAATATCCATCTGCGAAAACCTCAGTATTTAGCATGCGAATGATAAGTTTTTTCCTGTAGGAAATAACAGGTGTCAGAATATTTCAATTATAATACAGTATAGGAAAGTTATTTTACGATTCCCTTCAGAAATCAAGTTTCATTTTTAATATATTGACTAGATATCGAAAACGTAGAACAGTTATTTTTTTCAACAATATCATTACAGTAGCCGAAACGTCGTTTTGAAAATATCTGTGCAAAATGATTCTGTACTTACTCATTTATTTCAGTATACTAATAAGTGTTGGTCGTGCGTTTTATTAGTTTTGTATTATTTTCATATTCAAGGCTCGTAGTCCGTTTTACGAATTCTTATTATACCTGCAGTATATGACCAACTGATAACAATTCTAATCAATCTTTTGTCGAAAGTGTCTTACTGAATTACATGGTTTTCTTTGAAGATCATTCAAGAATTCAGTCTACGGAGTCATTTTTCGAATAAATTAAAATGATTTATACAGTTGAAAAATTTTTTTTTCCATTCTTTTTCGTTAAAATTCTTTTATTTTTCAAAAGTTGAAGCATTTTTCGTTTAAAAAAAAAAAAAAGCAGTATTATAAACTGGTACTTAGTCAGTTAGGCATTGTTTTCAAGATTCTGAAAACTATTACACTGGCAAATGTGTATAACTAGTAGCTACATATGATGCCATTGAGAAAATAAAAAGAATATTCGATAGTATTTTCTTGTGTCTTGCTTACAATGCTTAAAATTTAATTGTTTGAATTTTTTCGATTATAATCTCGATTTAGAGCAATGTTCATTATGTAAAAATTTATAATTTTTTTTTTTTTTTTTTTTGTTTCAGTTACTAGAATTATTCGATAGTGAAGACCCTAGAGAAAGGGATTTCCTAAAGACTGTGTTACATCGTATTTATGGAAAATTTTTGGGCTTAAGAGCATTTATACGTAAACAGATAAATAATATTTTTCTGAGGTACCGTGTATGAAAATGAATTTGGCAACTTTATGGCGTTATTATTGAAATTTTTCAATGGTATTTTTTCTTTTTTTCGTAGGTTTATTTATGAAACCGAACATTTTAACGGAGTTGGCGAATTATTAGAAATTTTAGGCAGGTTAGTAACAATGCTCTTATGCACAATAAACGATAACTTCCCTCTAAATTGTTTTAATACTGTCGTTGTTGGTTTTCAGCATTATAAATGGTTTTGCGTTACCCTTAAAAATGGAACATAAACAGTTCCTGATCAAAGTATTGATTCCATTACATAAAGTGAAGTGCTTATCAATGTATCATGCCCAACTGGCGTACTGCGTCGTACAGTTTTTAGAAAAAGACGCCACGCTTACAGAACCAGTTGTTAAAGGTCTGCTCAAGTATTGGCCGAAAACGTGTAGTCAAAAGGAGGTACCGTCTTATTTATTTCACTACCTATTTAGGTTAAGAAAAATTGTATAAAAGTCGGGAGATTAATTCTGCTTAAGAGCCATATCAGCCTCATTAGTTTAATCTCTCAGTAGCTCTGAAGAGTCAATTCCTATTTGAATAGGAAGCAGATTGGATGAATCAAATTTTTCCTATTTTAATTTCGAGAAAGAATGGCGCTAAATAAAAATTATGTCGAGTTAATTTTTGTTCAGCATAATAAACGTTTATCGTCGAAAAACTTGGGTCTTCAGAGAAGATATTTTGTAATTAACTGACTCATTTGTGGCATTATAATGTAAATTGAAAAACTTAGGTAGATCGATCATCATTTCTCAAGTTAAGACAATATTCGAAAAGAGGAAATGTACTTTTTGTTTTAATGTAATGGAATTCGTGCATATTATAGATTAGTAGTCAAACTCAACGACTCGAATGTACATTGCCATTCATAGAACTTTTGTCAGCTCAAGTGAGATGAACTTTTAGTTCGCAAAACATTCTATGAATAGTGTAGCGTGAAAAATTCTTCACTTAGCCCATTGCTTTCTTTGCTTAATATCATCACTGGAAAGTTCTTATTCACGTCAGTTAATATCTTGGGACCATTACCATCCTATTCTATGTGAATTTTCGATCGCAGGAGATTATAATGATGAGTTTAATTCGATCACCTTTCATTTGGCCGCCATATCGTATAGTTCAGATACAGAAATTATCAAAAAGTAGATTTCATTCAGCTTTAAAGAACGAAATTTCATAATATTATTGTTTTCACATTTCTCACAGTGCCTACTCAATTTTTTTTTAATTGCTCTGTATTCGAGTTACTGTAAAAATGTAAATTTTTTTTGTCATTAACATATTTCGAAGAAAATTTTAATCTGCTTTATTCGTTTGAATTTTGAATTTTTTGGAGGTATTTTCAAACGAGACGATCGTCACATTTTTCGATTCATTTTTTGCCTAATAAATCGAAATCTACGTTTCAACTTGCAGAATTCAATTTTTGAGTTAGTTTAGGAGAAGAGACGTCTTTTCTGTCAGTATTTCTTTATCTTAATGCATTTTCTAATTTCTTCTGATGGTTAACTGCGTTCGTATTAAAAATTCATTTTTTCACTCGTCTCCATTTCGACCCCCGCTTGTTCCAAATTGAAATCATATAAAGAGGTTTCCATGTGAGGTACGTAATTATACGCTTTATTTTTTGAACGGCTAAATTCAAATTTCTGGCTTGATCTCTTCTTAGTCTCTCAGTGGCTAAAAATGAAGTAATTTCCCAATTTTAATTCTCAATCCTTTAAAATAAATCGAAGTTCATATTTTCTTGGTGCTGCATTCGAATGTCGGATAAGTTTTTTAAACTGACCTACTTTTGACTCCTTATCATCCAGTCTTTTAAACTGAGTGTGGTTCTTCGTATGTTCAGTATTTTCTTTGTATCATGCTGATACACTCCTCTTACCCAGTCGACAAAAAAAAATATCCAAGATTGAATAATTTCACTCGCTCCATACATAATTTCCATTTTGGTGCGAGTAGCGAGTTGGTACGACGAAGCAAGACGAAGTCCCACAGTTACGCGCATTAACTTATATCATAGCAAAAACCATTTCTCGTAGAAAATGGACGAATTGCGGGGTTTTCAATTGGCTTTTTTACAAGCTACAAGCCAGTTTCTGAGAAAGTAAAATTATGCAATCTGAATGTTGAGCCGTGCTAAGCCTTTTAATTGTAAAATTTCTATTCTAAACAAGTTAACTTTTGTTTGTTTACATTACCTAAAGCTTCCAAAAAAGTCGACTTGTAAAACATGTTTAAAAGCCTAGTAAAAACCCCGCTAATGAAAAGAACAAAAAACTAATTACATTGTTATACGATGTCGTGACTGGGTTTTTGCTTGATTTGCGTAGTATTAATGGCCAAATATTGATCTGTATCGATAATTTTTCTAAGAACATTTGACAATTGCACATACGCTTTAAGTAATTTTAGATAAAATAAAAAAAATGTCGTTTCTTCCGATTTTGATATGTCTGAGTTTAGTATTCGATCCAGGAGAACCGTCTGAAAATATTTTTCATAGTTTTTTGTTAACTTTTTATTATATTAGTTATATAATGTGTATTTCAATTTTACGAAAACATTTTTCGTTTATTGAAAGTATGCTGTTTAATCAGCCCTCTCATACCTGTTCCAAGGGTTAATTTTTATTTATTGTTGAAGCGTAGTTCTCGAATAATTAGGTCTAATTTATTTTTTTTTGTCAATTTGCGCGTAGGTTATGTTTTTAGGCGAAATGGAAGAAATTTTAGACGTCATCGAGCCCACACAGTTTTTAAAAATTCAAGAACCTCTATTCAGACAAATCGCTAAGTGTGTATCAAGTCCTCATTTTCAGGTCAGTAATCAGATGTTCAAAATCAATTCGATCTATATTAATTATGTTGAAAAAATTTTAATTTCTATTTTTTTTTAATTTTTTTTTACTGTCTTTCATAGGTGGCCGAACGTGCCTTATATTTTTGGAATAACGAATACATCATGAGTCTTATAGAGGAGAATAATTTCGTAATAATGCCGATTATGTTTCCGGCTTTATATCGTATCAGCAAGGAGCACTGGAATCAAACTATTGTCGCATTAGTTTATAACGTTTTGAAAACGTTTATGGAAATGAATAGCAAACTGTTCGACGAATTAACGGCTTCTTATAAAGCGGAAAGGCAAAAGTAAGTTAAGCAACGAACGGAAAACGTCGTCTCTCCTTTTTTAGTCGCGTAGAAATGAAATTTTGTGAATTTTCTCGAAAATCATATTCCATATCGTTGGTTTCATCTGCGAAAAGAATATCGAAATTTGGGCACAGTCGATGGTTTCTCGTTGATAGTGTTACATATTTTGTGCCAATTGTTCATCTGTGAAGAAAATTCTCTTAGAATGTAGTTTTTTTGGAGTTTTAAATTTTAAATCCTGACAGTATCGTTTTATGATTTTTGTTCATTGTACTCGAAAATATTCAAACGCGAGAAATATTTTACCAATCGTTAAACAAGTCAAGTGCGCAATTCCTTTTGGTTTTCGTATAGTGTTTTATTTTCTAACAGTTGTATCCATGGCAATACACTTTTACAATAGTTTCGGCTTTTGAATAGGCAGGTATTTCGGTAAAAACAATGGCTTATCTGGAAAAGAATAACCAGTACTTTGAATTTTTTTGAATGAAGAAGGCGGCCAAAAAGTATTGAAAATATTATGATTCAGTCGATTTTTTTTGTCTGGAAGCCTCTCCGTAATTCTTCTGTTTGCATTTTTTTGGAATATATAAAAACAGATTATTATTTGTTTTTCGTGTAACTTCGTGAGAACTTGAATAAGAATTATTCAATGGTCTATTGAGATTGAGCGTAGAATTCAAAAATTACAATTACTTAATGATCTTAAACAAAAAATTCTCGCTTAAGCTACTTTCACATTCTACGTTTTATTTACCGAATGTAGCCAAAATACATTTGATTGAGGCATTCACGTGATCCGTTGAAATCTATCGGTAGAAAGAATAAAGATGTGAAGTGAGGCTAATGTCTTGTAATGGAAACATTCCTTTTTTTTGTTTTTGTTTTTTTTTTTTTTTTTTTACACCAAAAAAATACATGCAGATTTCTAAAAACAGAACCACTCGTAATGAAGCTGGTGTGTTGGACTAAAGTGACAAATTTATTATTTGGCCAACATAATCCGTTTTTTAACTGATACTTGTGAGTGGCACTTTTTAAAGCTATCAATTTAGTAAAAAAAAAAAAAAGTAACATGTGAAACAAGCCTTATTTATTAAAAACAAATGATTTTCATTTTTGTAGGTAATCAAAATATTGCAAAAAATGGTTTGTTGCTCATGAATGATCATCTGTTTCAATATTCTGGAAAAACAATCGCTGTTGATGCTTTTTAGAAAATAATATATTTCGTTACGCGCTCCTTTACAAAGATTTGATAAAGATGTTCGTCTGAAAATTTATAATTTTATTATGTGAAGTGAATCAAAATATCCGCATGCCAAAATATAATTATGTTATTTTTCAAAAAAGAAAAATTTAAATATTTGCAAAAAATTACTTAATCGTTTCTCCACAAAGAAGAAACAGTGAGAATGTTAGTTTTATATTTTAAAGTAGTCATAGTTAACGTGCATAAAAACTGAATTTGATAGTTTAAAACCGTTGTTTCCAATTAATTTGGGTCTGCGCCGATGCTGCATTGGGCTTTTCTCACAAATTTTCATTATAAGTCTTATTTTGTTGCTAAACTGATATTTTTTATTCTAAACCCATTGTTCATCAATTTGTTATTCTCGTCAGTTCGTTATTTTGAACAATTTTCATTTGTAATGTAACGTGGAAAGAAGTGGCGTAGCTTAATTTGTTTGAGAGTGGGCTATTGATGAGGCCATGAAAGTTTTTTTAAGGCCAGTATCGAGTGAGATAAACCTCTTTTTTGCTTACACTGGCAGTTTATTATCTAATTTGGTTCAAATTTTTCTCACCAATTATCTTAGGGGCATCAACATTTTTTCGGTACTATAGCCTTCTCAGCCTTCTTTACTCCGCCCTTGATGGAAATATAACTTTCTTTTGTTTGAAAAACGAGTGGGTAATTCGAGTCGGTTAGTTGTTATAATGAAATTTCCCATTAAATGAACCACGACTTATACGTTCTAATTGTCTCGATGTATGGAGGAGTAAAAAAAAACGAAAACTGATCATTCTTCTATGTGTTCGGTAGTTTTCAAGCAGGTTTTATTAAAACCAGCTTATTTCTGGTTTAGCACGTTAGTTGATAGGCTTTTTTTTATTGAAAAAAACTGACGTATGTTTTTTGGAAATTGTTATTTATACAATAATCAATTAAATAGATCGTAATATATGATGAGTTTTGGAACATTTAATTGAAAACGAAGTTGAAATAAAAGTTCTGCGTCACCTCACGAAGATATGTGTGAAATTGCAAAATTTTTTGATAAGCGTAGGTCTGATTGAGTTAAGCGTTCAAGAATATGCATCAGAAATTTTGCTTTCATTAAGTAATAATAGAAAAGCACCTTATTTTTTTTACCTATCATAATCATTGAATTCCTTCCATTCCGCGAAGGCTCTTTTTCTTTTTAGTTTGAAATTTTACAATTCTTTGTCTAATTTTATGTTTTATATGTAGTTCGAAAAGAGAATTGGTGACTCTTCTTTTCAATTACGTAGAAACTAGAAAAAAAAACTGGGAAAAACTAATATTTCACCGTTACTGCTCTGGATAGCAAGTACTGCAAGGTGGTGTAATATCGTTACCGAATTGTGTCGTTAAGAAATTGGGATTTTTCAAAAAACGTAGTTCGGAGATATAGCCGTTTCACATTTTGAGCTTTATTAATTTAATTTTCTTGTATTTTATGAATATATTGTGTAACAAGAACATCCTTGTTTTTAGTTTCATTGCTGTACATTGAAAAACTTGCAAACGCTAGCCAGTAGTTTTTATAAATTCACTTTATAGTCGAAATATTAGTGAAAACTGTATTTTTCATCATTAAGGAATTCAGTTTTTATTCAATTAATTTTTTACATATTTTGTCACGTAAAGGTGGGTTTACACAAAACGAACAAGCGAATAACGAACTTTTTTTTTACTTGTTTGGGGCAAACGGCAAAAGAATAAATGAAGAAGAACGAACGATATTTGTTGCCCGAGTGAACAACACCGAACCTTTCGTAACCCAGTGAATATTGGAAAAATGCGAATATTTTTTCGGTGTAAACGCAGCTGTATACATACAACGATAGAAAACATTCTCGATGAAGTACTAAAATTTCAAATTATTTCATCGAACTATTTTACACTTCTTTATTCTATACATACTTAATGTTCTTGAATACCAAATCAATGGATAGGTTTCCCTGTAATTGAATCTTATTTGTTGATCTATTAGTTATCATGAAGCTTATGCTTATTAATAAGTTTAATATTACTAAAAATTGGGCTTCAGCTTTCAGCTTGGCCCGAATATTAAAAAAATATGTTATGTAGTTTGTAGCTATTTTTTAGCTCTAATTTTACGTTTCGGATAAAATTAAAGTAAAGAGCAAAGAAAAAAACGGAAGGTTCAGTCTTGACTGAGCCTCAGTGTTCCAGCGTAGGAGTTCGATTTTCAGTTTGGGAATGGTGCGCGGGCATGTTTTGTCGCTTCTCGCATATCATTTAGCCAAAAGCAGCCCCCACATATTCCGCTTTATTAGACGAAGTCCTACGTCAAAAAATTGAAATAAATGAATTTACGAAAAAATACATTTGCTGCAAAAATATAGCATGAAAATCATTTGGCTTGGTGTTCGGTTTTATCTTAACTCATGCAGCGGTGAAAATCTATTAGCTAGTTATGACTTTTTATAGGCATGATACCGCACAGCAAAACTGATCAAAAAGGCCCAATTTTAGTGGAAGCAAATAATTTTTCGATTAAAAGAAGTTTTTGCATTTTGAGACGGAGGCTTTCTTATATCGAATTTTCATAGGAGAGAAAAATGGAATTTTGTTGAATTACCAATCCTCTTCGTTCAGTGAATTAATCAGTTGAAAAGTAACTTCAGAACCTATTTAAGTATTTTGATTGGAAACGACTGTTCAGAAATTGTTGAAATTTCTCGCTTTTCCAATTTCCTTAATTCGAAGATTTTATTTCGACTATCGATCGGCGAAATATTCTTTCCACTTTCATCGGTCAACAGTTGTAAAATGATCGTACACTTTTCTGTATGCTGATAATTCCCGTTTAAAATTTTGAATTGTGCTGTGCGTGATATGAGAGTTGATTCGTTCAGTTCAGTTTCTACTCTTTTTTAAAATAATTAAAAACTCTTTTCTTTTTCTTTGTTTTTTATTCTTCGCCTGACATAATTTTCAATTTATTTTTCGTTTTACAGAGAGAAAAAACGTGAAAAAGAAAGAGACGAATTGTGGAAAAGACTGTCCGAATTGGAAATATCTAACTCAGCGAGGGATTGATCCGCTACAATTCGTGCAACGAGTTTGTAATCCGTTTGTTATTGAATAAATTGAGGTACGTCCAAAGAAATTAAACTTACGGAAGAACTTCAGCTTCATACAAAAAGGTCTGTTGAAAAATAAATCAAACCAATTTTTCCCCGCAAAAAGTGTATGTACATCGGAACGATTTTTATATGACGAATTTTACGAAGTTATTCTTTTATATATGAATAATATTTAATCGCGCTCCCTGACTTTCGTCGTGTATTTTAATATGTACTGTTAATCATTACGTTTTCTCGTTTTAGTTATTCAGTTAGGGTTTTTTTTTTTTTTTGTCATTGCATTTATTTTTGACATACATTTAAAGAAATGACTGTGTTAAGTGAAACAAATATATATATATTTATAAATATATATGAAAGAAAAATGCAAATATTTCGGGTAGAAAATAATTTATTGTTACGAACGTATAATTTTTTTTTTTCCATTTGAAAATACCAGCCCTTCTAAAAGATCGTTACATACATATTGTTGTCGTTTTTTAAGTAATATAAACTAAGATCCATCCTTTCAGAATCGATTTGAGGCATTTGAATATTGTATTTATTAATTTTTATTTTCTTTTATTTTTTACACGTATACGGTCTCTCAGTCCATCTGATCCTCCGCAAATGGGTTTACCCGCTTTTAAATGAACGACTGAAGCTGGGGAAAGTAACCTCTCCCACGTCGACAGTTTTCTCGGTATATTCTCCGTGATTATCCTTTGCAAAACTTTGTTTTCGTCGTGTACGAAAATCTTAATGTTCAATGTTTTTTTCCGCGCTTCTTTTCTTCCGAACAGTTATGAAGACTTATTTTCTCGCTCGATATGATTTTGGTTTTTTGCATCAATCCGTTAACGCGCCGAGCAAATTGATATTTTCTACGTACAGTAATATTCAATCTTCGTTGATATTTCACTTTTTTTTTTGTTTCATTAACATTACTTACGTGTTACCTTGTACATTTTATGTAAGTTATTATCACCTTAAAATTATTGATTCTTTTTTGGTAATTTATTATTATTAATATTTTTATTTAGTTTTTATAACGTGTCCATGTGATAGTTAAGTTAAATAGTTTAATTTTATGGGCGTTAAGAGTCGATACTCTTACGTAGTATTACGTCGTTTTTGTGCGAAATGTATTTGTATGATTGTAATTTTTACTGTTACGATTATCACTACGATTTACTCTAATACTGTATTAATATTTAATTTTATCTATATATCATCGTTTACATGTTTCTCTCTCTCTCTCTCTCTCTCTCACTCTCTCTCTTTCTCGCTCGCTCCCACTCTCATTCGTTAGCCAAGTTCGTTCATTTGATGAACTTGGGATGAAACGAAAAATTATTTTTACCTCCGTTTCGTGTAATTGTGAAATTACCCTTGTTTCACTCCGTCTCCCCCTGAGTCAAGTTGCCTTGTATAAAATATATATATATATATATATATACACACATTTATATATATATATATAAAATATTATATATTCATTGCTTCAAAAATTAACGTCGATATTTTAGATCGTGTTTTATGTATTACGTATCGAAAATGACAAGTTTTCCTTTATAGTTTTTCGATACTTCCTCCGTTTATGTATTTATTTATTTTTTTTTTTAAGTCCTTTGTTTTTGAGTGTACCATCGATTTTGTATGTTTTTATTTTAGTGGAAAAAAAAAACGCTGCATACCCGTTATACAGTATACTTCTCAGAAGATGATGTACATTCGTAATTTTTTTTTTTTTAATTATTGGTAGTGTAAAGATAACGAAAATGCGTGTAGAACTGTTGATGATTGTGGAGTGAACATCCTAACGGAATAAAAGCCTATTTTTTGAAAATTTATCTTTGATTATATGCATTTTACTCCTCGTATGTGTTCACAACTAGAGTGATGTCGATAGCCATTAAGGACGGGAAAATATAATAAGTTGCAATTCTTTGACATAATTTACTTTCTACAGGAAACGAAACGTAATGTGTAGGTTTTCTACAGTGGCGGTTCGGAGGAAATAAGCTCAGGTAAGTACAAAATCATTGAAAAGGCTCATTTTGATTGTAGAATGCAGGACATGCAAATTCTTAATAAGACTACGAAGAAGTAAAAAGCGTAGGCCGATTTTTCTGAGCTAGTACCCGTTAAATTAGCCACTGATTTTCTAAACTTTTTCAGCGACTTATTGTTTCAGTTTTTCGAAGATTCAATTCGTAGGTGGCTGACCGTTTGACTTGCCTTAAAGCTAGGATCTAAACTTTCTGATGATAGTGTTTGTAGAGAAAGCTCTTTTTGAGTCGTCAAGTGAAAACAAATGGGAGTTTTAGAGCCGTAACTCGGGCCCGAAAATATTCGTATATCAATACAAACTGCAGGTGAAAGATGGATTTAGCTTCCTTCCAAAGTACAAAGCTAAAAAGTACAAAAAAAGGTAGTCTCTCAACTAAGAATTTTTGGAATTCCCCTCTCGAAACCAAATTGTTTTTTCCGAGTTCACCGCTAGAAAATGTGATTTTCTTTGACCTGTAAGATGATTCTTTGAGGTAGGAGTTGATATCGTACGAGATGTTTTACCCTCAGTATTGTTACTTCTGTGTCAGTTTCATCGTAGTCATTACTCGGAAAACGCGCTATGGCAAACGGGAAAAATTCTGTTCTCAGTCTTTTTATCAACTTCATATCAGTAAGTAGGTATCGAAACATTCAGTCAACGTTAATTCGCTAAAATTAAATCGAGAGAATATTGTTATTATTCAGAGACGTAGCAAAAGACTTTTTTGGGGGGGAAGGGGGAGAAAGATGAAAATTTCCATCTGAAATTTTTAAATTGACCAACTGCAAAAAAAAAAAAAAAAACGCCTAATACACTCGTATATTATGTCCTTTTTTTTCTCTTAGTCGCAATTTTTCCAACTAATAAACAACTTATACAATTTTGCCAACTGACTAAATTTTTTAGGGGGAGCCTCCCCATCACCCCTTGGCTACATCCCTGTTACTATTAATAGCGTGTGAACAAAACACAGCGAACTTCCACTTCACTTTCGCAGAATTAAGAAATACCTAATTTGAAACTTCATCCCAATAATCCATGTCATAATCAATTCTCAACAGTGACAACTTGAAAATCAATAATATTCAAATGTATCGAGGTAATTATAATGGGAGTGACTAATATTGAACAAGATACTGTTGAAACATGTCTCTTCGCCTTTATGTGAAATATATGTACCTATACTTATTTCCCATTATATCAGAAATTGGTTCAAATTTTTAATTTTCTTTAAATTAAATAAATATTTCAGATGCATAGTGTAACGGCCAAAAGAGGTGGTAATGTACCTAATTAGAACCACTTTCGATGTTACACCATACACGAAATATCACGTACTAAAAGCAGTAATACTTCTAAAAATAATTCAAGTTTATTATCCACAAACTATAGTGGACCTTAACATATAATAGAGACTCAATAATATTTTAAAACACACGAGTGAGTTTACACATTTAATAAAATAATAATTTGTACATTACAGTACTTATATTCATACGTTAATATTTATACATATACAATCACAATTCAACATACAAGACTATCTGTTCACCAGAGACTTCTACTAGAGAGGTTCCAGGTACTTAGAAGTAGCTGTCGAGGAACTGTGTCTTTTTCCACTGAATCGAGAGATTATATACTTGTTCAGGGTATGAAAACGTACGTGTCGGATAGGCTAAGTGAGGTAGGGAGTTGTTATTATAGGGTTGTGCTGACTCGTTGAGTACTCGAGGGACAGGCACAAGTAGGTCATGAATGTACAGGTAATATATCTATATTTATAAAATCGAATACGGGTAATTTAGTGGTTGTTTATAAAGAGTTATAGGATGATTATTGTTGATAAATATCAACATTTTTGTGTTTGAAAATGTGTGGACGAATATGTTCGTCATTTCTAAAAATAGACAAAAATATACGTTACATAATTCTCCGGGGGTAACAAAAAAAAATCAGAAAAAAAAAATTTTCCAGTCTATCCAACAAGTATGAATTGAAAAAAAAATTTTCTTAATAACTATGCATGGTTAACATTATGCCATATAATGCGAGAATATATACTTAAAATAAAATATTTTACAAATATTAATTATGAGTAACAAATTTTTTCTTAGGTATATAGGTAATTAGTATATCGTATTATTTTGCGTAATTTTTTACAATGCTGTGCTTTTTGTTAAATTAGCACTATTTCAATGGGAGGTTAACTTTAAATATACAATAATAAAAATTAAAATAAACGAGATTGTAATTAACCACAATAAGAATATCCCATTGACAAAAGTTAGATAATCATTAAAATTTTGATGGGGTATTTGTAGTTCAATGGATTTAATTTTGTTCTCCAAGTCATTAATGGGAACAGTGTGGGGAACAAAATTTTTCCATTTAGGGTTATAGACCTTTGTCATTGCTAAGTCTATGGCGAGATCAAAAGGTTCCGTAGAGTTGGAAAAATACGTCCAAAGAAGTGGTAAATGATTTTCAATTTTAATAGTCTCTTCCAATGATTCAGAGAGACAGGGGATTTCTATTGGGATAATTACTGTTTTTATCGTTTTTGTCAATGTTTTTGATTTGGATATGACAAGGTACATCCAGAATAAAGGTTCCGGGGGAGTTGTTATTGATTTTTAGTTTTTCAGATTTTTTTGTAATAGAATTAGTTGCTACAAGAGAATTGAAGTTTACGATAGCAAATTTGGTGTGTCCAATAGGATGCACTAGTGTTTGGTTATTATTAGGATTACATTTAAACGAGCAGGATTGCAATAAATTTTGATTTAAGTCTTGAAAGAAAAGATTTTTTGCACATGATGATAATTTATCACTTCCTCTATTAGACGGAAGGAAGCATAATGGTTTATCCGAATTACAATAATGGAGGTTAGTTCCACTAATGTAGCATACGGAGTTTGTTCTGATTTTGTGAATAATCAGGGATGGTTCTTGATCCCAGCTACACAGTTCATTCGAATGACTTTTGAATGTGAGAGGGATGAAGTCGTAAATTTCGTATTTAGTGTTTAGTTCTTTTAAGGGAATTTTGATTTCTAATTCTAAGGTATTTTTAAAGAAATTGCAGTTTACAAGTTCAGCATGATAGTAGTTTTGAATATCCTTAATAGGGATGACTAGATCAAGGTCTAGATTTTTTGTAATTTCCAAAAGTTTTAATATATCTTTTTCCAATATTTCTTTTGAAATAATCTAGGAAGGGATCATATGAGACTTACACGATGTTAAGATGTTTGATAATCTTAACGTGTTTATAAGGTAGTTATCATAGAATCCTTGTATATAATTTAGAGAGATTAGTAGTTCATGTTCTTCTAGGGAATTTTCCATAAACGAGTTTGTATGCGAGACGAATTTTGTCATAGAATTATTTGTATGATCGATAAAACTATGCAGATTAATGGATGTATTTACTAACGCTGCATGCTCAGTCAAAAGTTGGTTTTTTTATAATATCATATTCTTCTTTCAACGAGATTTTGTTAACCAGAAAATTTCGTCCATCTCTAAAGTTTAACACTCGACAGCAAAAGCGTGGCGCATCTCTGAAGAAAGACCTGATCGGGGTGAATACGCTTCGTTTGCTTCGAATGGAGGATGGCGTTGAATAGAAGTCTTGAATCATTGCGATATTTTGTTCTTTGAGGTTTTTTATCGCATTTTTTAGACGTTTTGCCATTTCTGCATATTTGCAATTTTTCCAGGTTGTTTCATTACACAACCGGTGTTTGAAATTTGTTGCTAATAGCCTGTCTGCTGATTCATGCAGATCTAGCTTAATAGAGTAAATTATTTGGGCAGATTTAGAATATACAAAAATATTGCTTATTTCTTGAAAATAAGCGCCAATTGACGCCGTTGTAATCCTATATAGGTCAGACAATGTTCTTTGCGCGATAGTAATTGAAGAAATACTTATTGCGAAATAGAAAAGTAGATTCGTATACATTTTCTGAAACAGAAAAAATGCAATGTCAAATTATTTACGATTAATTATGATTTTTAGGAATTTATTAGGACGCAGGAATGCTGAGGCGAGGAGAGAGATAGATTTTTTTGCAGATGTTCGAAACTATGAATTTTGGTCATAAGTTTGGTATAAAGTTTATTAGATTTGATCGATCAATTTGAGTTTTACCATTGTCTGAGTTCGGTTCATTAACCGTTTTCCGTTTTTTTTTTTCGATTTTTTCTTTCGTGTAATTTGTTATTATTTTTCTATATGCATTTTTTTTTTCGGATTTTCTATTTTGTTTTGTCGAACAGTGTTTATTGTGAAGTGGAATTTTTGCAGTTTTCTTTCGCTTATTTTTTCTTACTATTTTGATAATCATGCCTGTAACGTACATGAATGATCGGGTTTTTACTTCTGTTGGGTTGGTGGAAGTGAATGAGACTTGGTTCCTCGGGGACCAAATTCTCGCCAAGATGCACCATTTTCAACGTTGTACTTGTGAGGCCAGACTTTATTTTGCTCTTCACCGGGTTTTTTCTTTATTTTATCGTGTTTCCACAGTTAGTAACCGTAGTGCGTTTTTAAATGAGTTCGAGCCTCATCGTATCCCAGGTGAGATGATAGAAGAGGATCTTGGCTTCTGGAGCCATAGTGTTCGGTTTCTGTGTTGTCCAGATTCTGAAGTTTATGTGAAGGAGCTGTTATTTGAACTACAAATTTTTTATCCTCGATCTCTTGCCGTAGAATTCGGGACTACCGGCATAAAGTTAATTTTTTGAGGAAATCTAGACACCAAAAAGTTGGTAGGGTTGGGCATACTTGCTGGACTACAGGTAGGATTGGTTTGTGTGTTGCAACAGACCAATCATACCGTGACAGTTGAGTATGTCCATCTGGACAGATACCACTTAGTAGATCTGTTGACAGGGGTGGACTGCTCCAAGTTTGTCCGCTTTCTGAACCAGCATAACAAACCTCATCTTGACGTGTCAAATTTGATGGTAGGGTTCCCCCTCTCCAGGCACTATGATGCTACTGAGCACGGCTGTGCCATGTCCCTGAGAGGAGGGTGGCTATTGTCTGAGCCAATAGTCCACTCCTTTTTATGGGATACCATGTCCATAGAAGATAGTGTCTCCTCTGTGAAAGGCAGTTTGCCAGAGAGCCGGGTTACGGAAGATGGAGCCTCGCCAGCATCCACTGAAGGCAGCAGTTTGTCAGATGGTGACCAGTTAACTGAGTTTCTTTCCGGATATGCCGAGACATGGGCTGATGGTGAGTTTTTCTATTTGTATTTTATTTTAAAAAAATTTTTTTATGAAGATTAAGCAAATTTTTAGGGAGGGGGAAGGGAAGAAGTAAAAAAAAAAATTGTGGGTGAAAAAACACGTAGATGTGGGTAATATACTTCACACACATCTACTTTTGTTTTTTCCGAGGGCAACCCCTTGGTTTAGGTAAGATTTGGGTTGGGATGGGGGTTTCTAGGTTTTCGTGTTTTTCTTCAGAATTTATTTCGATATTTGTTTCGTTAGTGTTACGAGATTTATACGGGATTAATCGTCTCACGTGCACCATTTTGTCGTATGCAGTTTTATCGTCCGTTTTAATTCGAATTATGTAATTTAGATCCGTGACCTTTCAAACAATTTTATGAGGTCCAGTGTATTTCATTTTATTTTTCGGGACGTTTTTCGATTGACGCAGCAAAACAAGGTCATTGGGCTTGAAGTCAATGATCTTGTGGTGTGCGTTATAATGTTTTGCGCTTTTTTCCAATGCTTTTTTTGCTAAGCTTGGCGTTTTTTCTCTCGTTTGAACAAGAGTTTCAATTTCTTCTTCACGAGTTATATTATTTTTAGAGTTTTCCAGTATTTCTGGTAAGTGTACCTCAGGATTAAATCCATGAAATAGGTAAAATGGGGATTTATTATTTAAGTGTTCAATCGGGCTTATGTTGTACGCAAATATGATTTTATTAATGGTCTCGATCCATTCTTTTTCATTTGAATGGTCGTATTTCAAGAGTGATTTTTTAATGACACCGTTGATTTTTTCAACAAGTCCTTGCGATTGGGGGGAGTAAAAAGAGAAGTAAACAATTTTGATATTATTTTCCTCACAAAATTTGCGAACGGATTCATTGGCAAAATGACCTCCGTTATCGTAAGAAATTTTTCCGGGGGTGCCATACGTGTAACGAATGAATTTCAAATACTCAATTACACATTGAGCATTTAGGTTTTTTGTTGGACGTATGGTACAGAAATTTGTGCTTTTGTCGACTCTAACAAGTACATATGAGTGTTCATATTTAGTGTTAAACTTCCCTATCAAATCTATTTCTAAATTTGAGAATGGTTTGGGATTTTCAATTTCTATATGTTTGAGGTAGCCAGCCTGTTTTGGGGAATTTTGTGCCATTTGACACTCATGACACGACAATACATATTCTGTTATTTTTTGTACCATGTTTTTGAAGAAAAACTGATTTTTTATTTTATTTTTAGTTTTTTTAATTCCGAAATGACCTCCGTACAATGGATTGTCATGTAGTTTTTTTAGAACTACCGGAATTAATTTTTCAGGAATTAAAGTAACCGCTTCATCATATGATGAGGTTGTAACGAATATGTTCGTCATATTTTAATATAGACGTACATATTTCATTCACAGAAAAATACGTTTTTATTACTAAGCAAATTCTTTCCCTAATATGTATTGTCAACTGGCAAAAGTACCGTTACTTCCTGCCAACAACCACTACACATTTTCTAACAGAATATTCGAGTACTTGAACATTCTGATACCCGAATATTCTAGAAATAATTAAATACCTAAATCAGCAAATCCCTACTCTACACACAATGCCATAGAAAACCATATACCTTGACAGGTATATAAACTCTGGTTTTCATTAAAATAATGGTATTGTATAGTATTGTAATTGTAATCTTGACACTGCGTAATAGTGTAATATATTTTATTGTAAATAAACTGGTCAGTCGTATACTGTACCTGCAATATTCTTCCAGTCTTAGACTGTGAATGAATACTTGTAAATTTAATATTGTGTTTTAAAAGTAAAGTGATAAAATTTATTGTGTGTTTCAATTTAATTAAAGTCTATCATTTAGTTAAGGTCCACAATAGTTGTGGATAATAAAATTCAATTAGTTAAAATAATTCTCGAATACTATAATATTCCTGTGAATATTATCGTATATCGAAGGAAGTGTAATCGCCCCAAAAGAGGTTAGTTTCCAGTACTGAACCACCTCTTTTGGCCGTTACATTGTTGGCGCCCAACTGGTTTGCTTTTGCGATATCGAATCCTCGCTCAAATACTAAAAAAGAAATTTAAAAATTTTTTTTTTCTCTTTCCGAAATTTTTTTGGAAATAAAAGTAAAAATTGTTCCTGTCCATTCAACAACGCGGATCCAAGGCTGCTGCTTCAAAGGTATTTTCTTCTTTTTCTGTGTCCGAAGTACTTCAATTGGTTACCTTGAAAACTCTAGTAAAGTACTTAGAGAAAAGCGTAAGGCGCACTCTAAGGAATAGGAAATAGAGGTATACCACGAGTGGAAAAAGACCAGAAAAGAGAAAATAAACACGTCGAGGGACTACAATACCCGGAGAAAAATTATATTTACAAAAAATAATTCAAACAATCGTAAATATATTCGCCGCCCATCGACATCCAGTTGCAGTTACCACATCCGGATCTTCAAGTTGCTGTAAAAAACAAAGAAAAGTAAAGAATTAAAATTAATTATAATTCGCGTTTCTCCTTATTTTTTAAGTGTTTTTTATAATTAATTTTTCAAAAAAATATTTTTTATGAACAAAAATTGGGAAAATTTAACAGAGCCCAATTCCCCTAAAATTAAATTTGATTGGCTTTTAAAAGTGACTAATCAAGAAATTTTAAATTTATGTAAAAATTTGAATATAAAGGTTAACATTGAAACATCCTCTCGACAAAAAATTCAAGAGGATATTGTATTAACCATAAAAAATAATATTGAAATAAAAAAGCTCCTAACTCCCGAAAATATTAAAATAATTTTGGAAACTCCCCACGGATCTTCATGAAAAAAGATCCCTGAAATTGAAAAACCTATCGAAAGAAAATATTTCAACCCTCCAATTTCATCAACTCCTGTTTTAGAAAGTAGTGAAAATCCTATTCCTCTTACTAGAACAAAATCTGTAACAAATTTAGATATTTCAAATATTTCAGAAAATTCTGAAGAAAATTTTCAAAGTCCAGATGCTGAACTTCTACGAGAATCTTATTTCCCGTTAGAAATTCAACCTACTGTTGTAGTAGAAACTGCTCAACAAAATAAAAATTTAAATTTCCCTATAAATACAAATTTAGAAAATAATATGTCTAACGCAGTTGCAATCAACGTAAGACCTACTCTTTATGGTCATACACCAGGCGAAGACATAGTTTCGTTTTTAAAAGGCTTTGAAAACGAAGCTGACTCTTTCAATTGGGATGCAACATTAAAATTCAAAAAAATTAAAACAGCTTTCACTGGAATTGCTGAACAAATTTTCGAAGATAAAATCCAAGATAATCCTGAATTTAATACTTGGAATAATATTAAACCAAAAATTGTTGAAATTTTCACTAGGACTAAACCCCAGTTACATGAATTATTATACGAACGCAAATACAAAGGTGAATCTGATTTTACCGCATATATGATGTTCGTATCAAAAATTTTAAAACAAATCAAATCCGGAATTACGGAAGAACGTATAATCGAAATAATAATTTCAAACCTACCCGAAAAAGAAAGGGAATTTTTAATAAGGGAAAAGCCCAATACTTTACAAGAATTGGACAAAGCTTTTTCAAATTATCTAGATTTCAAAGATAAACTATTTGGCCACTCAGATCCCCTACTGAGAGCAAAAATAGAACAATTGGAAAAAACTATAGAGGAATTGAAAATAGGAAAAACTACCGAGAAGAAATCTGAAAAGACTTCTAACGTAGTTTCCTCTGATTCTGATAGGAAATCCGAGTTTGAGAAGTTGAGCGCTGCAATAGCGAACATTTCCAAACCTCAGGACAACAAGAAGAATAAAAATCCAAATCAAAACCCAAATCAAAATTCAAATCAAAACCCTAACCAAAATACAAAACAAAACAGGAACAGTAATAATAATAACAACAATAATAATAATAATAATTATAATAATAATCCAAATTAAAATAATTGGAATCAAAACCAGAATAGGAACTGGAATAATAATCAGAACTATTCTCAAAGTCCTAATCCTAATTACAAAGGAAATAATTATGACCCAAATTACCGACGATATTTGTATTTTTGGCGAGACATTCGAGGAATGTTGGGAAAATACAAGGGAAGTACTTAGAAGACTAAGTAAAGTAAATCTAGAAATTAAAACAAAAAAATGTCAATTCTTTTTTAATGAAATTGAAATTTTAGGACATACTGTCCGATATAATGAAATTTCCCAATTAAATAAAAATATAGAAGCAATTTAAAATTTAAACCCACCTAATACTTTAAAACAATTACGATCGTTTCTCGGATCTTTAAATTATCATAGGAAATTAATTCCTAATTTGGCTAAAATTACAGCTCCCCTTAGTGATCTTCTAAGAGGAACTGATAGCAAATCAAACGCTCGAATTAAATTGACCCCAGAGCATATAGAAATATTTGAAAAACTAAAAGAATTTATGATTTCAAAACCAGTTTTAGCGATCTATGATCCTAAACTAGAAACTTGTGTGGAAGTTAATGCTTCAAAAATTGCATTAGGTGCAGTATTGCTGCAAACTAATCCAATTACAAAGCACAAACATCCAGTTGGATACTTTTCTCAAAGAGTCCAACCTGCACATACAAAATTATGTTCGTTTGACCTCGAAATGATGGCCATAACGAATTCCCTGGCTCACTTTTGTGGATACTTACTTGCTTGACGTAGTATACACTGATCATATACCATTGATTTATCATCAAAGGTTTAATACCCTAAGCCCGAGATCAATTAGATTAATCTCAAAATTAAATGAATATAGCTTTCAGATTAAACATATTGCCGGAAAAAATAATTGTATGGCTGACATGTTGTCCCATCCCCATGACAAACCTGACGAAATTACTTTCAAATATGGTGAATTTTTGGTGGATAAAAAATATACACTCCCTGAAGGAGAAAAAAATGTGAATACTATTTGTAGAATTCACAACGAAAAAATGGTCCCATTAAATTCAGTTTTTTATCAAAACCAGAACTTATGGTTTTACCCAAATAATTTCCTCAATACCCAAAATTACCCTTACCCTCCTTCACCCTCATCAACATTCCCATACTACCCTGTGGTTCAATCCACAAGTCCCATTCAGAATTTACACTCTGAAAATCCCCCAAATGTCCCTACTACATTAAACATAGTTACCCAATCTGCATCAAACAGAGATTCTAATCAAACAAATCTCAATGAACAGATCCTCCTTTCCCCTACCAACCAAACTTTCCAACCCATGATTCCCGATCCCCAAAAGATCTCAAATCCAAATTCCCCATTACCTGATTGTAATGATCAAACAGAAGTTTCAATTCAAGACCCTGTCCCCAAAACAGAAATTGAACTTCCAAAAAATTTAAAAACAATGCAGGAAATTGATCCTCATTGGAAAAATGTCATATCATTATTAAATTATAATGAAGTAAAAAAAGATAAAAATAAATTTCGTAAATTAAATAGGTCTATTAAACTATATTTTCTTGACGAAAATAAAGTATTAAAAAAATTACCTAACTCAACCTCATCCTATGATGAAGCGGTTACTGTAATCCCTGAAAAATTAATTCCAACAATTCTAAAAAAATTGCATGACAATCCTTTGCATGGAGGTCATTTTGGAATTAAAAAGACCAAAAATAAGGTGAAAAATTACTTTTTCTTTAAAAATTTGACACAAAAAGTAACGGAGTATGTTCTCTCCTGTCACAAATGTCAAATGGTGCAAAACTCACCGCAAGAGATTGGTCACCTCAAGCATATTGCAATTGAAAATCCAAAACATTTTTCTCATTTGGAAATAGATTTTATTGGAAAATTCAATACGGACTACGAACACTCGTACGTGCTCATAGGTGTTGATAAAAGTACCAACTTTTGTGCAATACGTCCGACAAAAAATCCAAATGCTCATTGTGTAATAGAGTATTTGAAGTTTATTTGTCATACGTATGGCCCTCCCACAAAAATCTCGTGTGATAACGGAGGTCATTTTGCGAATGAATCCGTTTGAAATTTTTGCAAAGAAAATAATATTATGTTGGTCTATTCATCTTTCTACTCCCCACAATCGCAGGGGTTAGTAAAAAAAATTAATGGTGTGATTAAGAAATCACTTTCCAAATACAAACATTCAAATGAATCCGAGTGGATTGACACTATAAACAAAATTATTTTTGCTTATAATACAAGTCCAATCGATCATTTAAACAAAAAATCTCCATTTTATTTACTTCATGGATATAATCCAAAAATAAATTTACCCAAAATCTCTGAAGAATCAAATAATATAAAGACTCGCGAAGAAGAGATCGAAACACTTCTTCAATTGAGAGAAAAAACGGCGATCCTAGCGAAAAAAGCATCAGAAAAGAATGCAAAACATTACAACGCTCACCATAAGATCATTGACTTTAAGCCAAATGACCTAGTATTGTTACGACAATCAAAGAACGTTGCAAAAAATAAATTAAAATACACCGGACCACATAAAATTATCAAGAAGGTCACAGAACTAAATTACGTTATTCGCATTAAAAATGATGACAAAACTGCTTACAAAGAAACAGTTCATGTACGACGATTAATCCTGTACAAGTCTCGTGAAAATATTCACGAAGAAAAAAATAAAAATCAGAATGATGAAAATCCTGAAACCCCTATCTCGACCCAAATTGTGCCTAAACCGAGGGGTCGCCCTCGTAAAAAAAACGTAGAGGGTGTGTAGAGTCTACTACCCATCCTCGCCTTAACCTTAAGTTTTTTTAGACTAAGTTTACTCCCCTATAAAACAAGTCTTATTATTTTTGAAAATTAACTGTCCCTAGATAATTTTTGTAAAAAAATCATCAATAGGTTGGCAAAAATAATAATAAAAAATTTTAATATTAAAAAAATCCATAAGAAGCTCCTAACAAAAAATTTTATTATTTCTTTGTAAAAACTGACTTCTTGCAAATTTTTATTGTAAATAAAAACCTGCTCCTAAAGCTAAGCAAAATAATAAAATTCAAACTTTTTGAAACAATTAAACGATAAAATTATGTGACATAATAAAAGAATTTTTTTTTTCTGGATAAAAACTCACCATTTAATCCCAAGTGTCTGCATATCCAGCAAGAAATTCTCCCAAATTGTCCCCGCTCATACTTGATTCTGAGTGCATTGACATCGGTGAATTTGCCACTGTGACAGCAGTCAGATCCACAGTTGATGTAGACAAATCTGAATTCAAGGCACCAGCGATGGATGGCGTAACCCGCATAAATGTATATACCGTTGGATCCGTCATCAGCCATCCACTTCGGATTGAAAGGGCAAAACTCCGTTCCAAGGCATCGTAATGTCGAACGAATTGGAAACCAGCCTCCGAAGATGTGACAATGAGTCAAGGATGATAATATGCATTTAAAAATTGAACAAATTTTATCCCTGCTTCCCCCTGGATAAAATTGCTTACGTAGTGCTTAACAGTGTGGACATATTCCAAGTTTACGGTTTCGTTGCTTTGCTGCGATATACAAAGCAACCCAACCGTAATACCTGCAAGTATGCCAACATTATGGTGAATACGTAAGCAAAGTTCTCCCTTAAAAACGAGCCTAATTCCCATTACCCCAAATTCGATACTTAATCCTTGCGGGTAAAGGACACGTAAGTTGAATAGGAACTTTTGGAAAAATTCCTCTGATTTGGGACAGCAAGCAAATCAAATGCTATGCTGCCAGATACAAAAATCCTCATGGATCTCTTCGTCTGGAAACCGATGAGACTGGAACTCCCGATCAAAAGACTCTTTATTCAAGCTTCGCGATCCATGGGATAACAATGAAAACAAACGATGTAATGAAAAATAAAACCTTGCTTCACAAGGATAATATTAAAAAGGCTTTACACTATCAAAAAACACTTCACTTAGAAGCCAAGTTTCATTTGCTTCTACCACTACGGTTGAAACAAAAACTCGTTCATCCATAAAACAAAAAGATGACGCCATGTTAAAAAATTTTTTTCTTATCGAACCTTCCAAATATAACTTAAACAAAATTCACTTTTAAAGAAAAAACTTAAAACAGACAAAACCTTTCGAAATTATAATACGAACTAAATTATAAGTCCGAAATAAGAACAACCTAAATGTACCAATCCTATAATTATGCTTAATGTTGCTATAAAAATGTTGTGTTTTTGGTACTCTCAGCTTTAATCTGTAAACCTGAGCTTTATTTTTTTCAAGGTGAAAGTTATATTTTCCTTCCACTTTTAACTTTTTTTTGCTCTACCATACCGTAATTTTATTAGTTTTTCTTTTTATTATCATATTACTCGCATATTATTAATTAATTTTGAGGTTAAATAAATTTATTTTATGTCATTTAATTGCAAATTTAAGAGAATATATAAGCCAAAAGCTGAAAGCTTCAAGCCGAAGATGTACTTTCTAATGAGGTAGCCACAAACCGACACCTACCTTAAGTTTTATTTATTCAGCTTGACAGCCCAGTTTAAAACGATTTTAATGAACTTATTTTTTAAATGATATCAAGATGGTGATCTCACGGTGGTCCCACGATAGATTTTCGATCTTTGTATTATAAAAGTATGATGGAAGTTTGGTCCTTATTCATTCTGTAGTTTATGAAAAAATTGAAAAAGAATAAATTACTGGAGAGAATTTTTGGTTCATGGTTTTGAGAAAGGTATAAGGCTGAAATTTTCAAGAAACGCAGTCTTCATATAGGATAAGGTCTGAAAGAAGTTTGATGCCTATTATTGGTCTAGTAATTTCCGAAAATACTGGAGAGTAAAAAAATCCTTGAAAAGTTGTTTTTTCAGAATTTTGAAAAAACTACAACAAAGATATAGTGTTGAAATTTTCACGATAGATTTTTCTTATGCTAGTGCAAGTCAGATAAAAGTTTGGTGCATATTTGTAAGGTAGTTTCCGAAATAACTAGAAAAGAAAAAATAGCTGGAACAATGGTTTTTCTAGAATTTTGAGGAAATTGCTGAGGGGATCAGGTTGAAATTTTCGCGATAGATTTTCGTTATATGTAAGTCTGATAAAAGTTTGATGAGTGTTGGTTTGGTAGTTTTCTAGGAAACTGGAAAAAACTTATGGTTCACGGTTTTGAAAAAACTACTGAAGAGATCGGTAGAAATTTTTACAATGGATTGTTATAAGTGAGTGTAAGTTTAGTAGAAGTTGAAGTATCTTTTTCTTATTTACAGCTCAGTGGTTATGAGCGTCGCTTTTGTGTTAAATTAATTTAAGTTTTTTTTTTATTTTTTATTTTTTTCAATATTAATTTCATCGAAAATTGGCAAACTACGTTTTATAGTGAAGTATCACTGCGCTAAAGTTTTTTAAAATAATTCCATTGCTTGAGAGGGAGGGTAATAATTACCAATTGCACCAATCCCGGTTTTGTCCCTGCTACAGAAATATTCCAAATTTCTTTTTTTTTGATTTTTCAACTTATTCTCCCCAAACTAAAAACGTTCCTACACCCCTGTCATTCACCCTCAAAAACGAATCAAAATAGTCATTTTTTTTGCTTTTCCTTTCTCATAGATATAAATACAAATATTAAGATTGTTTCATTTTGGCTATTCCGGCGCCTAGGGGATCCTTTCATGGCAGCCCCCACCCTCACTCTGAAAAAAAAAAATTAAAAAACCTCGATGACACATTAATTTTAAAGTGAAACTTCCTAATTATCAGTAGTAAACTAGTATGTCTCTGACACGACGAATCCGACTACAAAAAGCGCTACCGGCTGTAAAAATCAGATGTTGTGGAAGGAGCTAATAATAAGGCCCAATACAGGCTAAAAATATTTGACGTCAGTGGACTGAACAATGAAGCACATACTTGGTTTTTTTAATACAGAAAAAAAAAATAGGGGTTTGGATTAGCACCATTATAATAAAAAGTAAAAAATGGGGATTTGAATGGCAAACCCCCGATTGAAAAAGGGTTTTTTTTGATTGTTATCTATTCTCCTTTTTAGTTTATTAAGTGATACATCAGCGGCCATGTTTTTCACTTTTTCATTAAACCCATTCCTCAACCCCTAAAGGCATCGAAAGAGGGCCATATTTTGACCTCTTATATTTTATTGTGTGACACATCAGAGAGTACTATATTTTTTGGGGCACTGTTTTATAATTTGATGTTCATTTTTTCATTTAACTGACTTTTCATCCCTCGCAGCGGCTTCAAAGGGGGTCCAAATTTTAACTTCTCATATTTTGTTGTGTGCATCAGTGGGTATATTTTTTGGAGCCCAAATTTCGAATTTGATATTCATTTTAAATATTACATGAATTCAGGGGTTAGTTCCGCAACATCTCGTAAGAAGTTTAACTTCCACCTAGTGCCCAATGACACATTAATATTTTTCTATTTTTTTCTATGTTTTTTCTTAGAGATAAATGGCACCTAAAATTTTTACTCGAGGAATCATAGTCCGTCTACTTTCACTTTAAATCTGCAACTAGTAGACACTATTTTCGTAATTCATTCTAGAAAATAAACGTGCACCTGAGAATCATGTTTGGAATTTCGATAATCATTCATAAGTTTTTCATATTCACATTTTTCCAATACATTTTGCTTTTCTCATTTTGTGTGAGCAACGAGTCTCTATTGATGTGATTTAAAACCGACTTCGAAAACGGACGAGGTTATATCAATTCGATCAGTAGCTGTGTATGTTTTTGTTTTTAGTTGTTATTTTTATGTTTGTTCCCGCATAATTTCTCAACCTGAGCATCGATTTTAATGAAGTTTTTTTTAGGTAATAGAGGGTGATCACATGATGATCTGGTTAAATTTTTGTCATCTCTAGGTAAAAAACTGTTAGTTTAAAATAATATTACCGCTAACATTAGAAACAAAAAATCACTAAAAAAAATTTTCCATCAAAAAATCTAATTGGCTTCGAAAAAAAAAAAAAAAAAAAAAGCTCTAAAAAGAGTAAAACAGTTCTTTTAAAATTTCTCCAATAAGATTTACTGGAATTAAAATATAATAAAAAAAATCTTACAGTAACCTAAATTAAAAAATTTTTTCAAAAAATAGAACAGATTTCAATACAAATCCGCTAAAAAGTGAAAAATAATATTTTTAAAATTTCTACACCTACATCTAGATCTAGGGACTGGAATTATTAAAGTCGGCGCTAATTAAAAAGTTTAGTTATATAAAACTTAACTTTACTGACGAATAAAGCCTACGTAGCAAAGGGAAAGAGCGCAGACTTCAATAATTCCAATCCATACTTCGATCTTGCTAGAGAAATTTTCGAAGGATTATTTTCCCCTTTTAACGCATTTTTTTAAATAATAAACGTTCATTTCATAGTCTGGATGATCTTTGACCCACTGGATGCGAATTCGAAATGAATGGAGTCACGAGTCAGTAAATATTTTGTAGGTATTTTAACCAAAGAACCTGTTCTTAAAACTTCTTAGATTGTGGTCAAGTTCTTTGATTGATGGAGTACAGTTAAATTATTTTCTACAATTCGATGAAAACGTGTTGCATTTTTATTTTTATTCTTTTTTTAGTAATTGCAGTTATTAAATGACAAATAATGAAGAACATTTTTATATTACTGCTTCGTGATTTTTTTCTCGAATATACTGTATTCTCCAATCTCCATGCGCTGATAGAAATATTTTATAGATTTTACTACATGCGCACCATGGTGAAAAATTATTACTTTTACAATCTTTTTGACCTCTGACAGTTTTTCGCATTGATTCAGGGCTCTATGAGCATTGTAAAAGGATAAAAGTAATTGAAAACTATGAGAACATTTTGATCAGATTTTCATGGTTATGACCATTCTCTAAAGCCATAGACGTAAAAATGAGCTCTGTTTAATAGGACTACACCAACTTACACCAACCACGTGCAGGATGTTCCATGAATGTTGACCAATAACTTCATTTAAAGATAGATTTCGATTAGCAGTATACATCAAATAACTTATCAATATTAAAGCGGGAAGAAACTAAAGAAAATAGAAATTTGACCTCATTACATCAATAATAGGGCCATCTTATTTTTGATGAGGGACCTATGGGGGTGGGTAATTTTTCAAGAACAAAATAATCTGTAGAATAATATTTTAGCGAACTTGATGATTTTGAACATAGAAAAAAATTTGGAAATCACGTAAATTTACAAGATACGGAAGAAGATGTAAAATTTTTTTTTCATCGGAAGTATTATAAGTTCAAAAACTTGTACTAGTTAAACCACCAAACTTTCGAGGGTTCACTTTAAAGTTTCTCACCGCTTAAAAATTGAATCTGTGTGTACTGGAAGTTTTTTGATGGACCTACTCGTCGAAACCTATCATCTATTTAAGTCTTGTGACTACCGTTTACGACTCACGAGATACCTTGTATAATATGCTGAAAAATTTGTTTTCAACACCTTTATTTTTATCGTTGACTACCATGCCAAAATACGGATAAAAATTCAGGTTAAAAATTTTATAAAAAAAGGCTAAACCACAGAAAAATTAAAAAAAATTTTTTTTTAGGAAAAAATAAAAGTCGTAACAAGATAAGGTTAATCTTTGTGTTATTTTTTGATCAAATACAAAATAACATTGGCAGAGTTTAAGAAAAATGACTGCGGATGGTAGGCCAAATATTGTTTCATTCTTGCAAAATACTACCATGACTGTTTGTTAGTTTACTAGCATACGCAAGTAAGTTTCACTTTAAAATCAATAAAAATAAGTCACAACTCCAAAAAACTGCGATAACTGAGTTCCTCAAAGTTTGCACAGCCTCATTCTATTCCCTTGGCACAACTGGCCTACAAACATGCAGTTGTCTATAGATACATGAAAATTTGAAAAAACCCTGGAATACAGTAACTACCTATTTGAAAATTTTTGTCTCAAAATCTTTAGGAAGTAGAGAGATGAGTTAAATGACTTTATTTTTAGGGAATCAATGATAACAATTGAATGAAACCATGAAAATGGTACCTCACAACAAGAGTTTTTTGTAATATTTGAAAAATACTGAAACATTTTATAAATTTTCAAAAATTTTGACATTGAACATTCTCAAAAACTCAAATACCAATGGAATGACACCAAATTTTTTTTATGGTGATAAGGAGCTTACCTATCAAATGGCAAATAAACTATTAAAAAAAGCATATTGAAAACTCCCTGAAGCGAAAGTCCCTATACATTGTGGCGTCTGAAAACGAACGTACATCCCAAGTATAGGGAATGATATCACGATTCGAAGTATATCAATAAGTCTCGATCAATCGTAGAGTCAAAACCACAAACCAGCTCAAACAGTTAGGCCACCAGCCTACCAGCGATAGCTCCCAAGGCCTACGAAGTATGTCGGGCGAATTTACATAAGTGGAAATAAATAAGTTGGCCGACCCATTATTACAGTTTACATTTTATTACAATTGAAAAGGTTACTTACAAGTATGGTAACTAATATCAGGTTGTGCAGGTTATACATCATATCGCCTCATGGTTCTCGAAGTTTGGTGAACCATCAAATCTCGAGCGGATATTCGTCTTGAATTCGTAGGAATAATATCGCGAGTTATTTAAGTTTACTATTGATGTTCACATTCGAAAGTATCGGTGAAAACAATTTAAAAGGTGACTTGATGTCGTATAAAAGAGCTGTATTTTGTCGTAAATAATATTTCGTATTCACGACAAACAGAAAAACTATCACGTCTAAAACGAGACTGACTGTTCACTCTTAGGCCAAAAACGTGAACAGTCAAGAGAGATAAGATTTGGTTCACCGATGATCGATATTGTAATTATATACGTCACCATATCGTTAAATAATAGACGATCAATGTGTCTTCGATGTTTCTTAGATTTGGGGAATTTATTTCCATTGGGGAATCGACGTAATTCCCATTTATCTTATCGTTATTATAAACTTAGAGTTCGAGAGCCGTTCCCTATCGTAATGGTAGTACAAGTCGATGATGACGTGAGGGGAAGGCTACAGGTAATCAGATGTCACAACATATACATACTTACAATCGACGATGAGAAACATGTAATGATATAAGAATTACTTAAGGATCGTTCTTGCACTTGAGCGTTAGTATTAAGCTTTACATTAGAAAAGCACGCTCATTTATGTTTGACATTACTGGCAGAATTTCTGCCAGTATTTGCGGACACGAATTCGTATATAAACATTTATGTATAATATAATTCTATTAGGTGAGGTAAGCAATTCTTAAATCACTGTTGATACTTACATAGTTAGGTACATATCTTTCTCACATTCGGATTTAATTAACGTGAGCAGGTCCGGATTTAGGGGGTGGACGTGGGACTCTGCGCCTCCGGGCCGCCATAAATCAAAAATGACATTAGTACCATTTATTTTATAAATTTTCTCTTTTCACCGGAAAATGAAATTTAAAAATATTTTTGTTTTTTTATGGCGGGCGGGGGAGTCTGTACGAAACTTGTACGATGTGCCCCCCACAAAGTGAAATCAAGAACTGAATGTGGAGCACAATCGTACTTCCGGGTGGAGCTTGAGAAGTATAAATTTCGAATAAATAATAATAGGGGACCATTAATTTTTGTTTCCATTCCATCAGAAATTTTTATTTAAAACATTCAAAGTCCGTTCGTACACAACAAAACAAACCAAATTAACTGGAAATGCTCGGAAAACCGTTATCCACAGTCCTCTGTAGAATGCCCTCATTCCACCTTCGCGAAAAGTTTTCACGGCGCAGTCAACCGTACCCGAGTACTTGCGAACTTTTCCATTCAAACTGTCGGACATGTAGCGACTTTTTACGACATCAAATGGAAGTGCCAAAAACCACGTGATTACTCCTGTAAAATGAATTAGGTACGTCAAAAACAATAATTTTTCAAATAATATAGAGGTAATTACGTATCTATAGCTCGTACTGAATAATCTGCCAGAGGTTTTCTACACAATCGAAGTCAGAAAATTTGAAAAAACGGTCCACAGACTAGGTTCTGGAAGAATAATCGGGGTTTTCACAACCAATTTTGTTTTTCTTATACCAGCAAAATTTACGAAATTTTCAGTTTGGAAATTAAAATGTGACACTTCTCAACGCGCATACCGTGGGTTTACTTTTCAGCATCCCGGATCCGTTCGATACAGGCTTCGTATCTCACATTTTGAAAAGTACTCGTTCTTTTCGAACTTTTTCAAGCCCTCCAACCCCTACAATGCTTACACCTAAGCAAGAATGACTAGAAATTGAATTCAAGATTTTAATTGCTATATTTTTTTTTATAGATTTATTTCTGACCTGTACTATTATACATTGAGACTATAGAAGATAAGAGGAAATTTTATCTCCTACATATTGAACAAAAGGTGCGTGTAGCTCAGTACGCGCGCCTGAAGTGAAACTTTGATGAATGAGCTGAGTTCCATATGGTGAAAAAATGCCACAGCCCACACTTACAGTTCTAGTTCTGGACAAGTTACGTTAAAAGCCTAAAAGTTATTTCTTAATACTATACTATCGCCAGTATCGAGCGAAGGAGAAACAAATCAAGAATTTGATATCTCAGACAAAATAAATTTAAAACGAAGTGCACTACCTATGAGACACACAGCAGCTATCTGGTACGTGATACAAGTAATTATAACATCTTTAGAAGCTAGAACGTTTCTTCAAAAATTCAGGATTTGGATGAAAGTTGTTTTTTTTTCTTCTTTTGAGCTCTGCTCGGAAAAGTAGGATAGCTTCTTCAGAAAACTAGCTCCACACTTTTCCAAATCCAATAGCCTTATTATTAAAACGAGGTAAAAGTTACCCACTTTAATTCAATATAGGTACTATACAGACTTATGGCAGAATGGTCACTTTATCAGTATTATATTCTACATTTTCTACATATTCTACATGAAATTGGATATTCTACTTTATAAATTCTACGCGTAGAATATGCATGTAGATGTAGAATTCAATTTTAAATCGCCATCTCTGGTCAAAAAGTACGCTCTGGTTGCCTATTTAGCGCCTACATGTCTAATAAGAAATCATCTTTCTTTACTGGTACAGTACCATATAGTCAAATGTGGTTACTAATTATAGGACTCCCCTGATGGTACCCACAGAGTATTAAATATAATAGAGAATGCATGCGGGACGAAAAATGGCACCACTTCTGAGAAGAAGTATCCCCACTACTAAACATTAACAAAATTTTTGTCTCATTTTAATCTACGAAATTCGGTCTGATGTGGTTTCTGAATTGTCAGTTATATTTATTCGTTTATTTAATTCAATTATTTGAAAAAAAAAAAATTCTCATCATTGTTAATAGGCCCGAATACGGGCAAAGAAATTTGAAAGGATGGGGACAGCTCTTCAAAAGTGGTGCCTTTTTTTGTAGCAACGTTTAAATGAGCATGCATTCTATATTACATTTAATACTCTGTGGTGGTATTGTGAAAACAAACTCAGGGGAGAGAACACGTGAATTTTTGAAACATAGTATGAAAACTGTGTGACATGATAAAATTATGGTGGCTATTATTGAAGGAAATACACATAGTGATACCTTTTTACCAAAAAGGAATTGGTAGGATAATGAGAGGCTGAGAGGCCAAAAAATGTTAAACAATGGCAAAAGATGTGGTGTTGCTAATGGCAACACTGGCACCATCCAAAAGAAAAGTAGAAACCACTGATGTTTTGGTAAAGCCCTACAGATACGAGTACTGCAATACTTCATTTTGTATCCACCAGCTCACGAGTGAATTCATTGATATTTATGTCAAAGTCGAAAAATTTTATGCAGTTAGACTTTTATATTTATTTTATAGATTTTTTCATTGTTTCAATTGAAATCTATGTTCGCCTAACAGACTGAAGGGCTAAAGAAACAAGCCTCTTATCATACACAATTTTATGGGATCATACTATGCGATTGTAGGAGAACCATTTCTTATAGAAAGCTGAGATTTTGATAAAACATTAATATATGTTTGCTAAAGATTCTGTGAAAATTCGATAAATTCGTACCACTGGTTCTTGAGATAAAGCTGAAATTATGAGAGGGTTATGTGAAATTAAACTGTGTATGAAAAATGGCGTATTGCCGAACTTGTGTCTATAGGGCTCTAGTATTAGATGGGAAAAAACAAAAACTATTTTTATTGTATTTCATCATATCCAAGGATGACTTGTATGTAAGGTGTCAGGATCAGAAATTTTTTTTTTTTTGTTTTTTGTTTCTGCCCAAAATAGAAAATTATATCAAATTAGGTTTGAAGAAAAAAAATTGTTTTTTGTTCCACCCCATAAATTGTTGCTGAAACATCAAAGCTGATACAGAATACAATAAATTTCTGTTTAGAGGATTACCTCCCATGATTTCATGTTTATAAGCAATTCCTTGCATGATACCATTTGAAGTCGATGGCCGTTGGCCTACATGGAAAACTCCCTGGCGTTGTAAGAGAATTTCATTAACGTTTTCAATTAGGGAAGGGGAAATGGTTTCACGACTACGATATGTTAACACATATAAAACTAAATTACCATACCAAAATTCTTTTATAGTACCTGCGAAGCCGCCAGCTATGCCCTCATACATTATGTGCAAAGATGGGCTACTTTGCGACAAATTTTTCTGCATGCATGAAATGTGTTCGTAACAAATGGCATATAGTCCAAAAGCCGGTACATCTCTAAAACAAAAATAATTTCATTGATGTGTAAACTTTATTTGGGTACAACGACGGGTTATTGAGAAGTGTAATTTCTAGACTAGAAAATTTTCGAAAAACTATTATACACCTACAAAATTCTTAGAATACGAAACTCAATAAGTACATACAAACATATAGTATTACGGTACACAATTAACAGTGGCCACAAGAAAAATTGCAAGAAAAACGGAACCATAATATAAATAGAAATAATTTTTGATACTAATGAGAGTTTTTGGTAGAGTTCCTTCCTCCTCCCTTTCGTATAAAGATGCATTTTCTATTAGGTACTCAAAATAAATTATAGCCAGAGACGAGATGGCAAAAGTCATTTAATGATTTTGGTACCTAGCATATGTAATAAAATGTAGACAAGTTCATAACCTCCAGGGCAAAAGAAACTCAAACATCATTACATAATGGGTAACTGAAACTTTTAATAAAAGATATTTTGTTACTGCATATCTCCTATTTAGTTAATTAGGTACCATATTTTAAGTAAGGCTGCAAAAATGTTAAAGGAATGATTACATTAGCTCTGTTTGATAGGATTACACTAACTCATACCAACTTACACCAGTAGGGATATTCCACAAATATTCAAGTAAAACTTGGCACAAAGTTACATAACATTTCTACATTTGTGGAATTGTCCTCCTAGTGTAGGTTGGTGTAAGTTGGTGTAATCCTATCAAACAGAACTATTCTTGTACCATTCATGAAAAGCCAAAAAAAATTAGGAACAAATTTAAAGGAAAAACAAGGCTATGTTTTGTTATAAAAGGTTTAATAACTACCATTTAATCTCCTCTCTGCAGAGTTAACCCACAAACTCTCATCAAATTTGGACAATCTTGTTTGAAACAAGGTAGGATATATAAAACCTTTTATTCAAATCAATGTGAATATAAGCCACAATTTTTTTGATTATACAAAATTGAAGGAAAGTCCCTTCGAATAACTGTCATTGGAAAAGATGTACTGATAATAAGATGAAAGAGTGAGAAATAAATGACCAGTATCTTAACTGTGTTTCTTTATTTCCTTCTCTTACCTAAAAAAAAAAAAAAAAAAAAAAGAAAAACTATAACCCAGCAGTAGCATTGTTAGAAAAAGTAGGATTACAAAATATGATTGTATTAAATTTTGTAGCTGCTGACCTAAAATAACACAGTTTAAAACCATCACCCTTTTCAAAACTGAAACAAAAATGCATGTTGTGTAAGTACTGTCCGACTGATCATCAAAATTGGTAACCTGTTACAACAGAGATTGTGAAATACCTTATTGTGAAAAGATATTCTCACCAGAAGGTAATCTACAGATTTTGCTTGTTCAACCACTTCATATGTAAACATACGGGTAAGCCAAAATCTGAGAGAACACTAGATGGTTTATATACGGGCTTATTTACACGCACACCAACACACATATGTAGTAATTACATATGTTCCTGTGAACAACCAAGTGCATCATTTCTTATAATGATAAGAAATGATGGGCCAGTTTGTTCATTTTCAGCAAGTTTCAGTTACTTTTCTTGTCTTATCTCAACAATAAGAGAACTATAAACAGTTTTCGATAAATTTAGCATAAATTAAAAAGTTTACTCACCTAACAAAAAGAATAAAACTGCCATGATAACAACCTCGTAAACCACAAGTTCTGAATAAACTCAACAAACATTTAGTCGGTGTTAAAGTTTGTTTTGATTGAGATTTTACTGAAAAATCAAAAGAGAGTAATTTTATTTCATGTATTTTTATGTAATATTTATTAACAAACTAGAATTTCTTATTCTTATTTATATTTAATCATCTGGATGATTAAAAAAAAGTAATTTGTCATCTTCACATTTGAATGTTCAAAAAATGAAAAAATTTTAATAAATATAGGCACTTTGAAGTATCCATAAAATTTTGAAACCAGATAATTTATTACATTCTTCTTTGAAGAATGGAGTTTCATTATCTGACGTTTTTTCCCAATATCATCTTCCATTTCTGCTCGTGGCTTGTTTCTTTTGTTAACTTGCTATTGGAAATGGAATTTGATATAGTGATTTCTCCTTCTCTTGCGAACTTTTGGGCTAGCTCTTAGTTTTCAAGATAAGAAGAAATCACTCCGTTTGGTACCTTCACTTTAGTAAGACCTACAAATTTTTCTTGTTATAATTTTGCTTTTAACATTGTATAAAAAATTCACCGTTAATTCATCTTGTTTTTCTTATTCTGTTAATCTTTTGTCTGTTTCGAAATACTTCGTCCAATTCTACAACATGAATATTACTGTTTCTTGAAAAACAAAGGTATGTTTCTTCTGTTTCTGAATAAACCGGTATTTTTTGTTTTTACTTGTAATTATTTTGCTTAACAATATGTCCGGCTAACGTGGTCACGTATGGTAGGAGAATTTAGTGGTTAAGGATGTAGGTTTTCAAAATGGGGTAAAAAGTTCCGAGAAAATAAGGGAAAAACGAGGAAAGAAAATGGTTTAATTTTTGGTCTTTTTAGATTTCTTATTATGAAATAGCACACGAGTTTGGTGAGAACAAACCTTGGGCTTATCCCTTCCAGTTTTTCTCCCCCACAGTGAATTTCGGAATATCTCACTGTGGGGAAATATTAATTTAATATTTAAAATTTCTGATTTGTTTTTACTTCAACATTTTTATTTCGACAATTCTTTCAATTTTCACCTTCACTCACTCACGGGTAAAATATGTATTTTATCGATGTTTTCGTCTTCAGATACCATATGTATGGTATCTCGTTACGTACTTTAGGAATCAATCCAGGTAAGTAATTGATTTAAAAATTGAGGGAGCCAATAAAAAACCATAACTCGTGTAACTGGTAAAAACCAATTTGGCATACCACAACTTCATTAAGGAGGTTTCATTGATATCCATGTTTTAGAAGTCCTAATGAATAAAAATATTGAAAAACTGGTCTATATCTACTTATGAGAACAGATTACCTATCATTCAACTCGAAAATAAGTGCGGTTAGAAAAGATGCATAAAATTCAAAGCATAAAATTCAAAACATAAAATTTAAGCATGAAATTAGTTTGGATTTTCTCACCTTTCTGTTTTTTTAATTTCCATAAGCATATATACATGCCATAATGAAGAAAAAAACTTAATAGACACTTCCAAGAGCATATGGATAGACAGTTTTACCCAAACGAAGATTCAAAATGAAAATTCACCATCGAAGTACTTTCCAAATGAAATTATCATTAGAATTTCATTGGTTTTACAATTTAAAAAAACCGCTTTTGTAAATCTAGAAAAAAAAAAATTTCCAGCAGTAAATAACAAAATATGAAATCGTTTCAAATCGCTTTTCATCCCAATCATACATTCAGAGTTTAAAATAAGTTTCATCCTGAATTTTCCTAAGCAGCTTTTAGCCAGTGGGTGGAGAGAGGGAAATTGCAGGAGCCTCCTTCAGCGATTTTATTTTCTATTGTTTTGTTGAAAGTGAGTTTTGAAAGGCTCGTCAAAAAAAATTAATTAAGTCTCTCTCGTCCGAAGAGATATCAATATATCATCCAAATCTAAGAAAAGTTGCTGATGTTTAGGCACTTCAGATTCTGTATTCGATTCGACAATATTGGCATCGAAATCGAAATGGTTTTTTAAGATCACCTCTTCTCCTTTTTCGTCACACTTTGCCTTCTCGGTTTAGTTACGTAGTAACAGTGAGGCACGAAAACTGAATCAGGTACCTGTACTTACAGTATTTTTCATTTTGATTCAAACCTGACGCATAAACTCAATAGTGGGATCACCTACGAGTAGTAGAAAAATAAGAAAAAGCTCTGAACATACTTTTTTCTAGCCACAAAATTCATAAGCGTGGCTACAGTAGCGGATTCAGGGGGCGAATGAAAAAATTTTCCTCATGCCAAAAAAAAAAAAAAAAAAAAAAGTTGAAAATGAAAAAAGTAAAGTCTAACACAGTATCCAAATAAAAACAATGAAAATTTGTGTTGAAGAGCAAAAAGAAAGTAAACTCTTCAAAACTATTAACATCGGCCCCCCAGACCCTTTGGATCCGCCACTGTATGCCTGAATAAGTATAAATAACAAATCTCTTTCTCTTCGGAATTTTTGTTATTTTTGAGGTACCTACTCACTTCATTGACATCTTTTATACTAACGTATTAAGGCCCACATCTATCCAAAGCGCCATGGTTAATTATTTTCTTGCCTCGAGAATAAAAAATTCAGCACATTTCAAAAGAAAATAATGTTTGTTGTTACAATCAAGCAGCAAAATATACGAAACCTTCAATGGTACATTTTTCAAATTAATTCGAGAACGATGGACCAAGAGCTAAATAGCTTTTTTTGAATTTGTCATCACCTAAAAGGATTGATACCTATATTAGCGGTATCCATATGTTATTTATGATTCATAGAATGCATAACCTCACACTGAACGATTGCCTTTTAGGGAATTCGGGTCATTTTCCCGAATGAAAAATTTCCTAAAGAATATCTACAAATTAATTTAAAAAAAAAAAAAAAAATCAAAAATTCATTATTCACCTAACCTAACTTCCCAAAATAACTGCAGGCACACGATAAATTATTTTTCAAAAAAATATATAATCCACCACTTCTAATTTCCCACTATATCTTCATTCAAGTTTTCATGCTTTCATTGTAGACAGAAATTAAAGAAAAGAAAAAAAAAATTCGGGTGTTGTCTATTTGAGAAAGCGGTATTCGGGAAAATGGATTCGTGAAAAAATTTTCGGGAAATCGACCATTCGGAAAAAAAGCCTTTCCGGTGTACGGGAACACCTTTTAGGCTAAGCATAGAAGATGCGAAATTTGCAGAAACACGCAAAATCTGATCGTTGTGACCGTCAAGTGTGAGAAACTCTCTCTTCCTTCGAAGCCCTATCAGTGCTTATAGTTCAAGAGAGGCCTTAAAGGTATATTTTGAGGTGCTTTCAAAATGGAAAATGCATGGACCTTTAAATTCATGAGCACGCCCAGCTGCCTTTTTAGGGTAAAATTATATTTTTCGAATGTACATTATGAATTTTGAGCATTCGGGTTTTAAAACCATATGCACACGTAGATACCATATACTTTACTTACCTGCATGAGCTTGTAAAACAGTCTTAGCAAGTTCGAATGGCGAATTGATTAGCGTTGAAACAGTACCACCAACGAGGCCAGCATAAAAACAATCCCAGTGCCATCCTTTATAAACGAATTTTTCATCACAACAACTTCGAAAATGACTTTCTCCTTTCACATTTTCGAAAAATCTGAGAGCATTGCCGTAGAACCCAAAATACAGTGAATTTAGGATTCCGGTCGTGAACAGGGGATAGCTTATTCCACGAAAGAAACACCTCATCTGTCAAAATATAATGTTTTAATATTAAAGGTTATCATAATTTATTGAGCATTGCTTGAACAGGGTGTCCGGAAGTTGAACGATATCACTTTCAGTTATATTTTAGAGTTAGAAAAAACAAACAAGTTCCTCTTGAAAAAAACTGATGAAAAGTGCTTCCTTTTCAAGTTATAGTAGTTATAGCTCCCCGTAGTAAGGAGAAAAGAAAAATTAAAAATCTGATAAAATCTCTCAAAAAGTTTCACGAAATTTGATATAGGGGACAGGGGAATGAATATTTATCTTATTTGTAATTATTTTTTCTTAATTTTTTTAATTTTTACCAACATTTACCGGGGGGGGGAGTTGAGGAAGATCTCCAATTTTTAAATAATGTCATTAGATATTTTTTTTTTAACTCTTCGTCGTGTCGAAAAATGAGTCCCACCATTTTATTTACGAGGAAAAAATACTCAAAACGTGTGGGTATCCTTTATTTTTCTTTAGAACTTCAATAGTTTTTGAGAAAAACCAACTAAAAATTAAAATTTGGTTAAAATTGTTCCATAAGCTTAGGAAAAATTTGATCATTTCCGTCACTCAACCTCGACCCACCTGTCATCCCTGTCACCTTCTACCAGACATAACGTTAAAGAACAATTTTAATCATACGAAAATTTTCAGCTTCATTTTTATCGAAAACTATTTAATTTTTACATAAAGATGAGGAATAGGTTTAACTTTTTTGGGTATTTTTTCTTCCCAAAACAAAACTAATAGGGCTCATTTTTCGATACAACGTAGAGTTCGTTAAACAAATGGTATGACTATTTGAAAAATGGTGACTCCCACCCCCAGCCCCAAATTCGAGTAAAACATTGAAAACTGGATGAAAATAAATAACGTGAGCAATTAAGCTACACTTAGTTATATGGAAACGGAATTTTCGGAAACAGAAACCATATTTCTTTTTTATGGAAACCAAAATAAACAGCAACACAAAAATTCTGAAATGGAAACGGAATCAGAAACAACTAACCAACTAGTTTCAAGACCCATAACAGAAATATAATGGAAACCGAATGATGAATTATTCACATTTTTGTTTCTCAACTGATTAATTTTTGATCTGGGAGAAAAAATTAAAAACAATATTCATACTTTTTCTGAAATATCAAAAAAATATTGAAAAAATATTGACATATCAATATTTGAAAAAGTTTTGGAAAATTTTAAATAAAGGAAAATTTTGTTTTACAATAGAAATGGAAACAATCCGAAATGGACACAGAATCAAAAAATTCACATGTTTCACAATTTGTAACAAGAGCAGGGCATTGAAAATGAATAAAAATTTTAAAAATCACTAGTGAAGCAAGCCTCCGTAGAAAAAGAAAAGAATTAAAAATTTTGATGGTCACACTAATTATCTATAAGTTTACATGCGTTAATAGTATATTATATAATTGGATAAAATGTGTTGTGAAATTCAAAAGCATTATTTCTTTAAAAAAATGAAAAATTAATTAAGACGATAAAGTATGGTAAATAATTATATAATTTCAAATAAAATCATATAATAAAGTTATGAAATAAATAAAAAATAAAATATAAACATGAGGTTAATTTTAATAAAAAAAAAAGTTTGTGCAAATTAGAAAAAAAAAGGTTTCCCGGAAGGTACCAAAATTGGTAGCATGCTAAAAAAAATTATAATAAATATTCGTTTCAAATTTCGAACGAATGCTTCCCAATTCAACATTTTATGACCAATAGAAAAACAAAAATAGTGGTACCAGAAATACCATCTGGCCAATACGCACCAAAATCGATAAGTCTAGTCCTTGTCTTAGTAAAAATGTTCGTACCAAATTTCGTGATTATTGGACAAAAATTGGGACATGTACCGTGGGAACAAAAAATTGACATATCTATCTATCTACTCACATATGTGTAATATAATATATATATATGAATTTGAGTTATTAGTGCCAAAATTTTCTCAAGATCATGAAACAAAAATCATGCCCACTCCCAACCCTGGGAACTAATACCACACCAAGCATAATAAGTAGATTTTCCAAAGAAAACCTACTTAAAAATTAAGAGTGGTTCATTTTTCATTTTCTTTCATTTTTGTAAGTATTCGTTCAGCAAACAGCGAAGCAATGTTACCACCTCCACTTTATTTTTTGTAACAATTTTCTCCTACTTTTTTTACTGTCATTTTTTATCCCTTCTCATATTTTTTGTGATAAAAATACCATTAGAAATCAGGTGGGGATCACTTTTTCATAAATCAACTTGAGAAGCATTTTTAATGCTAATATTTTGGTAAAGCCAGGAAACCTAACGAAAATAGAAACCAAAATGAAAATACCTAGAAACAAAAAATAACTTACATTATGATAAATTTCAGAAACCCAACTAAGGGAAACTGAATAAAAAAAGGTAGCGTTTCTCAATCCCTAGCTACACTACCCTATTACTCTATATATATATATATATATATCTATTCCTTATATGTAACTGATGAATCCGGAAAGTACAGTGCTGTGTGTATTTTTTTAATAAAACATAAAGCCTACCTTGGCTTTTTTTTTTATCAATATATATTATGTCTTATAGTGAAAAACCCACCCCCAAAAAAATACCGATGAAAAAATTTCAAAAATCCATTGCCCAACTCCAGATTCGAACTCACATCTCCAAAATGATTTTCTGCTATTTAACCACTAGGCCATGGTAGTAAGCAAAAACACCCGCGGAAATTTGGTGCCTATTAGTTCAGTAGTTTCCAAGAAAACTGGAGAAGAAAAATTTTTGGAAAAAATTCTATGTTCACAGTTTTGAGAAAACTACCAAACAGATGAAGCTGAAATTTTTATAAGAGATTGTTGTCATACAGGAGCAGGTCTGAGAGAAATTTTCTGCCAATCGGTTCAGCAGTTTTTGAGAAAACTAGAAAACAAAAAATTCTTAGAAAATCGGTTTTGAGCAATAAAACATCAATAGATCGATATTTTAGTTAAAGATATCGATAACTATCGATTATAACTTTTTAACTGAAACCATAGTAATAAAATATTGATTCAAATATCAATTACTATATCGATACTATTTTACAATTTTTTTCAAGTAATGGGAATTCAAGTTTTTTTCATGAATAGTAATGGATGAAAATTGGCGAATTGGGTTTTCTAGCGAGTTATTGATGCGCTAACGTTTTTTGACCCCTAAAATCGATCTTGAAAGTTACACTGTTTAACTTCCAGACACCTTCTACAGTCTTCATGAGTGAAATAATATTAGAAGGTAGAAATATGAGATTAAAATCTAATCTTACACCTTCATTTTTTAGCATTAAAACAAAATATTTTGCGGCAGAACCGGACGTGGTCGTGGTTTGTTGCCTCACTTTTATCGTCTCTAATGGATGTCCTATCGAAATGCTCGCTACTCCTAAAAAGTCGAATTTCAAAATAGTTTCTCAATTATTTGAAGTACTTACAATAACTAGCACTATAAATACAACCGAATAGCCAAATTCTTCTTACCTGATATCCAACCAGCGATGAAATCTTTTCCAGACAAAATTTCCAAATCTTTATAGATCGAGTCATTATTATTGGTGCTTAACATTTTTAACGTCTCTCGCGAACCATTTAAAGGAACAACTTGGTAGGTACCTTATATTATACTAGCGCTTGCTTAAATGTAAAGTACGTAACCACTTATAATATTTTTTGTTTGATAAAAGGTTGGTCAAAGTCTTCCGGTAGGTACATATGCAATGAAAAATCTCGGAGATATAATGATTTCAATGGCCACGCGGTATCGAAAATTTGTTTCAGACAACCAAATACACGTTTAATTAATGATATGAAAAGTCGTCTGCACGTGATAGAAGCGAGTTGAAAATTCTGGCCCTGGACTTTGCAAGTGCACCACACAGAGCGACATACGAGTAGACTATGTCTTTTTTCTTCGCATATACCTATAGTGAAATAATGAATTATGGTTAAAAATCAGTATGATTTCGAGTAACCAACACGCATTCTCGTCTGAATTAAATTTTGAAATTATATATTATTAACAGTATTATTCCACTTCAATAGTGTACGGATTCGTGAAACATAAATTTTAACTTTGGTAAGATAACGTTATGAGACAAGAGGATTAAGCAATTGTTTTCGCAGATCTTCCATGAAATGTTTAAATCATCGACATTAACAAGGTTCAGAATCTAGGGGGGTTAGGCCCTCCTTAATGACAAACTCATACTAACCCAAGGGGACATCGCCCTTACATCCCCTGGAAAAACATACCCCCACCCTTTGCCGAATACAGAATTCAATAGTATTTAATGTTCATCTTCAAAAGAGCAAAAATTGTAAAACTTCATTCAAAAAAAATTTTGTTGATATTAAAAAAAAAATGATGGGGGAAGATGAGAGGCAGATTGCTTGTACATACGTATATTTTAAAGTCAACTGTAGACATTTTCTAACCTATAATTAACAACAAATGAAAATTTTACGGCTTCACAAGAGTAACATACCCTCCCAAACTGCTCTGTCAATGACTTTCCCCAGTTTGAGCTCCTCTAGCTCAGAGTCTATGGGTTGTGGTTCCATGCAACCTAGATCAGTGTTTTCTCAATAGTTCCTCTCACTCTAGTTGAAAAAAATTTTTATGTTACTTATATACTGATTCAAGAATGAGAATGTTTTGTTTTGTTTTGTTTTGTTTTGATTAAAGTAATTTCAAATTCAGCTCAACAATTTATAAATTTAGGATCCTACTATAGTTTGTAATTATGCTGATCACAAATTACACTTTTTGGAGCACTTGTAATGATAATTTCGTATCATTCATAATATTTCTCTCATATATATATATTTCACATATATATCAATCACCTAAAACAATTCTCATTATATTGACGTCATGTAAACAAGTCTTCACTTGCCTTTACTGACTCATTTATTCTACTTTCAATGTTTATAAACAAACATAAATACACTTTTCATAAC
>WOFM01000130.1:665666-716614 GCA_011428145.1 Ericerus pela | reverse complement strand
ATTAACGAGTCGCAACAGCGGCTTAGTACATTTTATAAAAAATAAAAATTTCCGTTTCGTTTAGTTTTATTACTATTGTTATTTATTGAATGTTCATTTTTGGGTGCAAAATTAATTAAGATAATTTTGGCTTTAAAAATTTATTGAGCATTTGAGGTACATGTTTAGGAATTTACTAAGGCAAAAATATGTAAAGAAAAGTAACCAAAACAAATTTTTTTGAAAAATGTGTGTGCACCTGTTGGGAAAATGAAAAGTTGCCGGCTATGGTGTTCAGTCTATTAAACTCTGCAATTTTGCGACTTGCATGATAAATTATATTATCAATGTCAAAAACGCAAAGGTAGTTTACTTCGTTGTTAGGGAAGTCGCCAAATAACTATTGAATGAAAATCTGTCATCAGGACTTCTTTTTAATGTAGGTACCTAACTGGACCGTATTTTCTCGTATTTTATCAAATGATCATAATTATAACAACTGATTTCACCGACAGTTAGGGGCGCCGGAAAATTTTAAAAAACGAACAAATTGATAAGGAAGGATGGCCTTAGTCAAAGCATATTTCTTCGTACGGTCGATTTGAGGGCATCTCACCCCTGGCCTCCAAAGTGACATTTCATGTGCCGGCCCCTGACCTCTTCTCCGAATTGTCGATCTTCTTCAGGTCTGACAATATTGTGTGAAAACATGCAGCCAGGGGTCAATCTTGATACCTCCCGCATTCCATGCATAGATTTGACCTCAGCGATACAAGGTAGTCAGCGAGATTTCGAGATATTTCATGTATGCAATAACAGAAATTCAATCGAAATTGAGATAGTGTCGCAATTCAATAACAAAAAAGAATTACGTCCGTCAGGCAGCATAGTATAGGTTAATCATTGAGGGTATTTATACGAGTAGGACTCAACATCCCCGTGGCACGCCAATGTTGTTTGCTGATATGAGGCTTGAAAACGGGATGATAGAGTGTTTTTTTCTATAAATTGTTTAAGCGATCTCTGAGTAGAAATCATTTTACAAGTCAATGTGAATAATTTTTTACAATAAATTATGGAAAATAAAATCAATACCAAGCATCTTCAACTCAAAACCAACCATAAAAAGCATTAATTGAGGATTTATTTAGTACTGAGTTCAATGGACCCGTGTCCATCATCCCGTTTTCAAATCATACGAAAAAATCTACCAGCAGATAGCAGCCACTTCGTGTGTCGAGTCTCAATTGGAACTTTCTTCTGAGAGTTTAAGTAGTTAAAATAAAAATTACATCGTTTCAATTCAAAAAAGAATTCCAAGAAAAATAATCAAACTCGGATGAGTCGCAATTTTAATGAGTTTTTCTTTAAATTGTAATGAGAGGAGTTGAAGTCCTCTTACCGAAAAAATTCTTGGCAGTAAAGCCGAAAGCCAAACCTTATTCCATGTTGTGCCTCACTGAGGTTTAAATTTTTTTCCGATTTATTTCCTGAACACATCGCCAAATGAGCTCAATAGTAATTATTAAAACGTCATACAATTCACGAATGAAACGGATTCCCAAACTTTTAAGCTCTTTTTTTTCTTCAATAGGTCTACCATCAATAGCTGAACATTTTTTGAAATATACCAAGATAACAGTCACTTCATATTCTGCGATTAATAATAACGTTCATCGTTTGAACCGCAGCATTTGATGACCACATGTTTTTGTCTACGAACTTACACACATTAGGACTGTAGGAAATTGATTTGATAAAAAACGTTATATTTCCTTCAGGATCATCCTTTGCGGGTTTCTGTCCTTTTTTGTACTAAATATCAGAATTACCCAAAAAATCACCAACATACTACGTTGAAAAAAATGAAAATAGTGCAAGATCCTGTAGCGAACATGTTAAAATTGATTGATTCTCTGTAGAATATCTCATTATATATATAATATGTATAATAGTCAAAATTACAAGTTTCAGAATGATAATTTCCGCATGGTTAAAACAATATTTTTTGTATTTTTTTCAAACAGGACTAATGTGAGTAATTTTTATCGAATAAAATTCTCGTGACAATTTTCGATGCCAATTTCAGAACAATTTTTCCCCAGATTAATACGGATTAATGGTGATTATGGATGGAATTTTACTAGATTTCTGTTTCTTATATTCCGAAATATATGACTTTTCATTGAGTATAATGTAATTATATATATTCTTGCGATAATAACGTGCCAATTCTTCTGCAAAACCTTTACGGTTCTTGGATTATAATAATTCAAGTTTTGTTGATTTCTAGTGACGTTTAAAATTTACTGTTCAACCCTAAGCGAGTATAGTTCTTCAACCTATATTCTTTTCGCAGAAAACCAAATAAACAAATAAAGTCATAGGTATTTATTTCCATATATTATAGTTCTTCAAGTTTAGGTATAACTGCTATTCCAGTGAAGTCCATACGATCCAAGTAAATCAATGGCACCGCCTTGTTTTTTTTTTTTTTTTTAAATTTATGTATAAATGTATGTAGGTATTCTTACACTGTACTTGTACTTTTTTTTTATAGGAACGTATCAAATAAATAAGTCAGAATTCTATGTCGAGGTTGAAAAGTAAACAAAGAGATTTTCACATTTTGTCTTCAGCCTTTCTCCCCGACCACATAATTTTAACAAGTTAGCGCTATAAGTGAAAAAATAATATTAACTATTGGACAGTTCACAAGTCATTTAACCTGCGCAAATATATAGAATTACGATGATTCCAGCTATATCGCAGGTGTAATAATAACACTGTTAAGTGTTGATGTACTGTAGGTACATGGTGAACAACATATTTTTATCAGTACTTACTTATACTTATCTCTTTATTGATTCTTCAGTACCTAAAATCAGCTGCATTTATTTTTCCTTACAAGAAATATATTACGATTATCAAAAAATGCAGCTGCTGTGCTCATCTGTAAATGTCAAAACCAAAACCTAACAATTGCTACTGCAAGTTTTTTCTTTCTCATACATTTCTTCAATGAAAAAAACATGCCAGATATTTTAATAATTTTGAGAAGGCAACATGTACTGTTCGTACAAAATTTCGTAAAGATTTAATTCGAATGAACTCTTGTAAAAAAATATATTTTTTGTTTATTACGAATGTATAAATTTTAGCAGCGTTTTTTATGAAGCATTTCATAAAAATAAATCACATTAACGAAATGTTTTATGAATGAATATTTTCTATTCACAACTTTATCTTCATGAATGCTAACGATGAGATTTTCACGAAGACAGTGGTATGAATATGTAATGAATATACGAATGCCATTACTGCAAATACCGACGAATATCGAGCTCTCGCGGAGTAAAAATTCAAATAAAATGCAAGGAAGAAGGAAGTAAAAAAAATTCTGTCATTTTTATGCATTAAATTAATGAAAATATAATATCTGGTATGGGTGACAACATGCAAGTACCAAATATGTAGATTTGTATTAAATTAATTAAATATATTGAATATCGGAGAATTCCTATGATAATTCAATCGCCCCTTTTTTAGTTCATATATACTATACGTTTTTCGGGCCAAAGCCACTGAACCAGAACGGAATCCGTTTCGAAACATGTTTTTCAAACTTTTACAGCAAATAAATACTATTTTGGAAAGAAACAATTTTTTCAATTTCAATTTTTCTCTTCTTGTTTTCTTCCATACACCACACTTTCTGAAGTTCAGAAATCAGATAATTATGACTATGAGAAATAAACATGCGAAACATAAATTACAGACCCAGAAAGGATTTTTCAATAAATATGAGGCAGCTCAGATCAGCTGTAATCGTAAAGAATTAAGACATTGAGATACAGATATCATGAAAGACAAATAATATAACGAAACGAACTGAAAATAATATTCAAGTTATAAAAATAAAAATAAAAATAAAAATATACAATATTCTAGGTAACTTATACAATATAAAAACAAATAATCAGTCGTTCAGTTCTATTCTCGTAATATGTAGTAGGTATGTATAAAAACAAAAAGAAAAATAATATTCATAAAAATCACGAGATTCTTTGAACATTAAAACATTTACCACAGAAAGACGACAACATAGAACGAACACAAGTAATTAATTAAGTACTTTTATATTCTGATCAAGTACGTCGCCTTTTTTGTCATACTGAAAATAAGCATCGAATTTTTTACCTTCGAGGAGTAACGGAAGCCAAAATCGACCATCATAGCACATTTGCTCAAACGGAATATGGTTTATGTCAAACCACTTAGGAATCATTTCTGAAATAATAAAAACAAAACATACATCGAGCAAAACATAAAAAAAACTCTAGCGCAGCTGCCGCTCCACTAAAAAATGCGGGGTTTTCAAAAACCAGCCATTAATTACAACTAAAATTGGCAACAAGCTAGAATATAGATCATAAATAATGACAAGTGTTAAATATCGTGGCCACTGATTGAAATTATACATATTTTAGAGCCCAAAATTAAAATTAAATCACACATATTGGAAGTTCCACCCGACCGATCTACACTGAAATTGATAGTACGTTAGAAAACATCATACTGAACATTTGTTCCAATATTTCATAGCTCTTGAAAAATTAATTATTTTACAGTTATAAAACTCCCAAAATAGGAACATAGGTAATATCGGAAATACCGTCCGGCCGGTCTACATTAAAATCAATATTTCTGCGGTCCTTGCGTTAGTACCAATGTTCGTACAAAATTTTGCGACAATCAGACAAAAATTGCAACAGCTGAACAAGGGGAAAAAGAAAATCGAGCATAATTACAAACGTTAGGACAGCTGTATTATAAACATATTACGAAGTACGTGAATAATTCTCAACAAGCGAATTTAAAAAAATATATATAAGGAATACTATCCCAAACAACATACTAAAAGTTACCACCCCTAGATGTGAGCGTTACCCTGTGGGAAGATGGAACCTCCCATAAAATCTGTTTCAGACGTTTATCTCTGTATTGCACCTACGTAAAAATTTTTACCGACAAATTAATTTCCATTAAATTTTCTATAAAAAAGGTACTTGTCAATTTTCAAGCACGACGGACATTTCAGCTAAATCCCTTTCATCATTTGCTCAAAACAACTTTTCTAGGAAATTTTTGTTTTGCAGTTTTCTTCAAAACTACTGCATCAATAGGCATCAAACTTTTTTCAGACCTGCTCCCATATGAGGACTATTTCTCGTAAAAATTTCAATCTCTTCAATCAGTTCAACAGTTTTCTCTAAATCATAGATACAAAATTTTCTCTAGCCAATTTTTCTTCTCCAGTTTTCCACGAAACTACTCAACCAGTAGATACCGAACTCCTATCAAACTTAGTCCCATTTAAGCAATACCTTTCGTGAAAATTTCAGCCCTATCACTTTTGTAGTTTTCTTAAAACCGCGAAAAAATTTTTTTCAGCAACTTTTCTTTTTTATTTTTCTTGGGAACTACTACGAAAATGGTGGGGTTAAAATTTTCACGTAAGGTATTCCTAACATGAGACTAAGTCTGAAGAAAGTTTGTTGTTTATTTAAGAAGTAATTTCCAATAAAACTGGAAAAGAAAAATTAGCTGGTGAAAATTTTAACAATCGGAACTGATAAGGGTGAATTTTTCACGAAAGATAGTCATCATATAGGAGTAAGTCTGAAAGAAGTTTTATCCATATATTGGCTCAGTAGTTTTAAAGAAAGCTTGAAAACAAAAAATTCATAAAAAAATGGTTTTGATGAAATGACAAAAGGGATAGGACTGCATATTTGACCTATATAAAAATTGATAAGCACCTTTTTATACAAAATTTAATAAAGATTAATTTTGTACAAAAATAATTTCTTATGTAGGTGCCATATTTACAGAGAGAAACGTCAAAAACTGATTTTGTAACAGGTTTAATCCCCTACAGAGCTAAGCTATATACACTAATATATAAAAGTGTTCCGTATGTATGTGTATAATGGTTAATCATCAAAACGACTGAATCAATTTGTTTTAAGGATGGTTTCTACTTGCTGATTTATTCTCCATGATCCAGTACATAAAAAGTTTACTAAACGGAACCACTGTACTCGATTTATACTGTTTCTCTTGATCTATTCTCAAAAAATTAAAATTTTCCAACTTTACAGAATATAAATTAGATTAAAGAATTGAAAAGTGAGTTTAAATCGTCCTTTATTCTTCTATCATCACCAAGTTCATCTTCTTAATGATAAAATATACTATATCTATTATTAGGATCTGTTCATAATAACCCGAGCAGTGCTGTAAAATATGTATATTTTTCATTATTTTCATTATTTCAATTTTCGTCAGTTGAAGGATTAAAGAAGGCTGAAACAATGGAGAAATGTAAAAAATATTGCTTTCTTTGTCTCCTCTTTCTCTACACTTCATCTTTATCTCTCTTTTTCTTTTTCTATAATACTGCCGTTTGAGTTTGCTATTTCTTTTCAAATGGGGAATTTTAATTTTGATGTCACAGTGCGGGTGGCACTTTGGTAAAGGAGTTCATTCAGCTTTGTCGACAAACAATCAACCAACAAAAACAGTGAAATCAAAACAACTTTTCTTTTTTTTTTATTATCTCAGCTTCTGAGAGCTCAAAATTATTGTTCTTGTCTCATTTTATTCCTTAGAATCTCATATTTAATTTAGTATGTTCAATGAAGAGAAAAATGTTCTTTAAAGAAAATTAAAAAGAAGCATTTGAAGACTAATGTATACTTACTATGCTTTTAACTTGTTTATTTGCCCTCATAGTTATATATAACGCTGCAATGCCATAGTGGATCTTTTAGGGAGAATCCACCATTAAAGAAACTGTCGAGTAGAAGTTGACGGCCAGTAATTTCTCTACAGTTGGTAATATTTTGGTATGAGGATATTTTATCTTTCTGGATTTAAGATAGAAGTAGATAACGCTGCATTTTGGTGATCACTGCAGTAGTAAGAGTAAGACCCATATTCTCTATTGGCTGAAGTTGAAGAAGTAATAATGGGTACTTTAATCTGGTTTAATTTAAATTATTGAATACTATTTTGCTTTTTTTTGGAAATTTGAAGACAAGTAAGAATGACATATAAATATAACTGGAAAAAAAGTATTCCCATCATTGTAGGTACAGCAAATACCTTAGTTTCAGCTTTGAATTTGCACAAGATCATATACGCTATACGTTATAATTTTATACTTATTCATAAAAAAAATAAAAAAAGATTAGAATTATTGGTCTTATTTTGCATAAACATAATTGAATGTCCGGCGACTAGGATATTTTTTATTGCCTTCTAAAAATTTGGTTTTTCAATACTTTTTATACCACAAATTTTAATGATCTTGACCCGTTCCTAAAGCATTCATGCACTGATCTGAATCAGGTTTTATCATTTTTAAGAAAATAATTTTTGAAAACAATAGCCTCTGAAGAAACATAAAATCAGTGAGATTATACAGCATACCTAACTGCGGTTTAGAGAACAATACAAAAACTTATGGTACATGGTAACATCAAACATATCTTATTTTAAAAACATGAAATGAACGATTCTGATTCTATCACTATACCTACTATTAACTATGAAAAACACACTTAGAAGAATTTCCAGGTTAAGAAGCAAGTGCTTCGGGGAAAAAAGACAGGAAGTATGAACCTAAACATCAATACCCACTTTTTTTTTGGGTTTAAAAATACCGAATTAGGTTGCCGATGAGCAACCAATATTTCGTCATCAAAAGTAGAGATATGCGGTGATGAATTTTATCTCTACGCCTACCCTTTTATAGTTTGAAACTGGTAAACTGACTGTAACTTTTGTGGTTACTTAACTCTTCGGCGGAGTAAGGAAAGAGGAACTCTTTATTAGGATGTTTTGGTTAAAAAGAAACTATATAGGATTTTTTTTTTTTACAGAAAACTCACCTCAAAAATCAGTTTTACAGAATTCATGACAAATATTGCTAAAAACACATTTTGCCAGACTCAAAGAACCAGGTCTTCAGTCGAAATCCATTCTCTTAAAAAGACAATAGGTTATCCAATTTTTCATCGTATGGAGAACAATAACCACATACCAGAAAATCGTAACGAGAAAAATTTTAATATTTGAAAAATAAATCAACGTTCGGAGAAAAGGTAGTAAGATATACTCCAATTCTGACATAGCTTAATGAACATAAATAACAAAAAAAATATTTTGCCACTTTACTTGTTATTTTATATATATGTACAAGCCCTGAAGAGCCACCTTACGGTGCTTTGGCTTGTGCCAACTCAGGACTGGCCGGAATAGACATATGTATTAACACTGTTCAATTTGTTATACGGTGGAAACAAAAAAAAATTTTAATAATTGGCGCATTTAATTTTGCGAAATAATAAAGAGGAGGAATTTAGGGTGAACGAATTTCTTGCCTTTATATTTATTATAGTAATAAATAAATAAATAAATATATATATACATAAACTGTTGAATAAGCTACAAATAATTTGAACAATGAAAATAAATGCTTCGTATTTCCCTGAAATTCTGTTGCGATCTTCCTCTTTCAAACAAATAAAAAAAACTATCGAGAAATTTTTCAATAATACAGTACAGTACCTATACCATAATATAAGAACAAAGAACAATGAATAATGGGAAAATATTTTCGATCAGAGTTGTGTACGTTTGTCGACTTCGTATTTCCTAGAAATTCACGAGACCTCTTCATCACAGACAGAGTATTTGCAAGTCATGGTGGTCACATACTGACCTGGAACTTTGTCTTTGATGAGTGCAAAAATTATTACATTCAATTTTTTTGTTTCAATCCAACTACTTAATTCGTTATCAACATTAATAACTCTCTCAAAAAAACTAAATTAAAAAAAAATTTCTTTTTCAAGAAAGTTAACACCCAAATTGAGACCAAGAACCGTAAATTCCATTATTCCACACGAGAGTATTTAGAAGAACGGCAAAAAAAAAAATGTTCCAAATAAAAAAACACTGCATTAACCGAAAAGGAAAATAAAATTGATTCTGCGGAGAGGTTTTTTTACTATTTTTTCGTATCTGTCTATAAGCTTTCCCACTAAAATTCAGATATTAAGAAAAAGGTTCCTCAATTCCACTTCCATGCCCCAGAAAATTTTTCACAATATCAATACTTACCGTTTAAAATTACTTGTTATAATCGATTAAATGGAATACGCGACAGTTACTTTAATTTATAATTTTTTTGATATTATGTCCAATTTTTCAGCACCCTACAACTGCAATATGCAATACATTTCGAAGAGCGCATTGCAAAATAAAAATCAAATAGAATATTCCACAACTCATAAAATAAGAGAAAAAATAATACCGTTAGATTCCGTAACAATGCCAGTAAATTTTGTGCTCGTGAAAATGAAAACTTCTGAAATTACATTAGGTTCATTTCCCAGTTCCACGGTCAAAAGGCCATTTTCAAATAATTCCTCAGACTTCAGACCGCATTCTTCGTGGAGTTCACTAATAATTAATAAGGAATGTTAGAATCCTTAGAAAGCAATTGATGATTTTTATGCATGCTGAAATTCATTATAAACTGGGTATACTTACATAGACTATACACAAAATAATTTAATAATTTTTATAATATATTTACCCACATATTATTATTATTACTAAAATGATTAACTTACCGAAGAGCTGCCTCTAAAATTGTTTCTCCTGGCTCAACCTTTCCTCCGAATCCGTTCCATTTCCCTTCCAACAACCCCCTTTTTTTAAATCCAAGTAATATATTGTTATTTTCGCGTACAAATACGCAGGTGTATATCTTCTTTTGCTTTTTCATTATGAGCATCAACGATGAACGAACACCTTAAAAACATGTTATCACGCATATTAAATTATTAGAGAAAATCGTTCAACGATATATGGATCAGCCTACAACATCTGTAAGAAGTAATTAACAAACAAGTACCTTAAATATGAAGGAAGCCTATTTAGAAATAGACTTAAAAACAAAATAAAATTTTACTGACAACAAAATCAGTGAATAATACGATTCCTGTACAATGACAGTAATCGATCTAGCGGTCCCCAAGTCGAACTAAGATTCTGAAAAAATTCAAAAGCAAACACAACGGAGTTTTATTCCAGTTTTCTAAATTTAAATGAAATACAAGTTGGCGATATATATAAAAAAGCTTAAAAACAATTTGCACAAACCCTAGTAGAAGCGGCAGGTCAATAATAGGATTTTTTGAAGGCATGAACCAAATCCTAATTTCAACGATTCATTCAATCGCGCCCATCCTTCTCTCCCACATACCTTCATACAATCGTATAATCATTACATTCTTCTTCCAATCAAATTTTCTCTCGATCGTTTCCGCGTGAGCACAGTATTAAGACGATGGGACACAGCAACACCTCAAAAAAGGCCTCTCGTATTTCAATCCTCTATTCTCTCTCCTCTTCCCTTACACACTCCTTTACATCTGAATGAACTGTCAACTTAAAAACCCAGTTTTTCCATCTTCTCCTCAGACAGTCACTCGCTTACATGTGTACGAACTTTAAACTTGATAAATCTATTTTTTCATCATCTCCGCCTCTCTTCTTCTTCTTACTGTGGGACCTACACTCAAATGATATGGTAAAGACATTTTCAGGGTATCCTCAATTCTCTCAGAGCAGAGGAAACAACTGCGTCTAAAGATCTGGTCATTCTGATATCACGAATCAGTTTTTTTCATTACTACCGTGTTGCTATACCTATACTTGATTTTCAATTATTACCTTGTCATTTTTCTATCAAACTTCAACGATTATTTGTAACAAATGTATCTTTTTTCACCATTATATTAATCCTCTAGATAAAAATCAACTACTATGACAGAGCATTTTGAAAATATTTTACCCTCATAAAAGCGTATCTTTTATCAAAAAATAGAGCCGACTTCAAAAAAAATCAATAAATAATCCACTGTACTGAGATATTTCTATGTTTAGAAAAACCTCAATCAAACAGAGACAATTTCTTATTATCTCTTTATTACTCTTTTAAAATTACCTACAAACCACAATAATATCAACACTTGAAATTTTAAACTATACTTCTACACTTTAAATCTAATACTATCTTATCTCTTAATGAAACCTAATGATCTACAACCTCTAGTGTAGACACCTTATCCTTACTGTTCGAGAGTAGTCACAGGAATGAATTCATTTTCATTTGAAGAGAACACAGTGTCCGTAATTTCATTGTCATATTCAAAAATGGCCGACCTAAAATAGGTGGCGTGACATCCGAACATCCGCCAAATATGATGACTTAACATTGTCAGCATATCTGGTGGTGTTTGTCCGTGAGAACAGGAAGAATATAGGCGGCTATTATTCTCAGAATTGGGAATAATAGTCATCTATATTTTGTTTGGCATGTTTTTGTAGACGAACTAAAACGTCTACAAAAAAGTGACAAAACATGCACTAAAAAGTGAAAAATAATTTTTTTTTAATTTCTTAGGCAAAATCTAGGTCTAGAGACCAGAATTAAAGCAGTCGGCGCTAATCAAAAAATTTTGTCATAAAATTGGATGGAACTGACGTAGATATAAAGAAAAGCGGTAACTTCAATAATTCCAGTACCTAGACCTATAGATTTTGCTGGAGAAATTTTAAAAGAATTATTTTTCACTTTTTAGTGTATATTTTATTGCTTTCTTTTGAATTGAGTTTTATTTTTTGAAAAACATTTTTTTCAACGACTTTTTGTTTCTAGCGTAACCGGCAATATTACTTTAAAACTAACAGTTTGTTTATTTAACGGTAACTCTAAAACTACCTCATCGATTCTGAAAAAAAATTTAATGGGACCTCCATGGGATCATCTTCAATCATTTAAAAAAAAGTTCATTAAAATCAATGCCCAGTTTGAGATATTTTGCTGGAATCAACATTAAAAAAAAAAAGAAAAAGAAAAAAAGAAAAACATATGTAAGGTTTAAATTGATAACCTCCTCCTTTTTATTTTGTAATCTGTTAAAAATTCGTTTTTATCGTAATTTATTTTCGCTATTTTAAATTAGCATCGACATAAGGACAACCTAAATGTGAAAATTCAGACTGATCCTTTTTGTCACTTTTTTAAAATACTGAAAAAACGACTTTTCCAGAAATTTTTTGTTCTCGTTTTCTCAGAAATATCTGGAAGAATTACTCGTCGCAACGCCATAAAATTTGAGAACTGCTAGTTAGCACATAAATAACTAAGTATTTTCAAAGATGATTACAGAAACGATAGTGAAAATGAAAGGGTTCATCAAAATTATTTGTTTCAATTGCTTCACATGAAACATTTCGAATGCGAGGGTTTGGTCGATCGTTTTTCATGACAGAATGTATAATCACAAATTCTAGCATAAAAGGGTAGAAAATATAGAAACGCGGGAAATAAGACACGTGAATTGTAATGCAGTAATCATAGATATAGTTTAACGAAAATTATTACGCACAAAATTAGCGATTATACAATACAACATTAATACAATGCACATACCCCATGAAGTTAAAAAAGGTCTCGAAAATTTTCAAGTCTTCTACTGCTGTGTACGAATTGGCGGCGTTCAAGACAAATGCTGGTCAACTGAAACAAACACGTTTCAACACTGTAACATTCAGGTAAAGACGATCTTAACCTTAATTGCTCTGTTCAACAACAACGCTGAAACTGAAATTAACAGAACCAGACTTCTATTCCACTCGAAGGAACATAGTAAAAGAAAACTAATAAAAAAATAAAGACAATTGACGAACACGCAAACGGAGCAACTAAATTACTGTACACAACACTTGCAGCAGCAAAATGCGTTTAGCCTTAGCGAATGCGACAAACGAAAATGCGAGACGCGAGTAATGCCAATGCATAAACGCAAAGCAACGTCACACAACAACTCGCACACAACAACACAACCACAAGAGTGACTGACAGTGACAAGTCGCAACAGCACACAGCCACACGCACACTACAGTAATCACTAATATCAGTTTACATATACATATATCGTCAATATCTAATATCGTCGTACACATTTCTTCGTAAGGTGGTGCTGGCTGCCTGGTTGTTGGTCTTTCACTCTGTTTCGTAATGGTCAACTTCTTATAGTAATTATTTTTAAATTTGTTATAATCTATCCGATTAACCCAGCTTCGCACAGGTGAGGGGTGTAATATTTTCTGTTGCACATTTTTTTGTCTTAAATTTTGGGGACTTTTTTTAACTGAAATATTATTTGTAGAATGTTGCGTATTCATTTACAAAATATAAAAAAACCAAAAGTAGTGGCCAGATTGAGCCCCCCAAATGAAGCAGATCGTATAGGGGTCGTGCATTTTCATCACTTAATCAGAAATTTACCCAATCACCTTTCAGGCTTAAAACTTTTTGTTAATTCTAATTCCATTTTAAAGTCTTATTTTACTTGCTGAAAAAAAATCTGTAAATAGTGTCTGAGGAAAAAAAAAAGGGCAACGGTATGCCAGTTGGAAAGATATTTTGTGTTCATTGCACGTTGCGTTGGTTATAGGTTTTAAGATTTTGTTACTACAATGAAAACTTCATAAAGACGTAATTTAGAAACTAATAAGCGGATTTGGTCCATCTTCAAACTTGACCAAGATTGGACTCGAAGCACAAACATGCAAAAGTTTGTCATAATCTGAACAGAATTACACCCGGCTCCCAATGTCGGAAAATGTTTAATTTAAATTGAGATTTAACATCAAAGTGGCTGGCATCTAGCGGAATTTTGTTAAACCCTCGAAATGGTGATCGTTTATCAAAATACATAATACCCTTTGTAAAATTTGAGGCTGAAATTTGATATTTGCAGGGTAATGATCAGAAAAATTGTTTGTAGAATTATTAGGCTATATTTGTCTCCAAATATCTACAATTAAATTCCATCAACTTCTTTATTTAATTATTTAAACAGAATCAAATTTAGATAGGTACCTATTATCACATTTTCAACCAACAGGGAATGATAATCTTTTCTTCATGAATTCCCATTCACATCACTTTTGCAGCACTGCTTCATTTCATCTTGAATCCCAATAGTCGTCATTAAAAAACTAACCGGCGTATTTTCAAACTTAACCGAGATATGAACTCAAAATATATACACACACTAAATTTCGCTCCAATCTGCGAGCAATACGCCCTCTAGTTTTTTGACAAATATTTTTAACTTATATTTCATATATATATGTGTGTATAAACTTCTGGGGTACGGGTGTTTTTAGGGTCTGGGTACTATCATCTGAAAACTGATGAAAAAATACATACTGCGAATGTGCAAAAAATTCATGCCCACTCATGGGTTTTATAATGTTAACGCATTCTATTAATATGGTGAGATAAAACTGCAGGGTCTCCATTGCCTATATGATCGAAGATCTTGAAATCTATATCCTTTCAACTTCCTTATTAGATAATAATTCAGATTATATTATTATGGTTTTGAAAAGACTTACCTTCTTTGCTACCCTGTATTTCAGCTCAGATGAGTGTTATGAAAAAAATGTCTTAAAAGATTATGTTTTAAATTTTAGGGACTTGTTTTTACTGAAGTATTTTTATACTGAGTATAAAACATGTATTTATCTAGGGAACTTGTAAAACCCAAAATTAGTCGGATTTTTAAGCCCCTAAGTTGAAGCAAATGATAGGTCAACCATTTTTATTTCGTAGTCAGGAGCTTGTACCGTCACATTTCAGGTGAGAAAATATTTTTTACTCTTAATTCTATTTTTATACCTTATTTTAGTGGGCTAAAAGAAGAGTTGTAAATTTGTCTGAGATAAAATAAATTTTCATTTACTAACGATGATTAACATTTGAAATAGGTCGATACTGACATTTAAAATCGTATAGGCCTATTTCTGATATTTAAAGTATATACTGAGCTTATAAGCATTTTTTGTATGTAAGCACTACGTATCCACTGAAAACAAACTTGGAGAACAAAAAAATTCAATAGAATGAACAAAAATAAAGTCCACGCAAATTAACATTGGTAGTGAAGGTAAATGCTCGAGCATTAATTATTGATGGACAAATGCTGAGTATGCTCAGACATTTGCTCAGCAAGTACTCACATTAAAAATACTCAAGCATTTAATATTGGGTCAAGCATGTTCAGCATTTTCTCAGCATGCTAGAGCATTTTTAATATTTCCTCTTAAAACAAGATGTAATCAGTTGCAAACTTGCAGGTTGCAAAAATTATTGCTTACTCAATTCATATGTTCTGTGAGTTGTTAAGTGAAGATAAAAATTAGATGTTCATTGGATAGTGTACTCGCTTGAAAACAAATTAATGTAGTACAGGAAACAGCTGTGTGAGTGAGCTAAATAACAAACAATGTTTAAATCTTATAATAAATGTGTATTTTGAAAATTGATTTTTTGTAACTTATTATTCAATTATTTAGGACATAAATCAGACCTATTGAAAATGCTTATAAGTTCTCAAGCATTATAATGAACATATGATTTTAAATATCAAGCATTTGATCATTTAAAAAAAAATTAAATGCACTTAACTATCACTAAGCATTGGCTTCACCATCTGTAACAACTACCTAAAAACTTTGGAGCAAGGTATGTGAGATTTCCTAAAAGGGGGGTCAAAAAGGTGGCATAAAGCAGTTTTTTGAGTTCATCTTACTGAATTTTCATCTGATATGAGCAAAAAATTGCTCAACAAAATTGAAAGAAGATTAAAAGTCAATAAAAAAGTATTCTACAACTTTTTTGTCAGAAGTATAATTTAGGACTAAATCACTTATGAAAATACCCAGTTTCTCCCCCTCACCACATTTCAGTAACACCTACCCAACTGATGTTCAATTAGATATTCGCACAAGCAGAAATACCAAACTTAGAGAATAAAAAAATTCAACAGAATGAACGAAACCAAAGCCTTGCAACTGCAACAACTCCAAAGTTGCAGAACAGAAAAATGAAAGGGGATAAAGAAAATTGCAGCCACATTGTAGCTGTTAGTGCACACAGTAACACAATTTATTTGAAGGATCATTTTTTAAAGATAATTCAATTTATATCAGATAGATTTTCAAATTTATTGATTTTAAACTAGCAGAGGATCAGGGCTATTATTTTAGTAGAAGATTAATTTAAATAAATTCAGTGATTCTGAAGCCAATTTACAACAATGAAAACTGCTTCATTCTTTTAATATAGATATTATAGGTTATTGTTTTAGCAGGATCTTCACTTTTCATTAAGCTTTTTTACAAGCTGCAATCCAGCTACTAAAATAATGAGATTGCACAATCTAAAAGTTAAAAAATGCTAAACTTTTGATTGTAAAACCTTAATTTTAAACAAGCTAGCCTTTGTCTGTTATTCGTTTATATTACCTCCAAGGACGCAACTTCTGAAAAAGTAAATTTGTAGCTTGTAAAAAAGCAGGGATTGAAACGCTCTACCCTTTTTCATTTTTTTTCCATCAATTGAGTTTCTGAACAATTTGTTAGGTAGTTGATTGTTGTTTCAGTAGCCATAATTTTGGTTTTCTTTTCCTGTTTTTACTATAATTTCTCATTCAGTTTCCATTTTAGTTCCTTTTCCTTTCTTTTTTTTTTTTCTAATTTTCCAGTATTTAAAATTGGTTACTTAATAGTTAGTATTTCCGATTCGGTTTCTAATTTCCACTGCAGAATTTTGGTGTTTTTGTTAATTTCGGTTTCCACCACAAAAAAATATGGTTTCTATTTTTAAGACTTAGTTTCTGTTTCTGAAAATTAGTTTCAATTTTGGTTTCTCAATCATTGTTAAAAAAGTAGTCTACTCCAAATAAGAAAGACATGACTTCACAGAGACAATCACATTTCACAGCTACATCAAGCTAAGAATATTGGTGTAAACAAAACTATTTTGGATGCAGCCTTTGTTGAATATAGTGAACTTTACTTATTCCTCTCTCCCATGGTCAATAAAGTCATATGACGTCAGTCTTTCTTTCAAATAGTCCAGAGTACGCGCACCCATTTAAATGCTACAACTAGAAGTACTTACTCGTACCTACTTCAAATAATAATTTCTGAAAAAAAAAGAATTGATTATAGAAATAACTGATGTCTTGAGTGAAAATTTTTAGACTTCATTTTACACATGGATTTGATGAATAAAACAAAAGATGGATGACATGAGAAAAGCAAACAAAACAAGTTTTTAGGTGTTTTTTTTAACATAGGCACAATTAGGGACTGAAATTCGGAAGAGCACGCCCGTGTCACAAGTTCATGTTTCAAAAACAAACTGGTAACTTTTTAAGTAGGTTTTCTTTATAAAGTTTACTTATTACACTTGGTGTGGTATTAGCCCCCAGAATTCGGGGTGGTTACGTTTTTCGTTTCATGACTTCAGAAAATTTTAGAACCAATAACTCAAATTCATGTATATATATACATAAAAATTTATTTCTTGTTTCCGCGGTACAGGTCGCAAATTTTGTCCGATAATCACCCAGTTTGGTACGAAAATTTATACTAAGCCAAGGACCAGATCTTTGATTTTGGTGCGGATTGGTCTGACGGTACTTCCGGTAATGCTTTTTTTTCTTCTTTTTTTTTCTAATTTGCATGAACTTTTCTTTTCACAAAAATTAACCACTAGTTTATTTATTTTTTTTTATTTCATAACTTTATCATATTCCTTTGGTTTTATTTGAAATTATATGATTATTTACCATACTTTATCATCATAATTAATTTTTCATTTCAAGAAATAATATCTTTAAATTTCACATTGTCTAATATTTTGTAAGCAGCTAACAAATTTTATACAATCAACTTACCATTAACGCATATAAACTTACAGACAATTAATGTGACTATCAAAATTCATAATTCTTTTTCTCAAAAATCTAATTTTTCTAACGAAGCTTGCTGCGCTAGAGTTTTTTTTTAGAGGGAACTAAAATTTATTTTATGGGAGTGGAGACTCCCTATTTCTGATTTGCGCTTTTGGTTTTTTGACTGAGTAAACAGTCGCCCTTTATGAAATATCATTTGCCTTGACATAGAGAAGTGGCTAGCTGTATGTCCTGAATCATGAAGTAAATTTCAATAGAATTTTCTCTTTTTTTTTTTTAAATTAACATTCTAAATAAAAAACAATAGCAAGATTATAGCTAATTTTCAAAAGAGAGTAGGCTACTCCTTTTATCAGAGCTTGCTGATCTTGAATTCTAAATAACTTGCTCCCCTAGAATTTTGCGATTTTCATACTAAGTTTCAAAAATCTGCTTTTCTAGTAAAGCTCAATTGCTGCGCTAGGATTTTCTAAATTTTAATACACGGGAGTGGGCACACTATATGGAGAAAGAAAAAAACATCATACTTCCTGCCATGCAAAAAAAAATAATAGTTGAAAGCAAAGTAGGTACCCACACTCACTGGAAAATAAAATCAAAATTTTTCAATAAATCTTCTTGTTGCGAGAGTAATTCAATATTTTTAAATTACTTCAACAAATAAGATAAAATACGAATATTTATCTTTTATTAAATTTGAACTTCAAGTTATTACAAAACACATTTAAACTATAACTTATTACTGATACTTAATAATAGTGAGACCTGATATCCATAACATCGAGTATGGACCTTAACGTTTCTGTTCGACTGCTAGTTCAGGAATGACCATGTCTTCAAAATGAAGAGATGACATTACTTTCGTTTCCTTTGTTTCAATCAAAAGATGGCCGACCAAAAAGGTGGTGTGATACGGAACATCCGCCAAATATGATGACACTTCACTGTCAGCATATCTGGTGGTGTCCATTCGTGAGAAGCTAGGTAGAATATAGACAGCTATTATTCCAAGAATTAGGAATAATAGTTGTCTATAATTTGTTCGACACGTTTTGTAGACGAACTGAATCATCTTCAAAAAACAGGACGGAACACTTCTTCCTTGCTAGAGTTTTTTTCTTACTCAATTTATGACTTCAAGAGTGATAGTACGTACTGATTTTGTTTTTTACCAAATTTACCCATTTTCCGACCAACAAAAACCTTTGGAGGTGGACACCCTCTGATCACATAGTCCAATAATTAGGTACGTATGGCATTATCCCCATTAGATCGTATCCAAGAGGAGCTGTTTCAGCTTGATACATTTTTTCAGTTAAATTATCTGAAACTAACCAAAACTTGACAAAATTTTAGTATTTAGCTACCTAATACAAATACATAAGCAAGAAGCCAAAAGCTATACATATTGGTGTAGCCAAGGGGGTGCCAGAGAGGGGCGTTTCCCTCCTAAATCTTGAGAAATAAATTTTTTTACAGTTTTTTTCATGTAGGTATGCAGCTAAAAAAAAAGTGAAATTCAATCTTTTAAAAAGAAAAAATAATTTCGTTCCCTACTAAAAAATTTTTTAGATATGCTTATGGCTGTACAGAGAGAGAAAAAAAATAGAAGATAAACAAACAAATATGAACCAAAACAGTTTCACAAATTTTAATAATTCTCAGTCATAAAAATTTCGAGAAATGATATATATTAATGGAACATAGTTTGTTAAATAGAAAAATTTTCGGAGAACAGTAATTATGGGGAAGAATAAGATAAATCGGAGTACATAATTGAAGACATTTTTTGATCAAGTTCGGAAGGTAAAGCAAAGGACATTCAGTCGTGTTCGGTTGAAACTCAAAAAGAAACTCTAGGGTAGCAAGCCTCACTAGGAAATGTAGATTTTCGATTAAAAAGAATAATGAATTTTGATGGTCACATTGTCTGTAAGTTCATAATATGCATAAATGGTATGTTATGATTGTATAAAATTTGTCAGCTGCTGACAAAATATTAGACAATATGAAATTTAAAATCATTATTTCTTGAAATGAAAAATTAATCAAAGGAATAAAGTAATGTAAAAAATCTTATAATTTGAAATAAATTCAAAGAGATACAATAAAGTTATAAAAGAAAAAGAAAGAAGATACGAACATGTGGATAGTTTTTGTAATGTGGTGTCCAAAGGTGACAAAATCAGAAAACAAAAATTGTATAATTCTTTGGTCATCACCAGCTCCAAACATATTTATGCTGGAGGACATATCTAGTATGCATAGGGGGTTCAAAAACCAAAAGGTTTAGACAAGTGGAGAATTCCTGAGTTATTTAAACTCACTTTCAAACCTCGTTCAATAAGATATAATAATAATTATAATAAATCAAAAAACAAATGTAAATACAACAAAACTCGAGAAAAAATCAAATGAATATAAAATAGAATATATATATATATATATATATATATATATATATATATATATATATGTAATAGGCTAATTAGAAAGTGAAAGCAAAAAATACGCACTCAGGTGGCAAAGATAGTAATCAGCTGAAAACAACATAATAAATGAAAATGAGTATAAATGTATTAATTTTGTAATGTGAAAATTTCTTTAAAAAATCAGTTTTTATTGTTATACTTGAGTAGGATTTGAAAATTATCCTCTGAAAATTAGTGATCATCCTCATAAAAGACTTTCCTATTCTCAGAAAATCAATTCAAACTCTTTTCTATTTTTATTGAAAAATACATAATCCTGTTTTCAGTGATAATATGATGCAAATTTATTGATCCTTGTGGACCTTTCACTTCCCAATAGCTCAGCTTACAAATTACTAAGTGAATGAGCTGTGTATTTTTAAAGTTTATCTACAATAATTTTTTTTCTTCAAGATTCTATAGATGGAAAAGAATAAAAAAGTAGGAAAGACAAAAACTTCAATTGGCTTCAACGCTATCTCTCAAAACAAATCAGTACTGTTGCCTGGGTGAGTGCAGCAACTATGCTACTCCTGCAAGTACCCTTTGTTTATCCATTCATAAGCAGCCCCCCTTAGCTTAACTGGTTTAGAGTTTGACTTTTATGGATGGGTAAATTTAGGTATTAATGGTTTATTTTTGTAAGCTGCCAACACCTACAATTATAATTCAAAATTTTAATTTCTATAATTTATCATATCAATTAATCAATTATGAATAAAAACAACAGTCAAAAATTAACATTAACACGAGCTCTGTTTGATAGGATTATAAAAATTTACACCTACTTACACCAGTAGGGATATTCCACAAATATTCAAGTAAAACTTAGTGCAAATTCATATAACATTCCTACATTTGTGGAATCACCCTCCTGGTGTAGTCCTATCAAACAGAGCTAAGGTAAGTTCTCTGAAATTTATTTTAATTCTTATCTTTGTGACTTCATTGTCAATTCAAATTTGTCACATTTCGACATTGGACAATTCACAATGTTACTTTAGTAGGAAACCAGAATATCTTAACTGTAGACCTGTACAGTATACAGTCATTTGATGTTACTTATCTATAATGCAGGGGTGCATTCAGAATGAATGCTCGAGTAACACCCGAGTAACAACTGAAACACTCCAACCATTCAAAATAGGATTGCCTGTTGGTAGACTGTTACGTCTCTAGCCCAGAATGTGTAGAGATGATACAAAATAAGTAGATATACTTTTGTCTACTTTTTATTTAATCAATATTTCACAATTAATTGTTACAAATCGAACACTTATACTTAGTACTTTCTCAACTTATAATCTTATGTTCTATCTGTGTCCTGCCTCTAATAAGGCAGACTACTGACTTGTGACATCTATCACATCTTAGACTGTTCAAACTCTGGCAGGTTATCACTGCTCAGCTGCTCGAGAGAATGGCAAGTGAAGGCCTGGTGTAATTCAAATTTCCACATCACTTCTTTTAGTGCCTATATTGTTTACATATTTGAAAAGTGTACCTTCAATACATACCTTTATTGTGGTGACAGATATGCTGACTTGTTGTTTGTCTGCATATTTGTTAGCTGCCAATAATTAGGTTAAGATTTGGAGGTAACGGTGAATATTTCATAGGGAATATTCGCTATTACTTATTATAAAATATTTAGGTTGGTGAATGTGTTTGGCTACTTTAATATGATGGAACATAGACCATCGCAAAATGGATTCATGTCATTGTTTTGATTGTGTTCTTTTTTTCTTACTATTCAACCTTTTTTTTTCCATCATAAGTACGATGAAATATTTGACAAAAAGAAAAAAGACCCCAACCCAATATTTTAATATACAAAAATATCATAGTTGACAAAAAAAATTCCCCAAAAAATGATCTGACTTCAGATTAGATCCTACATCTTAAGCTTGCTAATCTTCTATTGATCCACTAAGCCACAACAGCAGTTACTGAAGATGGTTTCTCACAGACATAGAATCACTCTATCAGATAGAAATACAAATGAGACATGAATCCATTTTACAATGGTCTATCAACAGGTACTCCTTTCAGAATGATCTGGTTATATACCTGGGTAATCACCCAAGTTGTTCAGAATGTGTTGGTTATTTTACCCAGGTACGGTAAGTTTTATCCTAGTAAATAGTTGGTGAAAAGTTACTCTAACAATTTTGATTGGTTGATGCGGTATTATTGTGAAAAGGACGTGAAATATTTGATAACAATCTATTGTTTTAATTATTTACCCTGATATTAGGAGAAATCATTCCTTTTGAAGTGGGTAAACTTGAGGTAATATTTCAACTTTCTTTTATCAACCTTGGTTGTGTTGGTTATTCATTCTGAATGCGCCCCAGTAACACATGTTTAAATTACTTTCTAATCAAAATGAAAAAAAAATTATTCACTGCTCTGATTCCGGGATACAGAAATGTAAAAGTGAATACTAAATCGGGTACCCATGCCAGAAGGTATCACACAATGTTTCACATTTGACAGTATATTCACACATTCATTTTCATGAAAAAGAAGTCATTTAATTCAACAAAAAATACTGTTATTATCCACGTGTAATTTATTTACAAAAAGTGAAAAAATCAGAAAAAAAAATTGTTGAAAAATTAAAAAGAAAAAAGTAGTACTTCAACTACAGAAAACATGGACGGAAATGTTCCAACAAGTGGCATTTTGCGGAAAATTACAAAACAAGTAGTCGAAGTACAGATTGTTTGTTCATCAAAATCAAAAGTTCAGTCAATGAAAGTTCAAAAATATCATTTCAAAAGTAGTTTGCTTTGAGGATCTTCAAAACAATGTTTTTAAAATATGTAATATTAGTATATAAACCCTTAAGTAAATTAACTAAAGGTATTCTTGAATAAAATGAACAACAATTTAAAAAATAATAGTTGAAAATGAGAATGTAAGAAAATGTTGATTAACAAATGATTTCAACTGACATATACATCAAGAAACTCCTTAAGAAAAATTAAAAATAATCTCATAATTTGCTGGAAAGATTGGAAATTTTGTCCAATGATTGATGATAATACCTCTTACTGTTTTAATAAAATCCATTACGATCGTGCCTTGGATACATCTGCATGACTAGGCTTCTATTTTCTTTACGTTTCTCCCAACTAAATCTTGTTTCCTGTAATTCAAGAACAGAAATCAATTAATTTTCACAAAAATTTACATGCATGTTCATAACGTATGGCAAAAATAATTACTTTATAAAGATATCTGGTTCCAATAATATGAAAGAAAAGTGAAAAAAATAAACTGTAGTACGCCCAAGAGAGATGGTTGAACATGGGATATATCAACCAATCGCGTCGCCAGCAGTTCCACGGAAATATAATTAACATAAGGAATATGCATACACCTAAATTTAAAAATGAATTTACTAAAACTTTCCGGAGAAATATTTTAAACAGAAGTGGTAAAAATATATTAATTTACAAGTTACGGTCGATGCAATGAACGAAATTGTGATAAGGAGATATTCTTGTCGAAGAATGAATTCCAAAGGATATCGTGTTACAATGCCGGCTAAAATAAATTGGGCACCCAACGTACAAAATAATCCTAGACTTATGAAAAATTCCAAAGCAAGAAGCCATCCTAAAATAAACAAAATAAGCATAACATTAAGTGAAAATTTAACAATGCTGTTCTCACGATAATTTAATTTTACCTGGAAGAAGCCATTCACGGATTACATAATATTCATCACTTAAAACACTTTTGCACCCATCGAAAACCTTGTCAAATTGATAATATGGGTATCGAAAGTTATTGAAGCAATACTCCCATACACCCATATTTTGGAATGAACTGAACGATTCATCGTACGACGAAATCCAATAAGGGCTGCTCAAAACATATAATACACATTATTCACAGCTTAGTTCTAAGAATTATTAGAAAATTATTTTCAGCATATCATGAATATAACACAAAAAGCTGAATCCTACAAATAATTGCAAAACTGATTTCAATGTAGGTACCTAAAAAATGATACCATGAGAAACAGACCACCAAGATATACCAGGAAGCCACCGACCACAAGTTTCTCTGCAACAAAATTCAAAAATATTAATATTTTCATCATTATCTGATAACACTTGGGCAGAACCATAGAAATGAATAATTTTAAAATAAAAGGATTAAAAATTTGTTTCTGAACAAGGGAAGAAAATAATTAATTTTTGACGATACATTAAATGACATAATTTTAATAATTATATGGTATTACATAAATTGAAATTTGGCAAGAAGAAAAGAGAAAATTTTTCTCGACTGTAAAATAAAGGTCATAGATCGGATACCTGAAGCTCTAGGGTAATCTATATTACTGTCTCGTGACATTTTTCAATTGTTTGCTGAGGATTGAACTTTGATTCCACAATAACCTGACAGCAAACGAAACAACTCACTACTAAAACCAATTATTTCAGATCATTAATTTTATGAATGATTAAAAATATCAAGATAATCAATAAATTAAAATTAATCACTAATAATCGGAAAATGAAATGATATTATTTTATTTTATGAGATGTAAATTATTGCTATAAAATTATAAATGTAAAAATGTCTGTAATCAAAGTACAATTATCAGTGCCACACCTGTGCACAGCCCTTCAAGGCTTCGGAGATATATACATATTGTTGTTCAGTCACCTCTTCACTACTCATACATTAGCGCTACCTACGAGTGATGAACGGTAAATGTAATTCGATTCATTCTTTCGTGTATCTGTGGTTGTTCGTTTCACCTGTGGTATTCTACCCAGGCTTTATCTATCTATTTCGGCATCATGGCCGTGTTATATGTTTACTGGGCATTAAACCTTTGTGACGAGAACAACGTTTGTTATTTACTGAACTAGAAAATTAATCTCTCAAATGAAAGATCCTCATTGTTATTAATAGCCGTTTTTAACAATCTCATCATAGCAGAGCATTTGGGAAATTTTTTTCAGTGATTAATTCGTTTTTTCGTTTGTAATATTTCATTCAAGTGATTGGAATCAAAAAATTTAGAATGTTGTAAGTAATTAATATTGAGGTGAGGTCTGATCACTTTGCAAAGAAAAAATAAGCACGGACTTCCATCTTGAAAAATGTTTATTGACGACGTTAGTACAACGACTGACGAACGGAGAACATACTCCATCGAACAGTGGCGGGAAGAATATTATGTTGGCAATCAGTGTCGCCACACGTAAAACGAATAAATGTAATAGTATGTTACATACAGTGTTAGTCAATGTGATGTTCTGTGTTCGTGAGGTAGTGAGGGAATCGTATCCCAACACCCCACTGCAATTCAAAACGGACAAACGAACATATAAGTAAAAAAAATGTGTCACACATTGTATTAAGTTTCTTTTGGAAAGCTTCCAATACTGTGTAGCATTTGATCGCAAGAGACCTGGAGCATTTCTGGCCTCCCACAGATGCAATACAAGACGCAGATATATTGTCCTCGTAGACTTGCACTGGGTCGGTTACAGAGAAAACACTCTCAGTAAGTCTCCAGATCACATATATGTCGTCTAGTGCATCATTCAATGCAATCAGTTCGGCTGCAGTCGACGAAGTTGCAACCGAGTTTTGCCGGTGAATGGCCCAATTTAACAAGTCTCCGTTAACGAATATCATGTAGCCGGTTGTGGAGCACCCTTTCTCCAAGTTATTTATATCTATGGGTGAATCGTCTACGTCGGGTGCATACGACGCATCGACAAAAGCTTTAATCTGTGTTTGGTCAGAGTGGAAGATCAGAAAGAAGTCCCTTGTAGTTTTAAGGTATCTAATGATACGACGAACATAATTTTTGACTTCACTATTGGAGGATGCCTGAAAACGTGACAAATAATTGACGGCGAAGGCAATATCCGGGCGGGTCAGTCTTGCCACATATAGCAAATTCCCAATCATAGCCCTATATTCGGTATCATCCAATCCATTTTTTGGCCTATTTATTTTTAATTCTGTCTCCATAGGTGTGGAAGATGGGTTACATTCCGTCATTCCAAATTTCCGGAGAATTTTATCAATATATCTATTTTGTGTTAATATAATTTGTTTCCTAGAAATATCCCGACTTATCTCAAAACCCACAAAGAAAGTTGGATTATATTCTATTTTTAAGGTGAAATTGTTATTGAAGGCATTTATTAAGTCTTGTGTCCACTTGTCGTGGTTACTAGCCAACAACATGTCATCCACGTAGACTATTAAAAATGCCATTGCACCGCTATTATCTTGTTTTATATATAAACATCTATCTATTTTTGATTGGGTGAATCCAGCTTGAATTATTGTTGAATTCAGCAAGTCGTACCAACTTTTGGAAGACGTTTTCAGTCCATATATAGACTTTATTAATCTTAGGCAATTATTTTTGCCTAGTTGGCATCCTTTAGGGTTTGATATAAATATAGGGTATTTTATTTGTGAATTGAGGAATGCTGTTTTTATATCGAACTGTGTTATATTTAGATTATACTTATTTATGATGGATAATATCCATCTTATCAGCCAATATTGGATTACCGGGGCATATGTTTCAGTTAGAGAATAGTGAGTGAGATTTTTAAACCCTCTTGCAACCAACCTGGCTTTTGGTATGTGAATGCCTTGGTTGTCGGGTTTTGTGGTGAAACACCACTTTGTATCCACTAACCTCACATTTCTCTCCCTTGGGACGACTTCCCACATGCCCATATCAGATAGTGACTTCAGCTCGTGAGTAATGGCTTGTTGCCATTCTTCCCTAAAAGGGTTGTTTTCGACATCCTCCCATTTTTGAGGGATGTGGTCCTCAATATAATTTTTGTATCTTGATTTAAATAAATTTAATATTACAAGGGGTTTCTATTATATTATTATTATCCTGTATTATTTCATTATTATTATTTTTATTTTCTATTTGTTTTATATTTCTCATTTTGTCAAATCTTACGTCACATGTAACGTCTGATTTATCTATTAATGGGTCTCTTATACAGTACCCACTATTAGTATACCCTACAAATATTCCTTTATCGGATCTCTGGGTTAGTTTTGGGTGTTCAATATTTACTTTTTTTCTTCTATTTTTTGTGGCCTGTTGTTGACAGACTTCTATGGGGATATGTCTATGAGCGAGAGACCCAAAAACTCTCATATTAGATAGGTCTGGCTTTATGCCGTAAAACATTTCGAAAGGGGTCTTATGATCTCCATTGGCCCTAGTTGGGCTTCTATTTATAACGTAAACAGCCGTCAGGACAGCCAAAGACCAGAAACTGAAATCCAGATTGGAGTTGAACAGTTGGCCCTTGTCCTCGCCATGATCGTTTGATTCTGCCTTTCGGCCATCGCATTCAACTCTGGTGAATACGGAATGACAGGCTCAAGGTTCACGCCGTTTTCCTCACAAAATGTTTTAATATTCGAATCCAGATACTCCCTTGCATTGTCACATCTTAACGTAGCTATTGGGTGATCCGAGAACTTCGATTTTAATTTCATGTACAATTTTTTAAACTCCTCAAAAACCATTGATTTTTTCTCAATAGTGGAGATAAAATTATATTTTGTGGCATGATCCACGAATATTAGAACGTACTTTTCACCATATATGCCTGGTGAGAAGGGGCCCATTGTATCTGACAAAATGAGTTCCAGTTTTCTTTCCGGTCTAGTGTGGGTTCCACTGTGTCCCAATCTCCTAGAGTTCACTTTCACACATATCTCACACAGACCGAATTTGTCATCACGAAATGTAATTCCATTTGGAATACATCTTGAGACCTTTGTCAAGAATTTTAAATTTTTTCCTGATAAGTGTCCCAATCTCCTATGCCATATCATTTTTCTATCTATTTTTAATTTTTCTATGTTCTCGCTTATTTCGTGATTATTATTTACTATATCATTATTATCTGTTATATTATTATCATTTATACCTACATCCTCATTCATTTCACTACTACCTTCATTCATTTTATTATTTTGTGGGTTATTATTATCATATTCATCGTTAAATTTTATTATATCATTATTATTTTCGTTATTATTATCTATATTTTCTTGTGTATTATTATTCTCTCCATTCCCTTCATTTTCCTCTTGACTTTCCTCAATTATTTCCTCTTCTATTTCGTATTCCATCCATTCATCCTGGGAATTTATGTTAGGCATACATGCCAATTTATTCGATTCATTATTATAGGGACATATTTTATTTAAATCATCTTCATTTTCTATAATATTGACCATGGATTCCGGTACAATTTCGTACTTCACCATGTATACCCCCCTTATTTTCGGGGCTGAAAAAATTTCCTCGTCCGTTCCCCGGACGTATATGTGCGCTGCAGAGAAATTCTGATCTATGCCCAGTGCCCTATTTTCTGTTATCTTAATCCCTGACATAAGGTCTACGTTCAGGGATGGTACATAATGTACATTCTTTAATCTTATAACTGTTTGATTCCTCTATGAATTTTCCACCCTGATAAACATAGTTCCTATGTGTGTGGCAATAAGTAATGTATCTTGGATAGCACATTCCAATTTGATAGGCTTTTCCAGCATTATGGGGTTAGACAATTTTGATAAGTCAGATATGACGTGGGCAACCGCTCCACCATCTAACATTATTCTATTGGTGAGAGGACCATAATTTGATTCTGGCTCCTGCTTCATGTATCTAGATGTTATTAGATTTATTAATTTATTATTTATGTTCTTATTAGGCTCATGGCCCTTATACCTTATCATCATAGACCACTGAACGTCATTTTCTTTTTTATTTTTGTTATTATTATTATTTTGAATGTTTCGTCCGTATCTTGTATTCTGTGCAGGACCATCTAATTTATCTTGGGGTTTTACACCCTCTTTATTTGACGGACAAACTTTGGCTATGTGCCCTTTGCCATGGCACTTAAAACATACTACATTGTTCGAGTTTGGCAAATTATTTTGATTTTGGTTATTATTATATTTTCTATTTTCGTAATTATTATTTTGAGGCGTTTCTGACTTTTGATTAGTATTATATGTAATTTTCCCCTGATCTACATTTTGATTATAGTTCTGATTCCTATTTGTGTTATTATATCTATTATAGTTTCCTCCATATTGGAATCTCTGGTTTTTATTATTATTATTAAAATTACGAAATTTATTGTTAAAGTGTCTAGACTTCTTCTCGTCATATAATCTATCTGATCTTTCGATCAACATGGCATGGAGTGTTTCGATAGTTTTTTGATCCTGGCTTAAGGTATTAAACTCCAGCCGTGTCATGTCGTAGTCCATATTCAGTAATATTAGGAGTTGTTCTATCTCCTCCTGTTTGTCTAAATTTTTACCACAGTCCCTTATTTTTTGTGCTGATCTAGAGAACATGTCTAAGTAGCTTCTCATATTCCCATCACTATTAAATTTCAACCTCTGAAAGGCCTGCTTCACGTTAATATACGTAACCTGCGTGCAGCTTTTGTACCTTTCATCTAAGACTTTTAAAATTTGGTTTATCGTTTTTAAATCTTTTACCCTTTCAATAAGTTTGTTGTTTAATCCCTGGTAGATTAAAGCCTTGCCTTTTTCTTGGTTACGGAAATATGCCATCCTGTTAGCCGAACTAGCATTGCCAGATTCAGGGTTTAAAAAACTGTTTAGTTCCAGTCCCAAAAACAGCACTTTGGTCTCAACATCATGCATTATCGGGTACAATCCCTCTGCATAGAGTGTTGAGACCATCGTGGTCCTCCAGGCATCATAATTCCTCCCATCAAATACCTTTTTTGTGTCAAATCTTGACATTTTATTATTAAATTTTGGGTGTTCGGGAGTTTAGATCCTGCCTCAGAAACACGAGAACTTAATTCTAGGGGGTAACACGGTCTTAACCACACGATAATGCACAACACAGTCTCAACCGCTCGATCGGGAATGCAAGTTAAATATATTATATTATGATCTTCAATAATTAGTCAATGTTCTAAATTAAATCTTACGAAATATATATTGCCGACGATGAGGTGATCTCTCCGCCGTTGTTTCTGCTTCTTGAGCGATCAAATTACTGTGATTTTATCGTCGAAAATGTTCGAAATTAAATTAATCAAAGTCCCAGGTCTTGTTTCAGAATACTGATGATTCTATTAAACACGTTAAAGTTCAAATTAATACCAAATGAAAAATTATTTAACTAGTATGAAAAAGATGACTGCTGAAAGAAAAACAATTTATCAGTCTACATCAATTGAATCGATCTTTTATTGTATGTGAACAGGAAAAAATCTGTCACTAATGTCAATGTTCGAAATGTAGGTTTTCTATTGTTGGATTCGATAAATCTCATCCAACAAAGATTTCCTCTTTCTTTCAATTCTCAACCAACAAGATAAAGTTTGAAGGCTATCAATATCACCTTCCAAGTTTCAACTTTACTTAGGATTTGGTTGAGAATTTACCTGAAATATATTGAAATATAATTTTATTTTACTGTAATTTTAATTTTTTCAGATTAATTTTGGGCAAAATCACACGAAATATACATTAATTAACTTAAACTTTTTACTTATCTTTAATCTTCTTGACCTGTTTTCGTGTTTTTTTTATGTTTTTCTACTGCTACCTTGCCCAATTGACACCAAACTCCGACGCTTTTCCTCTGCGACTTCTGAATTTTCGATCTTTTTCCGCTGTTTCACTCTCAGGAACACAGCATAAACAATTGCCAAACGTTTTTGATTGTGTGCACTGGTTTACCAAACCATAAAATCTTCTCGTATCTGATCTCTTTTCTCCAGACTTTAGACTTTGACGTTTTCACAGGCGCCCAAGACTTTACCGTTGTTTTCATTAATTTCACTTTTATTACACTTTTAATTTGTTGATTTACTTTAATTGAACATTTAACTTTTTCAGGATAGTTACTTTAATCACTGAATCGAACTTTTTTGTTCACAAATTTTGACTTTCCTACCACTTTGCGTGGAGGTATCACTCGGCACTAAGCCTTCCACTTTGCGTGAAACACGAACTTTCAAATATTAATAAATTACACAATTATCACATATCACATTTCAATTTACCGCACTTATTTCTTTTGCCCGCAGCTCTGCTATCATATTGAGGTGAGGTCTGATCACTTTGCAAAGAAAAAATAAGCATGGACTTCCATCTTGAAAAATGTTTATTGACGACGTTAGTACAACGACTGACGAACGGAGAACATACTCCGTCGAACAGTGGCGGAAAGAATATTATGTTGGCGATCAGTGTCGCCACACGTAAAACGAATAAATGTAATAGTATGTTACATACAGTGTTAGTCAATGTGATGTTCTGAGTTTGTGAGGTAGTGAGGGAATCGTATCCCAACAATTAATAATTTTGTTTTTCTATAAGATTCGTTTCATTTTGCTGTTTGTGGGATGTAATTCGTTCGCCAAATTGGGGAAATCAATGTGAATTTTGGCCGACATATCCGCTGAAAGTGATTGTTCACCCATCCAGTTCATTCAATTTTTTGCCAAATCATTGCTGGAAGAATCAATATGGCGGTAGCTGAAACGTAGAAAATTCATCAAACAGCAAAGTATCATGTTTTATTATGTTCATTACTTCATATAATTAATCATTTCCCGTCCATTTTTTGTCGATTGGTTGGATTTGGCCGTCCTTGTGTCCGCTGATTCTGATCATCGAAGCTGAAAAACGAAAGATTGTGAAGCTGCAGGAGTCCAAATTTGGTAATCGGGTTACGTTAGCAGGTGAATTTGGATCGCAGAAAGGGTATCAAAAACCTCCGAGGTAAAAACCTTTCAAATTTTGCCGTTGGAAATCATCAGTTTGTTGCTGAAAAATTCAAATCTGAAACCGTTACCAGCAAGTAAAGTCAAGAAAAGCTGCTAAATCTGGTATCTAGTTTGAACTTGAAAACAAGTAATTTTGTAACAGTTTTAATTTGAATCAATAATATTCCCGTACATTATGCATTTCCACTAATAGTTCATGTATTTGTTTGCATATATTTCGTTTGGTGAATGAATATTTTGGATTGTGGGTTGTAATTCAGTTAGATCGAGTCATTGGCCTCTGATAGAATTTTGCATTTTGAGATTTTGAATTTAAAGTTGAAATTTTGATTTGAAAACGGTATTGATCGTTTATTTAATGATTATTGATCATATTGAAAATTGTTTCTGCGATCTTATGAGCTATTTAGATAATAATTCTGTGATCCCTACTCGTTTTGATCATTTTTGGATTTGTTGCATTGAACTTGGCGATTATCAATAGAGAATTTGAAATTTGATTTTTGCATTTTGAATTCGGGAGATCGTTGAGAGATACATTTAGAGGTACTCGATCCATTGGCGTCAGAGGACGGTTTCTGAGGATTGGTTTTCTGATTGCTGAATTTTGTTTCGCTTTTCTGAAATTAAAAATTGAAAATGTTAAATAAAACACCGAAAATCAATTTCATATGGAAAAATTATGAGGCCTGGAGACTGACGGTGATGTGTTTTTTGCGAGGTGAAGGTTTTGCTGAAATTTTAGATGATAAAAAGACTCAATTAGCGGTATACAAGGTGGAATTAGAAAAAAGAACGTTTGAGCAGAAGGAATACATTAGAAAACAGGAAAAAGTGAAAGCGATTGTTTTTGATCGTATGAGTTTTGATATTATTGTGAAAATAAGGGATGCCGTTTCCGTTGGCGATATTTTTGCAAAATTAGACTCTAGATATCGTGGCACTACGCCCATTGACAATATCAATGCAAAAATACGATTCTATGATATGAGATTTCGCTCAGGAGGGAATATGCGGCCATTTCTTGATTTATTTTTGAAGACAGTTTGCGAGTTACGCAATTCTGGAAGTATTCTTTCTGAGGCTGACGAGACTGAACACTTGTGTATGGCCATGCCTTCGGATTATGAAATTTTGTTATTAGAATTTCGTAGTTTTCCATTGGAAAAAAGAACTATCGAGGTTTTGCACCGGTTATTGATTAATCGAAACAATAAGCTCTATAGTGAGCAAAAAGAAAAAAAGAATGTGAATTCCAATAATTTCCAAAATGGAAATAATTTTAATAAATTTAATAAACATTTTGATAATTATAATTAGGGTAATAACCAAGATAAGGAAAAAAGACATGGGTCCAGTGATTCGGGATTTAAACAAAATTTTGAAAGAAAAAAAGAAAATGAAAGCAAAACAGAACCTAAACAAAGCAAAAAAGAAATAAAATGTTTTAATTGTGGCGGTATTGGCCATTATGTTAGTCAATGTCCGTCTGCTAAACCAAAAATAAATAAAAATGACCAAAAATCCACAAAAAAAGTGGAAAAAGAAAAAATCAATTATGTGGCGATGGTCCAAACAGTGGACAGCGATTCTGATTCCGCTGGTTCGTCTGGTAATTTCTCTTTGAATAGTTTGTTTGAGGAGGAAAGGACTTATATTCAATTAACTGAGAAATTCTTGCTTGATTCCGGTACTTAGCAGTTCCTTGTAAATTCCCTTGAGAATATGTATGATGTTCAAAAACTTGATCCTCCGTTGAAACTTGTGTCAGCCAAAAAAGATGCTGTATTTTACGCTACTCATAAAGGTCAGCTTGCCGTAATGTTGGAAAATAATAGGCGTCAACAGGAGATTATTAACTTGAAAGATGTATATTATTCTGAAGAGTTAGAACATAAACTGTTTTTGACAACACGTTTGACACAAAAAGGTGTGTTCAAAGTTGTTATGTCAGGAAAGAAGGCGCATATATACGTTAGGCAGACTAAACAAAAATTAGCTATGGTGTACAGTAATGGCAGTGGACTGGTTTTAGATTTTGAGAGGATGGAAGTGATACAAAAATGTGAATGTGGAGCTATGTTTGCTGATGAGAAAGAGGAAAATAGAGAGCTTGAAAGTCAAGAGACGAATTGGAGCGACTTTGAGGTCGAATTGGAAGTTTCGCCAGAGTACGATATAGATACTCGAGTCGACGTGCGCCCGGGACCGCAGATTGAAAACACAAAAGAAAATGAAAAACAAAATGAAAATAAAGAACAAAATAAAAAAAGAGAAGAGATCGAGGAGAGTAAGCAGGTTGTTAACTCAAGTCAGGTGTCTCAGACTTCCAAGGTGAAGTTGTCGAAAACAACCTAAATGAAACATTGTGGCACCTTAGATTAGGTCATGTAAATGCGAAATATTTGAATTACTTGAGAGAAAGCTCAGCTGGTTTTCCAAATTTGGTATTTAAAGACGATGATTTCAGAAATTGTGAAATTTGTCTGTGGGCTAAATCCTACAGATTTGGCCATCACGGAATTCGTCTAAAACCCAGTAGGAAGCTGGAAATCGTATCTACTGACATTATGGGGCCATTTGTTGAATCATTTAGGGGTGAAAGATATATCATAACGTTTATTGACAATTTTTCCCATTTCACTATCATTGTGCCAATTGAAAAAAAGAGCATGGCAAATGAAGAATTCAAAAAATTTTTTATGAGAAATAAAAATAAATACCCTGAGTCACCTATCGCAGTGTTGAGATGTGACAATGCTCATGAGTATACAGATTGTAAAATGAGAGATTTTTGCAATGAGCATGGGGTTGAGCTTGATTTGGTAGTGCCATATTCACCTGAGCTGAATGGGCTTGCTGAGTGGCAAAATCGTGTGATCAGTGAAAAGACGCGTGCATTGTTGTTCGACTCGCAGCTCTCGATGCGATATTGGTCATTTGTGGCAACCACATCTTGCCATTTGAGTAATAGAACACCATGCAGGAGCAATCCAGATAATAAGACTCCACATGAGATGTTTTTTGGTTGTAAACCGGATTTAAAAAATTTAAAAACTTTTGGGGCTTTGGCTTACAAGCACATTCCGATAGAAGTGCGTAACCAATCTGCTGTGCGTGCCAAAAAGAGGCGAAACGCGAGTGGACCCAAAATTTAGGCAGAGGTGCGAAAAAAATCTGCTTCTCGGTTATACAAATACAGGATACTTCACAATTAATCCTGATACAGAAAAAGTGTCAATAAGTTGTGATATTAGGTTCGACAAAAATAAAAACATAAAAGACATAGAACAAAATAAAATAGAAAAATTACCTGAGCCGTCTGAGGAGTCGTTGAGTGCAAATATTTCTGTGATAGCTGCATGCAGGGTAGAGAAAAACACAGACTTAAGATTTTTGGAGGACTGTGTGCCTCAAAAATATTCAGAGGTTGAGTCAAATGCGTTCAAAGACGTGTGGAAGAGAGCTATGGTTGATGAATTCAACGCAATGACAAACTTAAAAGTTTGGGAAGAAGTTCCTAGGTCCAAAGGTTGTAAGACTATTGACACCAAGTGGGTGTATACTGTGAAACAAAATGAAAAAGCTGAGTATGTGGCAAAGGCGAGACTTGTTGCTCGAGGATGTAAGGACAGGCATGAGTATCAAATCGATGAGACATATTCTCCTGTTGTGTCTCAATGGGTGATCTGATGGGTGATCTCATTGGCCAATAGGGGGGATGGTGAATGACACAATTTGACATGTCAACAGCATTTCTGAATGGTGAAATTTGGTGTCCTATGTACCTATCCTTACCACAAGGCTATGTTCCGGAATCACAAAATAGTATATTGAAATTAAACAAATCAATATATGGTTTAAAGACCTCATCAAAGTCGTGGTTCAATCTTTTGGATGAAAAATTAAAAGAACTGGGCTTCACCCAAAGTAAAATAGATCGTTGTTTTTATTATAAAGGAAAATTTAATGAAAAAATAGCTTTTCTGGCCGTTTATGTCGATGACATTTTGCTTGTAACAAGTGAAGATAGTTGGAAGACTGATATTGTCGATCATCTTGTAAAAAACTTTGTTGTGAAAATTGAGTATAATCCTAAGTGTTTTGTTGGGTTTGAGATCGATAGAGATCGAACCAATAAAACGATAAATTTATCTCAATTTGCCTATATTGATAAAATAGTTAAAAAATTTGGACTTGAGAATGCCAATGGGCAAAATACGCCCATGGAAGTTGGTCTAAAAATAAACAAAAAAGAAAAAGGTGTAGATGATCGATAATTTCGATCTATGATTGGTGCATTACTGTACTTGGCTCGAGGTACGAGACCCGACATTGCTTTTGCAGTGAATTATTTGAGTCGTCGCCAAGGCAATTCCACACCTTCTGATAAGCTGAATGTCAGATGTATAATAAAATACATTTCACATACTAAATCATACTGTCTATTATACCAGTCAAAAAAGGAAAATCTGGAAGCTTATGTAGATGCTTCATATGCCCCTGATGTGAGTAACACTGATGGTGACATTGTGGACATTGAAGTAAGCAAGTCAGTAACTGGTTACGTAATTTTTGCTAACGGCGATTTAGTTGGTTGGGCCGTTAGAAAACAACGACTTACAGCAGCATCCTCTACCACTGCAGAACTAATAGCTTTGCATGACTCACTCAACAACCTGAGGCTAATTCGCCTTGCTCACTCGTTATTGCTCGGCGAAGAAGGTCCAATTGATATATTTGAGGATAATATTTCTATAGAGCACGTCGCAAAAGGAGGGGAAAATAAAAGAATGAAAGCACTCATGGTCAAGTGTTGTGGATGCTGTACAAAATAAAGAAATTCTGATTAAATGGGTTGCTACATTCAAACAGCAGGCAGTCATTCTAACAAAAGTGTTAGACAGAAGGAAGCATCTTGAAGCCGCCTCGAAACTGCTTCTCATTCCCGATATATTTGACTCTCCCTAATGTTGTCGTTTAAATTAAAAAGATACCGTTCGCCGCTGATGGCAGCTTTGTCTACGCCCATTTGGCCCCTTGACAGGTTAGGAATGATTTGTGTACCCCTCGCTGCAGGGGAATCAACGTATTTGGAGTTTAGAAGCGTCAATGGTGAGAGTTCTCCGATTGTCGTTTGAGATCGATATTTAATGTATTCTAGTAGGTCTCCGATTGCCTGTAATATATGTGTTACTTCGACGATTCAAACGTTTGTTGAATTGGTTTTGCCTTATTTTTTATTTTTTAATTAATTAAAGTTGCTATTTTTGTAACATGTATCTCTTTTTAAATTTTATATTGCTCGTTAATTGAAAATTTTTGTGACTAATGGTAACACAACTGTGATAAAATGTTTTAATATTAGTTTGTTTTGTTGTCTAACTGAAACTATAGACATAATTTCATTTTCTGGTAACATAACTGTGATATATTTGTACAGTAATTATTTTTGTATTTAAATGTCTAGTCAATTTTAAAATTTTTAGGCTGTATCGAACTTTTATTTCTTTTGTAAATTTAAACGTCATAATTTAGAAATAAATGTATTCTCTACGTAAAGAGCTGTAGGGGGGTGTTGTTCAGTCACCTCTTCACTACGCTCATACATTAGTGCTACCTACGAGTGATGAACGGTAAATGTAATTCGATTCATTCTTTCGTGTCTGTGGTTGTTCGTTTCACCTGTGGTATTCTACCCAGGCTTTATCTATCTATTTCTGCATCATGGCCGTGTTATATTTTTACTGGCATTAAACCTTTGTGACGAGAACAACGTTTGTTATTTATTGAACTAGAAAATTAATCTCTCAAATGAAAGATCCTCATTGTTATTAATAGCCGTTTTTAACAATCTCAACACATATGTTGGAGACAACACATGGCCTGTTTCGGTGTCCAACCTATAGAAAGCGCGTCTACAAACTTGTGTACTTCCATCTAAATATCTGATTTAAAGAAAATCTCGCCACTTGCATTTGCTTATAAACACTGACTTACGAAGTACTTAACTTTTACACCAATTTTCGATTCTGATAGGTTAGAGTGTTCAGTCTGGGGTACTTCATACGCCAGGAAGCGGCATCTATTGTCTGGACACTCAACCCCATGTTAAGACTGTTTCATGTCGTCTCCATTATATATACATCCTTGAATCTTGGAGGATATGGGCCTATATAGTCAAAGATATGTGCTCAAAAGCAAAATAATTATAATGTAACATATTTCGCTGTCTGTGTTAGGGCTTTATAGATTCAAATACAGTAATACGCCATTTTGTATCCACACTTTCATAATTTCAAGTTTATTTCAAGAACCTATGAAACCAACTTAGCGAAATTTTCACAGAATCTTTAAAAAACATATGTTAATATTTCACCAAAATTTCAGCTTTCTACAAGCAATGGTTCTTTTACAAACACATTCGATAACCTTGATTGCCTAGTTTGATCCCATAAAATTGGGTATAATGAGAAGCTTGTTTCTTTGGCCCTTCAGTCTGTTGGGCAAATGCAGATTTTAAGTAAAATGTGTAAAAGATCTATAAAGTTAATAAAAAAATTTATAATCATAACATTTCTCAATTTTAACATAAATATCAGTGAATTCACTTATGAGCTGTTGGATACAAAATGGTGTATTACTATACTCGTATCTATAGAGCATTACCTGTGCTGAAGCCCTGTAGGGGAATGTTCAGAAACATTACCAAGGAAGGTAAAAGTTCCACAGCATGTGACCTCACATTTACCTTACTTGGTAAACACAATCTTAATGTGCTTGAGGATATTTAATTTTAATGTGACATTACTCCAGGAATTATTTTCCCTATATCCAGAGTGGGGTTTGTTATTTTCACACCCAACGAACTCGTGAGTGAATCAGTGGGCTGAAAGTATGTGCAATTTTGTTCAGTTTTTAGGAATATAATTGTGTAAAGGTAAAACCTTCATAATTGATAAGATTGATTTTTCATAGAAATTTTTGAAGCACATTACTACACTTAGAATAAAAAATATGAAATGAACTAGAATTAAATAATTTAAATACTTCATGATGGAATATTATGGCAAAGAATTGAACATCAAAATTACTTTTTACTTAACCTGAAAATCCACAATTATTCTGAACACACCACCAATGTTCATTAAAAGAACTGGTTAGGTTTAGTAACAGACTTGCGATTAATTTGTTCTCATACTGGAATAGAAGTTCTTCCTCAGTTATAGAAGAACATATTAATTATTTAAGATTTTGCAATGATGAAGAGAAAAAAGTTACGTTTTTACCTTTCATAATTTAAAAAAAAAAAAATATCTCATCCTCATATCTCTATTACTCTACAGAAGTGAACTTTATTATCACTAATTCAACAATCTGAATCACAAGTGAACAAAAGCGAACGCCTAGAGTTTGTTGGGTGTGAAAATAACAAACCCCATCCAGAGTTGGGGGAAAAAATTACTCTCATGAGTACAAAATTACCTTTCTGAACGCATCAGGTAACACTTTTCCCTCTTCAGTAACCTTTCTGAATATGCCATAGGTATCGTGAACGACGGTGTCGTACACGATTCGATAACGATAATGTGATACAATATCGTTATCTCACTGACGTCATTGATCGACTCTATGACGTCAGGAGAACAAACCTATCAAACGTTACCAACTTACACAAACACAGGCAACACAGACAAGTTCGTTACAAGAAATAACGAACGATGTCATTCGGCTAATGGCGACGAACGTGAAACACCACGTTCTTTTATATTTATCTCACTAAATGGTAACAGAGCAAATACGGTCCTTGAAAAGCGTTTTATTTTGTAATTTAAGTGAATTTGCGTATTGGTGTTTGGCAAGTGTTCGGTTGTGAAACAGTAGGAAGAATAAAGAAGATACAAACGACCATTAAACAGCGCAAACGCATGTCCACAACGGACATTACAGAACAAAACAGACGTAAGTAATTAAACACAATAAATACAGTGAACTTTTATTACAGAGCGTATTCATAGAACTTATCTATATAAACAAGTGAGATAAATGTAATAAGCTAGATCAAACTCCACGTGCGCGAAACATAAATCAACGTCATATATTAACAAGATATTTGTTTCGCAGATCCAACAATGGGGAAAAAGAAACAAAAAAACACAGAACCAGCAGACACCCAGCAAGGAAATCCAGACCCAGATGTAGACGCACACCCATCACCTTTAAAAATTCCAGAACAACCCAGGCAACATCCATCACCGCTCACCCGTAACCTATCAACAACGATAACAAACCCACAACAAAAAGCAGTAAATCAAACAAACACACCAGGAGTAACATTAGAACCGAACAAACCCACACAAGTAACAAAATCAATTACGATAACTCTACCAAACACCACGACACACACAGTAACGAAACCAAATCCTCAACAGACATACTCATCCATAGCATTCACGGACAATCAACAAGTATCAAGGTACAGACCTACGACAATGGCATTACTAACAACAGCTAATAAACCATACGTAACGCTACCTACACCTAACATAACGCAAACACAACCAATTCATGAACCACAAAAACAAACCTACTATACTACAACAAACCTACAACATACACAACAAACGTTTAAAAGCCCCCAACGTTCATATATAGAAATATCAATGACAAGAGCAGAAAACAAAATACAACAAGCCAGAACATACAACGTAGCCGTATACCAATCGGCAGACGTACGTATTTTTCTCAGTACATTACAATTTCAACTAACAGACCTAGATAACCTCCCTACAGATGCTGACACACAATTTTATCAAAAAATTTACGACATCAAAGAACTTACAATTCAAATTACTCGACTTAATAACAAATTTGAAGAATTACAAACTGCAAGGAAACTACAACAACAACATGCTCAACAATATTTACAAACCAAACAACCTCCTGAAATTTACTGCGAAACAAACATCACCAACTCACCAAGCAAATGTCAACGAACGGTCTCACGAACATCCAGCGAGGAAATGCAAAGTCCTCGCTCCACCGGATACTACCACTCAGGATCTGGAGACAGATACAGACCCACAACACCTCCAGGTAATAATCCAGATATCCCTATAATAACCCTTGAACAAACACCAATAAGGAAACGATCATCAAAATGGACTTATAAAGACGACCAAACACCACAAACACCGATCATAGAAACAAAAAAATCAAAGATACGAAACACAACAGACGAAACAACACCACTTGATTTAACTCCTACGAGACAAAATACTCAAACGAACATGAATATACTACCACAAAGACGGGTCATAATATATAATACACACATACAAAACCCTAACAAACAACCCACAAACGTTATTTCACATCAACCGACAGAAATAACAATGGAACAAATAACTCAAGAAAACAACCAACAAGAACATACAAAAAATACACAAAAACCAACGTTACTAAAGAACACACTTTACATACCAAAAGTTTGGGAAATACCCATTGGATCACAAACATTAACTCAATCATGTTTTCTCAAGACGCCAAAATACAAATTACCCAAATTCAATGGCAAACGTATATCATACCCAGACTTCATCACATCCTTCATGAAATACATACATATACGAGAAGACATCATAACACCACAGAAATGTAAAATATTAGAAGATGCCATGCCTGAAAACATTAAACAAAGACTAACAACATTAGGCCATAACGAACAAGGCTACTTTAGAAGACTACAATACTTACACGACGAATTCGGCGACGAATCCAGACTGCGGTCAGAACTATGGCAAACTTTAAATAACATACCTTTAGCACAAAATACGAAAGAAAGTTTACGCACCACATATGACAAAACGTGCATGTTACTAGACACAATACATGACTTCGTACCAGAATTAACAGACGACCTCACCTTTCCAACATTACTAAGAATATTTCCAAGAAATTCATATTCCAACAGGATAGATATATCTAAACCAAACTCAAAAGCAGTCCTAGAAGCAGTATACCAAGAGATTAAAACAAGAGACTTAACGGAAAAGCCTGACATAACAAAAGAAATATACAGAACGCAAGAAACACAACAACAAAATAACACATACTATAGAGACAGAACATATAACAATCCTAACAGACGCCAACACAATAGACTGCAATATAATAAACCTAATAACAATAAAAATATAACAGAAACCCAAGCACAGCTTAAAAGCAGTCCCAATTTTCATACAAATATCGACCAAGGTAAACCTTCGCCAGAACACTACATAGATAACGATATAGATGAAATTTCTGTTCCAGTATATCATGCATAAACAGACCCGGACACCAGCATTCCAGAACAACTGTACAGATTCCCAGCAATACCGACGAAACAAAGATGCATGTTCTGTAAAGGACCACATTGGAGCTACCTCTGCTGCCATAAAAGCTACAATACACTAGAAAACAGACGTACATACTTCAGACAATATAATTTATGCCTCAAATGCGGAATCTTAGCCACAGCAGATCACTGTAACCAACCACAACGGAGATGCAGATGGTTCCAATGCCAACAGACCAGTGCACACCACTCAGCTCTATGTCCCAGAATCACGTACCCACTAACCAAACAGGAAGCAAACCGATACTTAGAAAAAGTCATAGAACTACAAACCAAATTCCCACCACGTAAGCAAGAAGAAAACAATACAAAAACACAGGTAGTACAAGATACTAATAATCTAACTTCCTTGCACCACCTCCAGAACCGAGAAAACAGACACTATCCTACTACAGAGACTAATCCAACGACAATCGAACAGACCATATCAACATTGGCGCAAATCGAAGAAACAGTTCTCCAACCACCAATACCAAGTAAGTTAAATTTATTCACAATCCTATCTACAAATAGTAAATTTCTTACATTCTGCACAAACATACGTAACCCTCAAACACTACAAACACATCCGATAAATGCATTCTTTGATTCAGGAAGCACTAAAACATATATAATAGAAAACATTGCCATACAAACACTTCAACTACCAATCATAGACACACATTCCCTAAAGTTAACAGGAATACAAAATCAAACAACACAAACATTCCATACAAACATTGTCACCTTTGAAATAGAATATGGCACACAAAAATTCTCAAACATAATAGCTAGGACAGTACAAAACATATCTAACAAATTAGACACGCAAAACATAAAAGAAATTAAACGAACATACCCGAAATATAAAGACTTACGATTCGCACAAACATTAAAAACGACATCACAAATACACATACTACTCGGGAATGAATACATGTGGCAATTTATTAAATCAATCACACATATATCACCATCAATACAACTAATTGAAACAAACTTCGGATTCCACATAACTGGACAATTAACAGATAATCAACAGCCAACTAAAAATGAACACATATATTTCTCATCAGAACTAGACGTAGAAAAGTTATGGAAATTAGAAACAATAGGGATAACAACACCAGACTTAACAATAGAGCAAGAAGAACAAAAGGCAATAGAATTATTTTACAAAAACATAAAACTCGTAAATGGAAGGTACCAAGTACGATGGCCATGGAAAATATATCCACCCCCATTACCAGACAACTACTCCTTAGCATTCAGCAGACTTAAAAGCCAAATACCACATATGCGTAACTCACCTGAATTTTTCCAAAAATACGATGCATACTTCCAAGAACTATTCAAAAATGATATAATAGAAGTAGTCAACAACAAACATACATCAGAACCAGTACATTACTTAGCACATCACGGACTAATAGACCCAACCAAACTTACACACCCGATTAGAATAGTTTTTGACGGATCAGCAAAAACTAAAAAAGCAAACCACTCAATGAATGATTGTATACACAAAGGATTAAAACTTCTCGCAGACCTCGTAAAACTATTCATAACATACAGATTAAACCCAATTGGTATAAGTGCAGACATTAGGAAAGCATTTTTACAACTAGAACTAAACCCATCAGACCGAGACGTCACAAGATTTCTATGGCTCAAAGACCCGAACAAACCATTAGCAAACCACAATCTTATAATCATCAGATTCAAAAGAGTACCATTTGGTGTTATAGCATCACCATTTTTACTTGCAGCAACATTACTATATCACTTTCAAAATACTAACCCTCAATTTTATAACATTCTAACAAATCACTTTTATGTAGACAACCTAATCACATCAGTTTCAACAAACGAACAAGCACTCAAATTATACAATGCATCTAACAAAACTTTTAATGACATTTCCATGGAACTAGCACAATGGGCAACCAATGACTCAGAATTACGAACACATTTTACAGACAAAAACGCAATACAAAAACCACCTGTTAAAATACTAGGCATTCAATGGGACTACACAAAAGACATACTCTACCTAAAACCAAAAATGAAAATACCAGAACGACATACAAAAAGAACTTTTGTAAGTAACTTTTCAGCGATTTTCGACCCACTAGGCTGGTTTGCACCATTATTAGTTCCAGCAAAAGCCTTCGTACGAACCTTATGGGACCAAAAACAAGAATGGGACACACCATTACCACTCTCCTTAATACCAATAGCAGAAAACATTATAACAGACATAAGCAAATGTAACGACATATGTTTCCAAAGAAAATTTTTTCAAAAACCATTTATACCAGAACAAGCAGAAATTCACATATTTGTAGACGCCTCCGCAATAGCATATTCAGCAGTAGCATATCTAAGATACAAAACAAACAATATACACACATTAAGATTCCTGATAGGCAAATGCAGACTAACACCAGCAAAAACACACACAATACCAAAATTAGAACTAATAGCAGCATTACTGGGAGCACGGCTCATTAAATTCCTTAGAGAAACATTACAAATATCACATAACAAACCATCCTTCCTATGGTCCGATAGTAAATGCGTACTCATCTGGCTCACACAAAGAAAAATTCTACCCCCCTTTACACAAAACAGAGTTAAAGAGATCATAACAATCCCAAACACACTATATCAATACGTACCAACCAAAGAAAACCCAGCAGACATAGGATCCAGAGGAGCAAACCTAACATCCTTAACACAATCAAAATGGTTCACAGGACCAGAATGGCTAGCGAAAGAAAAAACAGAATGGCCACAAACGGATTTACACACATTAAAAGATGAAACCTCAGAAATCCAGACAGAAGACCAACACGAACAAACTTTCTGTACCATAGCAGAATCCTTACATGACTACGCCCAACCATACACTAATGAAGCAATATTAAACAACACATATAATGACCATACATATACACGTAAACACAGACAAACACAGTCTAGAACATACAAAATCCCACATTACGAACAAATATCGGAAACAACCAACAACAACAAGACAAATCCCGATATAGACCACGAAGAAATAATTGACAATACATCAAAAACACAACATTCACACCCACACCTAGATCACGAAGAGATAATCACAAATTCTACATCACAAAACACGAATACATTCATCACGTATATATATGGTAAAAACTTAACACCATTTGACCTAGACCTTTATAAATTCTCTTCATTACAAAAATTAATCAAGACCTTCCAAATTACGATAAAAGCATTAAAACAATTTAGAGAAAAAACAGCAAACAATAAATCCCTTACAATACCATACCTTCACACAAATTACCAATTTTTCCAGATACTAATTATCTTCATAAATGCAGAACAAAGAAGGTATTGTAAACCCATATTCCAACAATTGCAACAAACAGACCCACCACCATACGCAATATTCAAAAAATTTCACATAAAATTAGACAAAGACAACATGCTCAGATTACATAATTACCTACCTCCACATACATTACATACACAAACTTATACACCATACTTATTACCCCCACAATCACACTTAACTAAATTAATAATATTATACATACATGAAAAAGGTTACCATAGTGGAACCAGATATACGGTCGCAAAATTTAGAAAAAATTTCTTCACAACAAGCATAAACAAACTAGTCATATCAACAATTCGAAAAAATTGTTACAAATGTAAAATTCATTCAAGAAAACCCTATAAACAACCGCCCTTTTCAACCATGCCAGATTTCAGACTTAATGAGAAGGCTCATCCGTTCACACACACTGGGGTCGATATATTTGGACCATTTTATACATATAATAAAATAATAAAACAACATTCACAGCAAATTTCACCATCAACATCACCATCCAAAAGATGGATCCTCATATTCACCTGCCTCACTATACGAGCAGTATATTTAATACCTATCAAATCTTTACAAACAGAGGAAATTTGGTGTGCATTTCACTCATTTTTCGCAGACAGAGGAACACCCAAAGTAATACTGTCTGATGATGCGGCACAATTCAGAGTCATCAACACAAACATAACAAACTTTTGGAACAATATAACAAATAACAATAAAATACAAAATTATTTATACGAAAATAACATACAATGGAAATTTATACCAGCTAAAGCCCCATGGTATGGCGGCACTTACGAACGCCTAATAGGCATTATCAAACAATCTTACTACAAGACTGTAGGACACCACCCCATATACATACACACATTTCACATCACTATCAAACAACTACAAATAATGATTAACGAAAGACCTTTATGCCCAGAATCAGAAACATCAACATACTCATACCTTACACCAGCCAACTTTCTTCACGCAAACTTTCAACACACAATACTACAATCAGACAAACCAAATGTCAACCATACATCAATAGAAAAACATTTACAACACATATGGAAAATAGACCAAACATACCTAAAAAACTTATAGATACAATGGAAACAAAATTACCTCACATATCTTAGGGACAAACAACCACAACCGATACCAAATAATTACCATACAAACGACAATTTACCAAAAATCGGAGATTTAGTACACGTCATTGACGTCGCATCCACACCCAACAAACCACAACTTGCAGTAATTAAAGAATTACATAAATCCCCAGACCAAATTATAAGATCAGCCTCCATTATGTTTCCAAACGGAACACTTACCACCAGACCCCTTAAATATTTAGCACCATTAGAGCTAAATTCTCAAGCTGCCTTGCAACATCCACACACAAAAGTAGTGGCTCAAAAAACATAACATCTACGAATTATCATAAATAATTCGTAGCTCAGACCGTCTTTAGGAGAATCTACTCTGGGTAGACTTATAAATAAAACAGACCAAGTTTGCAACCAGAGGACCCACTGTGGAACCAATATAAAGATTGGAGAAGCAGGTGACATGTAACAAACCAACAATATAAACACTAGCCAACCATCTTTTATCCTCACAGAAGGAAAAACGATGCAGTTGACGTGTTTATTAACAAACAATGATTATATAAAATAATGCATTTTATTCTTTTCACAGAATCACAAATATACCTGAAAGAAAGAGACAAACCAGAATAGAATAACATCAGAAGCATGACGCCGAACACGAATCATCATACAAGAAACTAGCTGTGATCATACAACTTCAAACTGGAAACTAACTGTGATAGTAGACCTTCAAACAACAAGAGAAGAAGGCAGATCTCAACATTTACCAATATAATAAATAAATTTAACAAATAAACGTTCCTTAAGTCAAATTAAACATTCAAAATATGTGATACCAAACGTTCCTAAACCTTATATATATTATTGTTTCCATAATTATTAAGCATTGTTATTTTGTATATATAATAAACGAGTTTATAATTTGTATATCTTGTTATTTATTTATTATAACGTCAGTAAACAGTTCGCAGACAACAAACACACTAACCATCACACAACAAACCTATCAATACAATACAATACAAAAAAAAAAAAAAAAAAAAAAAAAAACAAATTAAGACAAATAACAGACAATTCCTCGATGACTTCTAAACGGAAGGGAAAATGGGATAGACTGAGACTCCCCCCCCCCTGAGTATCGTGAACGACGGTGTCGTACACGATTCGATAACGATAATGTGATACAATATCGTTATCTCACTGACGTCATTGATCGACTCTATGACGTCAGGAGAACAAACCTATCAAACGTTACCAACTTACACAAACACAGGCAACACAGACAAGTTCGTTACAAGAAATAACGAACGATGTCATTTGGCTAATGGCGACGAACGTGAAACACCACGTTCTTTTATATTTATCTCACTAAAATAGGTTCGAGTCTAGCAGGAGTGAGCACGAATAAAATCAAAAATCATGGAATCATGATTTTAAATCACTTTTGTGATTTGTGATCTGTGATTTAAATAATTTTGAAAATACCATGATGCATTATTTGAATCATTTCTTTGTGATGTATATTTTTATCGAATTATTTAATTAAATTTGTGTTTTTTGTTTGATAGCCAATAGTACATGATAAAATTAAATTAAATCATTTTCTCAGCTTCTAAAGATTCAAATTTCTTTTTCTTTGACTTATTTTATTCCTTGATGTCTCCTCTACAATTTTATTTATTTTAAACAAGTAGCTATTCATTGTTTTAAGATAATTAGGATAAAATATTTCTATATTTCCAATTTCATATTTTTCAGTTAGGGAATGAGAACCTTTTTTTATTTTATTTTTTCTAAATTAATTGAGTTTCTAAAATTTATTATATGTCCATAATGTTAGTTATTTTTTGTTTCTATTTCCATGGCTATTCAGTTATCACAAATGAATGGATTTATGACAATTGAAACACAATTGTATAGAACAGCAAAATGACAATAGTATATTTGATAAAGTAAATGATCGTAGGACAATTTGAAGATTATTTATCTGATGAACAGTGTGTAAGCGATTGTAGACCAGCAAATAGTAGGACAGTTAGGAGACAATGCTGAAGGGCAATTAGATAATGGGTAAAAATTTCAAATGTCTATTTATTACTTTGAAAGTGTTGTTTGTAAACCTGAGTACAGTAAATCTTTTTAAGATTGATTTTCTGTACTCTTAGATTTCATTGGTTGTTTTATTTTTGATTTTGAGTAAACTGTCTAAATAAATTATGAGTGTTACAAATTTTGTTTTCCATTTGCAATTGATTGATGTTACCAACAACTACCTTGCGTGATTGTTTTTATTATTATGAAATCAAAAGTCAAAAAAATAAAGCAAATGGTTCAGTTGGTATCATTAATCTATTGCAAATTGAAAACAAAATAAACATCATTCATAATTTATTTGGATGATTTTCTTAAAATCAAAAACAAAATAACAAACAAAGTACATAGGTACAAATTCATAAATAAACAATTTAGTTGTACTTTAAACCTTCATAGTTCATGAATTATTTTTGGTTTCACAGCCTACCACAACCAAATCCAAACCCTAATGTAAAAAATTCATGTATGTACCTAGATCTGGCACAAATAACCTGCACGAGTTGTAGATTCCAAGGGTATTTCTCTTGTCAGTGCCCCCACCTAGAAAGAAGTTGCTATGTATGTTGCAAATTTGAGGGCGAGGTCATAGGTAAGTTATTCTATTCCATTATTTTATATATTTGATTTTAATTTAATTTTTATGGGTTTCATTTACAGACGTGTATGCATGTAATGTGGCCTCTTTGGTAATCATTGGAGGGACTGCCCAATTAGAGAATGGATTTAATACAACTGTTTAATGCCGGGAACATCTATGATGAGTGTCCACAACAACATTTACTAACGAAACTATAATATCATTCTGATGTTTAAATACCACAAGCTGCTAAAGTTTCTCAACTGGTTGAAGTAGCCCAAGCAACAGCAGTAATGCAACACATAAAATAATTACCTTGTGTTATCTGCATGGATAAGAATAGGATTATGATCTTTCAAATTTACAGTCATGTCTACATTTGTGAAGAGTGCAATACTCAGCTGGTACAGGTCAAAGGATGAAGTGCATTGTCTGTTACACAGATGTATATGCATCGTGTTTTTCACATATATTTTTAAGTAGGTAGAGAGAACTTCAATAATGAGAATATGTTTTCGTATTTGTAATTATTAATCTTTTTTTTTATTCTTAATTGTTTAGTATTTTGGTTTTGTTTACTTATAATTGTTGTTCTAGTCTGTACATATTCAACCGCTTCATATTTTTGTTTACAATTTCTATGTAATAAAATCTTTTGTTTTCGATAAGAACAGTAGTTGTGTGTGATTTTTACATTACTAATTTCATTTTACTGAAATATTTCAACTGTAGGTACTTTACAATGCCATACATCAGCAGACAGTGATTATAATTGGTAGGTATTCTAAAAAGAGTGCTGTAAAATAATTTATATTTGATCATGAGTTTTGATTGCAGAACTATACTTACTACCTATGAATTTAAATGAAACAAATTATAAATGAAAGTTTCAATCTCATGTTGTTCTGTCAATAATCCTATTACTCTTGCTAACTGATCTCTAAATTCTCTACCCTTATAATTTTTTAAAGCAACTCCACCCGCCACTTGATCTCTGACCTGGTAATTAAGTTGACATTATTGTAATTACAATACCCCTTCAGCCTCAAACTGCACCTGTAATATGTCAGTGGAATGTATCAGACAAATACTGTGAAGAACACAAGTAGCTATTATCACATCTGGAATGAGGTTTGTGCTAGACATATCTAAATCTTTGAACCCACAAAATCTCCCAAAAAATAAAGCAAAATAGAGAAAATG
>WOFM01000130.1:517463-662770 GCA_011428145.1 Ericerus pela | reverse complement strand
TGATATTTTATGAAAACCAATAAAAACTGATTCCTTCTAGTTATCATTCTAGTAAATAGTTTCAGCATTTTATGGGAATTGGTTATTGCTTAGGTGAAATTTTTTTGTTTTGGTTATCCATTCCAAAATCAATGTTGTCAATTTGTTTAGGTTATTAGTGGTTATTGTTCTAGTTATGGTTGTGGTTGCAAGCTCTAATTAAAACCACTTTTTCAAAAAATCTAACCAATAAATTCTCAATGGCCTTCTTTGGATTTTTTGTCCAACTGTTGCTAACCTATTGTAAGTTAGAGTTTCTAAATGCGCCCCTTTGGTACAAAAATGTGACTATATCTTCAACCATCATCATCATCATCATCATCATCATCATCATCATCATCATCATCATCATCATCATCATCAATCATCATCAATCATCATCAATCATCATCAATCATCATCAATCATCATCAATCATCATCAATCATCATCAATCATCGTCATCAATCGTCATCAATCGTCATCAATCGTCGTCGTCGTCGTCGTCGTCATCGTTGTCTCAATGAAAAGTTAGCTTCATTTAACATTTTGCACAGCAAAGCTGCGAATATTTTGTAATGAAAACAGGCATTTCTACACATACACAAGCTATCAAGCTATGACACATTCATAGTAAAGTAAGTGAAGTTGAGAAATTGTTTATGATGAAGATGATGATAGTTGAGATGTTTGTTACATTATTTATCATCTGTTGAAGATCTCTTTAACTATATGTATCTAGGCAATATGCTATTTTGTATCCTACTGGTCATAATTGAATTCATTGATATTTATGAAGATAATTATATGAGATTGTGAAGTTTCAAGGTCTCAAGATTGGAGAACTGAACAGTGAAACAAGATGAGAGAGTCAAACAAACCAGTATTAGACAAACACCAATGAATCAAGTTTAAAATACAACAGTAGTATGAAAATTTCTTTTATCGTATGATGAAGAAGAAGAAGAAGCATTGGAGGAAAGATACAATACTGTTGATAAATGTTAGCAAAGTGTAAGAGTGGGAAGAAAGTGATGTAAAAATAGTTGTAATATAATGGAATAAAAGAAATGGTTTCACAAAATAAAGTTTATTATTATTGTTTATGTATATAGTTTATATCAAGCCATCGAAGAGTAAGTGAAATTAAAAGATTCGTAATACTTCTTCACTTAGTGGTTTATATGTGAACAATTTTTCATAAACAAGTAACGCATATGCAGTTGTGTTTTTCGGGATACTCTTATTCATTTTAGCCATAATTTTTAAATTGGAAACTCCAGCTTTTAGCGATTTGTCGCGATACTGTAGGTTTATAACGAAGAAAGGCCAAATAGATTTATAATCATCTTTCAAATAATGTGGATTTGGAAACCATGTGAGGTGTTGACTGCGATTATATGAAGCTTCAAATTGAGAAAATTCCTCATAAAAGTAGGAATAATCATTAGCATCGAAGTCCGCATTATACGAATCATACGGGTAATACTGGGCATCGAGATAGGCTTTAACATCACACACGTGACAATGTTCGTAGTTACCCATGAAATGTGTAATATCATTTTTTTGACCAGTTTGAAAGGCAACGACGACATATAAAAGTCTATCAGCATTATTAACCATTTTTAAACTCCAATTGAAATCTGTAGTTTCCGAAACTGAAGGATTTTCATATAGGTCCCATGCTCGGAAAGGTAGCGATAAGGCCATATCATTTTTTAAAGAGTTCAAATACCAAACATGTATTTGATCATTAACTTTGATATACGGTATATGTCAAGAGATGGACGTTAATGTTACGGTTGGTTCAGGTTTACCCATATCCAAGGGGGGGATAGATGTATGTCATACAAAGATATTTTTATCGTGTGTTGCTCGTTTCAAAACGAGTTCATGTCGAGCGTTTAAAATTGGTTTTTTATAGTCGGCAAAAAAGCCAAAAATCAGGTTTAATGGCATAAGAAAATGAATTTTATCATTAGCTGTGGATGTGCTGTAAGGCTGAGCAGTATTTGTACCTTGTTTGTAGCCGTGATTATCGTAATAAACATTATTATGAGAATTATAGAGTAATACAGCTTTCATTGTTGAAGTTATACCGACATTATTAATACACTCAATTTCTTGACCATTTAACATATAAGAAGCATCAGTAAACCGATGTGATAATCCATTATAATCGATCGAGTAATATTCAGTTTTGAAATTATTCAGTTTTAATTCCATAAAAAGCCCCAAATTGGAGGGAAAAGTGTAAACGTTATGTTGATCAACGCCTATTCTAATTTCATCACTGTTTGCAAGACTGCTTGATGTGTAAGGATAATGATGGAAAAAAGTAACATTTGTAATACCATCGTCGATGTTTATTTTTTCTAAAATATCTAAACTACGTACATTATTAGTGAGAGTCATAATTAAACGAGTACTTGCAATCCAAGATTTTGCAAAAAGGCTTTATCTTTCGGTGTTAATTTCACCGAAGTCCACGGTTGTTTAATACTTTTTTGTTTACGTTTAGTCTTTTTATATACATTGGAAGACGTATTATTTTTTCCTTGAATTGCGGATAAATTACATCCGTAACCAATACGAGTGATAGGTTGAAATGAAGTATTTAGTAAGAACGGCATTATTACAAATATTAGTTGTTAGAATTCATTTATTTTCAGATTTTAAGTGTAGTAAAAGCGTAATATCGTCTCCTAAGAAATCGATAGGATTACTATTTTGATCAGTATTGAGAATTTCAATAGATGATATGTCTTGTTCTGTTACTGGTAGATAAATAATATCTTTCGGCGCCTCTACAATTTTAAAACCAATTGGCATATATATCGCAATACTGTACAGTAAGTGCGAAGGAATACCATTTATATAGGAATTGGATACAATGTTACAAAGAACATTGAGACAATGAATGGTAGCTATGTGAACTGGTTCACGACCTTCTGAAAGATTACCCTGTGTAGTTACTGGAAGATGATCTTTGGAAAAAGTTAAAACTGGTCCGAGAGAATTTTCTTTTTGAAAACAAAAAGAGAATGTTGATGAAATTAAACGGAACTTTTGTCGCTGTTTATCGTATTCGAAGACGATTGCATCAACTGCGGAAAGAAATTGTGTTCGTAGTATCGAACGTATACTGTTCTTGAATTGTATAGCTAAGTCGTCAAACTTGTAGGAGCCATTAGGGATATGACATACCAAAAATGGAACACCAGTGTTTGGAATAGAAAATTCGAACGTATTATTTTTTTCCATTATGTTATTCGCACTATTATAACCGATGAAGTAAAATAGTCCTAGGCTATGGTTTTGAGTTCTATCCAATTGAAGAGGTGGAAAAATATCGCAAACTAAAGGGTTACGATTACGAGATAAATTAAATAAGTAACTCATGTTGATAGTAGCAAAATGATATATTTGTTTGTTTGTGTGCGCTTGTAAAGAATGTATATACTGTTTATAAATGAGACGTATTTATAAGAAATTCTAAACAGAGTTGTCCACAAATTTTGGAGAAATGGTTTTGAAAATTAGTAGTATTATATAAAATAGTAGTTCCATCGAGATAATGTAAAATTTGGGTTTTCAATATTATCGAAATTAATAACCATACTCTCTTTTGGAAACGGATGTTTTGGTAACGTTTCTCTATTAAAAACACCACGAAAATTAGAGATGTTATATAGTGTAGCAAAGTTGTCAATTTCATAATCAAATAACCCGCGTTTGATTGGAAATCCGAAGTTCCGTAAACGTTCAGTAGTAGTAGTAGTAGTATTCATAATTATTTAGAGATGTACTCGTAAGCCGAGTCCAGATTTATATCTTTTTATGATCTACCTTTTTTACCTAATGGAACGGGATAACCATATGGATTGAGGTATAAACCAGAACCACTTTTTGAGTTTCCAGATAAATTTTTTTGCGCATTATTAACCGCTGAAACGGCTTCTGCTACAGTTTTTACAGTGGCCCCTATAGTACCGAGTGTACCTAGTGCAGCCATTATTGGTAATAATGGTAAGAAGCCACCTTGTTTAGGTTAAGGAATTACTCTTTTTAGACCCATGATCAGACCAGGGTTGTCTTTTCTATAATTTTGTAAAGTATTTATGGTGCGAACGATATTTTTTGTCAAAGGTAATGATCGATTAATAGCTGAACAACCTTTTGAAAGTAACGTAGAAAAGTGTACCGAAGAGTTACATTTGATTGTTGAACGTTTCGTCTTTTGATGCACTTTTCCAAACCCTAATTTCCATTTAGTTTTCATTATATTTGTTGTAGCCCAGGCAGGTATTCGTTCAAAATAAGATGCTTTCGGATTTAAAACTATATTCCACGCTTTATTTTCTAAAATTTGATCTGCTTTATGTCAAGTTTGAAGGTCGGAATAGTTTGAATAAGTAATATCGTGTTCTTTAGCTGCAGCGTCTAGTTTATTTATTGGAAGTTGATGCAGTCGTTTTTTCAAATTTGTTCCTGGTCCTAAAAAACGGTAACCTGGTACATGCACTTCGATCGGTAGATTATTAATTAGCGAATTAACTAAACCTCTTCCGAAGTGGCTATTTGACGAAGTTGCATACATTCACTTACGTAATTACGTAATTGTAATGAAATAAATGAAATAACGAAGGTCTTTATATAGTGAAAATATATTTATTTATTTATTTAGCTACAAAAATTATCACGTAATAATAAAGTATTTAATAAGGCACAATGTATGGAAGAATGAAAAGGACAATTTGTTTCAAGAGGGGAAAATGAAGTAATAAATTTCTTATTTCGTAATTCTTTAAGAGAAGAAATTTGAAATTGTTTGTAATCATCATCGCATCCGTCCGAACTTTCTAAGGAAATAACATCTACAATAGGAATACCAATATTTAGATTATAAAGTATTTCTACATCAGACCATGGTGTTGGGCTTCCACATAAAAAGGTTTGAAGAAAAGCAATTTTATCACGTCCGGCAACAAAAAAAATGGAAGGAGATATATTCAAAACGCGTTGCACATCTGACGCAATTAAATTGTAATTTCGAGTACCATCATTGACAGCGAAGTTATGAAAATGTCGCGTTAACTAGTGATTTGCATTACAATTTTGGTTTTGCCCCAATAAGATATTTTTTGGTGTTTTATATAGCAAATGATAAAAAATTCATCACCAATAGTGGTTAAACATAATTCTTTTACAAACATTTTCTCCTCTTTCGTGTAAAAATTTTGAATATCAAAAAAAAACAGGAGTATGATAATTACAATCTGGTGAACTCTGTCGATAGGGTAACGGCTTCATCGTCGCGTAATTTTTTTGCATCCTGAAGAATATCCGTACTACAAAAATGTCTAATTTCAGCGTCTACTAGTTGGCACACAACCGGATCAAAATGTGTTACATCTATACGCACGTATTTATGATCTGGTATAAGATTGGCAACTGTTATTCCAGGAGAAGTATTTTGACTCGCGTAAAAATTAACAAAACGGGAATAAAGTATGCGTGAATATATACTATATTTTTCTAATACATTAAATTTTAAAGAAAAAACATCTTTTAACGCGCACAAATCCGTAAATATAAGTCGATCAAAAATAAAATGTTGCGAAGAATCATATAAGTCTGTTATGAGTATTTCTTGTTTAGTAGTATCAAACGAAAACGTAAGACTATCAATAGTTTGTTGTGGATAGTCTGACGCTTGTAAAAAAGCACAATCGGAGATAAAAAATGAATTATGCAATAGTAAAACTTTTAAAACAGATGTAAAAGACTTAAAATTTAATAGTATACAGTTATTTGCGCAACCACTGAATGCTGCACTCGGTTCAAAATTTTGTACAGTAGACAAACCGAGTTCAACAATGACATCGCACGATAGAGGAAACTTATACGCTGACGACAGTAGGAAAGGCATAGTGTATATATACTAAAATAATGTTAGATGCAGTGTGAAGTGAAGTGAAGTATATTTTAATAACCTTCAAGAGGGAATTGAATATTCAGCATATTTAATAATATTTGCATATTCAACAATATTTGCATTATTAACAAATAGGTATTTACAATGCACCATCCTTGCTTGATGGAGTAGGAGGTTTCAGCGCATTTAACATAGTTTTTGAGATTGTTGAAGTTTCAGCGAGTAATTTGTTTGTCTTAGTAATGAGTGTTCGTAATTCGATGAAAGAAGAAACGATTAATTGCATTTCTTCTCGCACATTCGCTGATTCTCTTTTTAGTTGCACTAATAAGGTTTTCAATGATTCATATTTGGCAAAAGAATAATCACGTAGGTTTCTGATGTCAGTTTGGATGTGTTTTACATCATCTATAGCATTCCAGTATGTTTCTAAAGACGTTGGAAGTTTAACGAATTGTAAAAGGAAATCATTCCCAAGATAACTTGAAATCTCTGTGTCATGTTTTTCTATAGTAGCTAATAGAATATCTACAAATCCATTTAAATAGTCTTCTTTTCCTGCAGCTTTCTCAAATAACGTTAGCATGATACGTTCCAGATCAAATGAAAGTTTACTTTTGTTTGTTTTATTAATGAGGTTTTCCATTTCCATACATATTTCTTTTAATTTAGTATGATCAAAAGCTACTAAACTAGAATTCAAGGTATTCAGCAAAGTGGTAACTGCTGATACCAAATCACAATTAAATCGATTGAGACCGCTCATTATTAACGTTTTATTGATATAGGAGAAAACGAAAGTATCAAGTAATATTCGCAATTTTATTGTATTTATACTAAAATTTTAGATAAAATTTTTAAAGGTATTTCTTCTTCTTTATCTATACCGAAAAATTTAACAATTGCTGTTCCTTTACGAGTATTTTTTCGCAGTATTTTTTCAAGTAAATATGTATCTGGAAAACGAGTTTTTAATAGTTCATTTGCATAAAACATTCCAGCTATTTCTACACCATCTTGATCTTCTAATATGTACATGTGTGGATTACCGGGTATCACGCGTTTTATTTGAAAAATTTCCGTTGTCCAATTAGCCGTATATCCTTTTGCAAATATACTTTTATACTTCGATATTCGAACATCGTCTCCTATTTTAAAACGTGGTTTTAAGGTTTTATTAAAGTTTCTATGAGTTAATAGATATTGGAAAATTGCTTTTTCATCATTTTTATTTTTAACATCTATTGGTTTCATATTAGTTGTTCGGTGCACTGTATTATTATAAGCAGACGTCACAGGTTGCAAAAGTGATAACCAATTTTTTGAATGTTGTTGCGTAAAGTGTTGAAATAGTTTTTCTTTGATGGTACGGATAACACGTTCCACAATACTCGCTTTTAGAGAAGAGAAAGTATGAAAAAAATTGATTTTATATTTTCGATATAATGATTTGCAAGAGTCATTTACAAATTCCTTTCCTTCGTCGGCATGTATATTGCGTGGTGATCCATAGGGTGATGTTTTAATGATGTCTGTTAAAGCGGCGCGAACGAGTACTCCAGTTTTTTGTTTTAACGGACGAGTCCATAAAAATTTTGTAAAAATATCAATTACGACTAATACGTACGAATAACCTTTATTTTCTTTAGACAATTTTGTAAAATCAATTAAATCTATTTGCCACGTGTCGCCAATACCTTCTAATTTGACATGACGACGTGGAAAAAATTTACAAACTGGTCGGTGTAATTCGTATGCAAGTTGTTCCATTTAAGCTATTATTTTTGCTTCTCTGAGTTCTTCTAAAATTGAAATAATTTCGTTTTCTTCTTCCACACTTGTATTTCCAACGTTTTTAGAGGCTATGAGTTTTCGTAATTGTAAAATTAAATCAGAAACGTTATTCCAATAAACATAATTAGGTTTACTAGTAACAAATTTTTTCAAGACCAGTCTATTTAAATAGTTATTTTTAAATTTAAAGGCTTCACCAAGTTTTGGTTTTTGAGAAAAGAGACGTATAATATGCTGATACTTATTTAAATTTTTATCGGCACCAGTTAGGTTTTCTAATTCTCCATTTTCATACAAAATTTTAAAATACGTTTTTTTATCATTTTCCGACATTGCGAGGATATTTTTTTTATCAGTTGTATTGTGTGTTAATAAAGTCCACACATTCTTTGTTAAAGGATAAGTGCGATCTAATACAGTTATAGTTTGCGATATATCATCTTTAGTGACAGGAAGTTTTGATTTGGATAATTCATAATGTATATGTTTTTGTCCAGTAAGCCTATACATGTTCAAGCCTAATCTTGTTTTGTTTATGAATGGCGATGTACTATTTTGCGAGAAAGAGTACAAGTTTTTTTCATTGTTACCGCTATCAGCGTCTTCGTAATCGGTATTATACTTTTCATCATTATCAGTTGTATCCGCATTTTCATCGTCAGCATCACTAATATTTTCTTGTACATTACGTCTAATAGTATTAGTACTTGCTTCTTCCGAAGTATTGGGAAACAATGCTCCTCTATAAAGTGTCGTAGATGGTGGAGAGATATTTTTCGTTTTTGGATTAAACTTAGCTACAACATTTCCCGCATTATCAATAGTTAAATTTTCTGGATCTATTTCATCATTTGTTCGTGGGGAAGTTTTCAATTTCTTTTTAATATGTCGTTTTCCTTCTGTTATTGTTATTTCATCAGTTGACAACTGGTCACTCGCATTAATTGGAGAAAAAATTGTTGAAAGTTCATGTAATGGAGAAGACGGGGTTACTCGTTTACATACAGCTCGTATGGGATGCAACGTATTACAAAAGTGAGAAATTGGACGAGATGATTGTTCAATACCAGATAACGATGTCACAATTTTTTTCAATGGTTCAGTTACAGGTTCTAGGGTTTTTCTTCGTAATTTGGATAGCTGTATTTCTTTAAATTTTGCTGTGTTAACTTTTTGTTGCACGTTATCGATTAAACTTGTTAAATTTTTCTTAACGCTTATTTCAGAAGAAATGTCTCGTATTGTATCCTGCGGAGTCTTACTTTCATTTTTCATGTTCAACGACATTATTATGTTGGGGATGAAGATGGAATGAGAAAAATGTCTAGTTGTTTCCGAAATTTTCCATTATTTATATTATTTTCTTTATCAATAGTTAAAAAGCCATGTTTCTCTTTCCAACATAAATCGCACATACGACAAAAATTATCAAATGTGCAAGTCGGCGCAATATGTTCATCGTAAATGTGTCGTAAATTAATTTTGTCTTGCGCAAAAATAATAATGAAATTAGCATTATCTCGTAATAAATGTTTTTCAATGTGAGTATAAGTTTGATACAGATAAAATACATCAATATTTCTATGTCTTCCAAAACAAAAAAAAGATCGAATTTTATTTTTGTCAGCTTTGAGACATAATACATCGTCGATAATTACTATAGAGTCGGAAGGACATTGTTTGGGAGATGGTAATGCAGATTCGTCGTGTATAAATTTTGCTTCTAAGCCGGTAATATTATCGAAAATTTTTTGTAGTAATAAATACTTTTCTTGTTCCAAAGATTTCAATAATATAAAAACATGCTGATATTTTAAACCATTTGGATGTGTTAATAGAGAAAATATCAAATTTGTTTTTCCGCAACCACTGGGTCCGCATATTATAGCTCGAATATTATTTGGTAATAAAGTACTATGTCGTGACAAAATGGATTTTTTACTACTCACATTTGCAATGGGAAGTTTTAGTTTTTGCGGGAGAAGTTGTATTTTTTTCATAATTAGTTTGCGAATATCTTATTAATACATTTACGTTTCAAAGCATCTATTTATACAAAGTTGAAAAGAAAGGTAATCAATGCAAATTTGAGACGAAGAATCTTAAGTGGAGCACTCATCATTTGCTAATAAGTAACCTGATTGAAATACTAATGAAGCACTGGTTTGAATGTTTAAGACGTAAGCAATGAATATCAAGAAATATATATATATATTATGGTCGGATAGTTTGAATGAGTAGTCAACATCGTATCTGGAAAACATATTTTACAAAGTATTTAGATTGTGTTCGTGTATTTGGTTGTTTTTGCTTTGTTTGTAAGTTTTCATATTTCATTTTTAGTATTTATTTACCCTTTTTAAATCAAAAATGTGTATACCTCGACGATCTGGAGTGGAGAATGTTGAAATCCCAGAATTGGAACATCCAATAATTGAGGAGGAGGTAGTAGGTAATCTTTTGGTGGATATATTCGACTTAGATCCGCAATTATTTGCTAATGAAATAATTGCGGATGATATAAGCGACGATAGCAATGGTAGCAGTTACGAAGATTATGATGTCTATGATGTCTATGATGTCTATGATGTCTATGATGTCTACAGTAGTCTAAGTAGTCTGGATTGGTTGGAGGAGGAAGATTATTACGCCGATTCATTTCGCTTATTATTTTACAATCCGGAGGATTCTGATTACGGGACGTTATGTAACTGTCCAATTGACGAGGTATGCGATTGCGAATAAAAAAAGGTTTACATTCATTTGTAATATTTTTATTTGGTGTAAATATGATATAAAAAACAATAACAATAATAACATGTGTAAAAAGTGTATAAAAACATAACAGTAATAATAAGATGTATACAAAGTTTATAAAATTATATTTTTATGACCAAATGCTAAACTTTTTATTTTATCCGTAAAATATCGTTTAACGCATTGATCATTTATATTGAGTGCTATCTTATTTTGTTTTATTGTTCTAATTTTATGAGCAATAACATGAAACAAAGTTTGCTGTTTTATAACGTTCGTATTATTAAATAATGCGTCACAATATAAAGCGAATGTCAAATCACGCGAAACGATGTTTTTCATTACACCTTTTGCTTTTTTTACTTCTTTAGTTTCACCAGCTATGAGGAATGAATAAACCTTTGGAGCTAATGAGATATATTTTAACATTGTTTTACCTAATAATTCATCTTTAAATACACCAGGTATTTTTTTATTTAGGTTATTTTTTAACGGATGTTCATCGGGATAATCAGATAAATCAAAATAATGTGAATATTGTTGAAGGTATGGAGTAATAGTGTGATCTTGAAACGAAAAAATAAATGAATCAGTATCCATATAACATAAATTATATGGAATATTTTCAAACATTATTTTCATTTTTTCATAATAAAATTCATACATTAGAACTTTACTAACCTCGAGAATTGTCGTTCCTAAATAAATAGGAGAATTTAATCGAATTTTGGTTTTATATCGGTGTATTCCAATGAGGTTTTCGCTAAAATAGACTGCTTCTTTAAAATTTGCGGCTGAGACTAATTTTTCATATTGTTGTACTGATGTACATAAATTGAAATTGATACGTTTTCTCGCATTTTCTATAGTTTTTCCAAAAATTGCATTATTCATTAATTTATATAAATTCTTTTCAAATGCTGAATTGCTTTCAATTTGTAATTTTGTATTACAGTCTATATATGATGCTAAAACTGGACCTTGTTTGAAGCTGATAATTTTATTAATTTTGTTAATTTTTAATCCGTGTTTTAAACCTAACTTTAGCATACGGTAATGCGTGTGATAGTTTTTCTTATTTTGAGAGTACACAATAAACGTGTAACACTACCAGTATGCCTACGTTCAGGGAAAAATGGAAAATCATTGTGCGCATCGTGTAATTCGATAGGATAATCAATATCAACATCGAAATAATAACCTATTTCCTGCCGTATCTGATAAATTCATAATAAATTCGTTGGTAAACATGGAAAAATTTTCAATTTTTTTAAAATTATCAATGGGTAAGTATTGCGACATTGCCCATGAATATAATGCATTCGCATCAATATAAGCTAATGAACAAGGAGGTAGAGAGGGATTATACGTTTCTGGACATTCAGATGTATTAGCTTGCACGTAACGTGTTATGGTGTTTGTAATTCCACCACGTACAGCATTTTCAAAAAAACAATAAAAATTTGTTTCTTCCTGTGTGAATAAATGCAATTTAATTTTTGTCATTTTTTTCATAACATCGTATGCAAATCCAGGTAATGTAAGATAACGGGCGGGATCTAATTTATATACTCGTAAACATTTCTCACAAAATGTTGTGAATACATCAGCCAATGCACCTGTATCTTCTTTACAATAAATTTGCATATAGTCATTAAACGTTTGACATTGAAATACGTTCCATACTTCTTCAGCATGACGATATTCATCGTCACTAATTTCAATACCTTTTAACGCATCAGTGAAAGCTTCTTTTGGTGGTAATCTAGTTTCTGACAATACGCTAGGATCATTCAAATAATTATAAGGAAATATACCTTTTCTTTTTACTAAGTTATTTTGTTCAGGAAGTGGAAAAATTTTATCAACATACTTGAATTGTTTGGGATCTAATAGGTCAACTAATTGTTGTAAAGATGCTGTTAAAAATTTATACGAATCTACAAATTTTAAAGAAAAATGTTCGTTCACTTCAACGGAAAAACTTGTATATGTTTCTTGCGTATGCGGGATTACGTCTATTTTACAATTAGCAAATGACGCCTGTAGTATTAAATGAAAATCATATTTACTACCATTATGAAAAAATATCGGTAAATACCGCTGACGTTTATATTTTAAATTACAACCACTATGTGCTACACCAAAAAGTTTTCCAGTTGTATGACAGTGATGAATACATCTCGCCTCATCATAATGCAATAGTTTTTTACAAATAACACACTCTCTGTGTTGCCAAAAATATTCTCTATGTTCTTCGTCACTCGTAGGTGGTAATACCGCAAATTTGTTTAATTTTTTTTCTAGTATTTTTGCTAAATCCATTACATAATTTACAAAATGTTGCGATGCATCTTCTCCCGAATATACATGCGAGTCAAAGAGTCTTTCTTCTTCTGCAGTATGAACATAATCTTTATAATTAACGTTTGGTGGAACAGTTACTATAGTACTATAACAAATCGCCTCATGTTCTACTAAGACTTCAGCTATACTTTGTAATTGTTTCACATCACTGTCTACACTACGTTGATTAAATGTTCGCCGTGAGGGTATTATATGTCGAAAGTAGAAGGTTGTAATATACTCTCAAAATCAGCATACACAACAAAATGTAATGGTTCTTCGTATCCTCGTTCAATAAATTCAAAGGTTTCACCTTCTTTAGCTAATACATAATAGGCTGGTTCAACTTCATTTTTCTTACAATAATTTTTATGCTCATGTAAATCATCTTCGCAATCTACTCCACGAAAATAAGCTAAACAGCGTTTACAAAATAGAACTCTACCAGTATTCGTAGTATATTGTTTTCTTAGTAATGAATTTAAATCGGTAATTAGACAATAATGACTGTTTTTATGATCACTAGTTGTTTTTACTATAACATCCTCTTCTTCAACTGTTTCAAATTCATTACACGATCTAACAGGCTGGGTTAAATATAATAGATCAAAATGAAATCGTTTTTCTATATCAATAGTTTTAATTGGATATAGTAGATCATTTGAGTCAATTCCAAAAATATTAATAGAAACCTCGGGATTATACTTTTCAAATTTTATCACATCTTCCAATGGAGTTGGGAAATTGATTTTTGAAAAATCGAACCGTATATTATATCGTTGAGAAATATAGTCTAAAAAGTGACCGCGATCATAAGTGTCTGGTAAATGTCGACGATTTCTATCATTAAGCATAAAATAACTTAATATACTATACATAAAACATTTTTCGTTATGCTCATTTTTAACATTAAGAATGCAACGTGTATTGTTTAATTTTACCAGTAATGGAATGTAGGAACCAACGCGATGTAAAGAATAGGTACACACACTTACATCATAAAAACTAACACCTACAAATGTCCATTCTGATTCGGATAATATTATAGTTTCAAAATGGTTTAAAAGTTCTTGTAACATTTTGTTTCGCACAATTTCCTCGATAGGAAATGCATTGATACGAAAAAAAGTATATTGTTTAGTGCGTAAGGTTATTTCAAAAGGTTCAGCCATTTCACTGATTTTATTCCCATAAGTATCAAGCTTATGAACCCATCTTCGCGTTTGAATAATACATTTAATTTGAACTTTTACGGCTTTTTTATCTAAAACTTTTTTTATAATATCGGTAACAACGGGTAAAAATGATTCTAAATTAGAAATTAGAGATTGCGTATTAATTAGTGGAGTGTCATCTTGTTTTTTCTCTACAACAATGTACGTTGAAAATTTTTGTTTCATAGCGCTTCTCCCCCTGAAAATATCATAATTATTTTCATGACGTATAAACCAATCATTCATCATTGCATGTGAATGCATTAATGTGTTTTCATGTACTCGTAATTGAGAGAGAGTAAAAAATTTTAACGAACAAATATCACAATTATAACTATGTCGTTGTTGCGACGTACTAACTAACTTACTGGAACTTGTGGCCGACATATCCACCTCATCCTTGTTAGCATCATTAATGGTCGTTGCTACGGTTGAATTAGTGTCTGCACCATGTCCAGTTACACTCGGTATAATACATTCTTCTTCTTTTTCTAGAGATATGATAGAACCACTAGCAAGAGGGATATCCACATCATCATCATGCATCATCTCCAATGTCATATTATGAACTAAATTACGTTTATGCACCTAACTTTGTAAATGCTTGGATAAACCACTGGAATGAGTAAACGATTTTTGACAAATTTTACAAAAAAACTTCGTTTCCATTTTAATGACGTCTCTACGATAGGAACACAAATACAGCCTTTATTGTATTATATAAAATAATTTCATTTTTCAGTAAACTCCTCCTTTTATACTCATCAGTTGTGTATTCAACATATAGTTTTACTATGTTACCACTATATTTCCTGGTACTGTAAAAAACAAGAAAAAAAGAAAAAGAAAAAAGGAAAAGCAAAAAATTGTCAACCTTGCAAGTACTTTGGAAATTGCTGTTATATAACGGGGTGTATCCGTTTATACGTGTAATTATACTCAATAATGACCTCTAATATCTGGTTAAATCAAAGAAGAAAGTGCATTCGATTGCAATCTTTATAAAAAGGATTCATAGTTCTAAGTAGTAATCAACGAAAAAAAAAAACATGCAGCTACAACGTGAATGTCGTTTATGAAATGGAAATTTTTATTTTATATTAATAAAAAATAGGGTAATTAACATAACGATTATATATCCAGTATATACTTCTCAAATACAATTACTCGTCCTTCAAATTGAAATATTACTAAAATTTCTTATTAAAATTTCATTTAAAAAGAGCTGTAATTAACACTATTGTATCAATTGTTATATTTGCAGTAGACGTTGAGTGTAAAATTAAAGTTACAACGTATTATCGAAAACGTTATTTTTACTATTACAATGGTTGTCAGTCATTGGCGTTTTATTGTTAAGTCGGATGTTGATTTTTCTATTTCGGCTCAAAGTGTTAATGAGTTATTAGAAACGTATCAAAAGTATTCACCGAAAGTAAAATATATCGCGAAAGATTATAAAGAAATTAAATTAGAGTTTAGTGGTTTTGAATTCCGAGATCGTGTAGCTACATTGCTGGCTACCACACAATATGCGGACTATCTCATTGTTAAAGGGGTATATATGGAGAAGTTGAATACTCCGCAAAAACATGCTGTATCTCCTCCTGCTCCATTATATGAACAAGATTCGCAAATGTGGAGCGATGATGATCAACATACAGAAACATTACTGTCGATTGCAGAAGAAATAGATCCTAGTTTCAAATCTCTGCAAACATCATCGAATTATCCAGTGCAAAAATATATAATAACTTCCGATCCTCGTTTTACGATTGAGCAGTATGCGGAAATTGCATTCTTACCGCAAACACGTAATAATGAAAGTGAGTTTATATTAGTAAGTGAAAAAAATTGTTGTTTATTACCCGGGGTTTGCGCTATATTTGCACAATCGTATAAAATTTACGCAAAACCGGGGTACGCGTTATTTTTTTCTTCCGTTGATAACCGCAAAATATTTATAAACAATTTTTTTATTTTAAATGCGATGACTTTCCCACTAAAACTGATTGTACATAATAATTCTTCAGAAACATATAATATTAAATGCGGTGAACCTATTGCTCGTATGTCCGTCAAAAAATTGTCAGAGTTATTCTCAGCTAAACATCGAGTAGATGAGAAGGATTTCGAAGCTCGTAATGTTAAACAGTTACATTTAAATTGATAATTTGCGTCATTGATTAATATTGTACGTATTATTCATTATTAAAAATTGTGTAATATTTTTAATAAAATCTCATATGATTTATATATTTTATTGTGTGCGAGTCGTTTTTTCAGTTGATGTGAAAACATTATTCAACCCAGGAAACAGCAATGATAAATATAATTTTTTTATAAAACTAAAAAAAGTAACGCGATAGAAAAAACTTGTTAAGTAACCACTTCAAAATGTGAAACAACTTGAAAGTAGTATGCAATGCACAACTATAAAAAATTTGTATACAAATTAGTAATATAAAAAAGAACAAGCAATTTCACACTATTTTACATTCAATTTAGAAGAAATGAACATCTAATAAAACCAATATACAAATAATTTATGAGGTCGACTAGGTAGCTATTATATCGTCATAAAAAAGTTATTTTCCTCAAACAGCACACTATATTTCTTGGAACGCATCAAAAGCAAAATGTAAAATAGAATAAATTAAAAAAAACGTTTGAGTTATAAGCTCATCTCCTTTCACTTCCATTATAATCTCTCTCATAGCTCAGTCGTCTACGTCGCAGTTTTCATCACTTGGATGTCGCCGGTTCGAATCCCAGCAAAGGTAAAAAATTTATTAAATAGAAATTATCGATACCGAATAAAGATGGCGCTACTATATAGGTAACCAACATCCAATGGAAAGGGGAGAGGGCATATATAATTCTGGACTTGTAAAAATTCAAAAATATTTCCGTCACAGATATCTGGACTTGTAAAAATTTCAAAATAGCGAAGGACACGTGTGTTGTTGTTGTGTTGTAGTAGAAAAATGTCTCTTTATCGTATGTCAGGTTCAAGGTTACGCACTGAACAATGGTCATTTCCCATATATCACCAGTCATTTCACTCAAATGCCTATATTTGACAATAGTAGGCTCGGGCCGTATGTCAGGTCTGCGACCTGACATACGGTCCGATACGATAAAAGACATTTTTATACTACTTAGAACTAAAATAAAAGATATATAAAATGAGCTGATTATATTGCACAAATAAAACATAATGTAGTTGATCGATCAATAGATATTGCAAGATTGATGTTTTGGATTTTAGTTTCAGTTCACACTACTAGATGTTCGTTCATTTTTGTTGTGAGTTGCTACTACTATTCTGACATGTAAGTCTAAAATCACATAAAATGTAAAATTTATCATTAATCATACGTATAATTTTATGTGTTATACACACAATTTTATATGTCATGAGCAATTTCATATGTCATGAGCAATTTCATATGTCATATGTAGAGTTAACTACTGAAAATACTGTACATACATTTTGACGCTGGTTTATAGGAGGGTGCCTTTCTTCATAAGAGTGAAAAGTGGAATATATGGAATTCAGATCCCAAATAGATACAAATTTTTTTATTGCTAACTCATGCAGGGTTGTGTGACAGAATTTTTTTTTGGACTTACTATTACGACTCAAAGGGTTTCAAAAAGGGTGCAAAAATTTATTTAGGAACAATAAAATTATATGCAGTATATCATCATGTATATTTTCAGATGTGCTGATTTCATATTTGATGACAATTTTCTTATTGAACTCTCCATTGGAGCCTCAGTGACCTCAGAAAAATGTTGAGTCCTAATAAGTTCCAATTGTGAAGTTCAGTGTAATTATCCTTCGACATAACTTAAATTTAGTAGGTAATTTCCAAACCTATAAACTACTATTTTCGACTGTGGTCCAATTTGATTGATTGTGAGAGTAAGATTTAATTATCATAATAGAAGGCTGAAATTTTGCAAACATGCTTTCCCAGCATATATGAGTTTGCAGCACTTGTATTTTTCCAATATTGGTTATTCTCCTCTCACTCACCTCTTTACCATTCATAGGACTTTAAGAAAAATTAAGCCTAGGTTGTCTTGCGTGGATTCATTTGACACAACTTGAATAGCTGAATCCAATTACATATCATTTATTGTTGAAGCTTAATTGGGAGGAGAGTTATATGAGCAAAACATGGGAGGAAATATGTTTTTGTGGGCCTGAGTGCACTGGACTGGTCCAATTTTTCATAACCTCGACGCACCTTAACAAGCAGAATGTTCATCATTGTAATTCAATTAGGAGGCTAGTTAAGAGCAAAAAAGTGTTGAAACTCGGGTTTTGGGATTTTGTGGGTGCCAGGACCACCAAACAGATACAATTTTGCAGGAGGTCGAATTGCCTTTTCTTGGTAAGCATTTTGATACCTGGTTCGAGTTTCTGGCATAATTAAGGGTTATAATATTCCACTTTTTCCAAAAAATTTTTTGAAATCTCATTTTTTGATTTAAAAATGAGATCTTGTATAAATTTGTATATCCTTTGGTGACCATAGATACAAATAAAACACTCTTTCTAACCAAGCTCTTTTTGTAGGTTTCAAGTTTAATAATGTACATTCGTTTGTGATTGTACATACTTTCAATCCCCATTCTATGTTGAATTGTACATTCAAGTACTTTTTTTGCATACTCAGATTAGGCTTTTCCAATACAATAAGTAGGAATTCATACGTTGAATTGTGCATATAATGTACTTGCTTTTGTACTCAGATTAGGCTTATCTGGTATAATAATCAGGTATAAGTTGAATTGTGTTGTAATGTTCTTGTTTTTGCATATTCAAATTAGGCTGTTCCAGTATACTTAGCACAGATATGTAGTGTTGCACGTAGTACACTCTCTGTCCGATATTCTCAAATTAGGCATCTATAGTTTAATAATTATGTGTAGATGTGGTATTATTTGTGCAATGTATCCAAAAAAGGACTATTTTTCTCAAAAAAAAAATTGCAAAATGTATAAAATTATACCTTAACATAGACAAAAATGGACATTTGTACATCATACGCATATTATGAGTATGCATAGCGCACAGTTTTTGTCAATAGGGTATAAGAGCTGAAGATTCTGTAAAAATTTGATTTAAAGCAAAAAAGCGTTTGAGATGTTTCTAAAATTCCTTAAATTCTCTAAATAGATTGAATTCTTATAATTTTTGAATCACTTAGTCTTTATTAAATTTCTGCAATATTTCAAAAACTGAAAGTACGATTGAGCAGAAATATTGTGATGTGTCAGCCTAGAATATTTTTGTAATTTACTTGAATGCTAAAATAAGATAGGTAACTTTAAGCTTCGTCTACGATGTCTAGTCTACCCAACTCTCTTGGGATTAAGGAATGCATCTTCCAAAAAAAAATATTCAACTGAAATGGTTTGTTCGTTGTTAGAGCTATTCTCTTAAATTGGAGTATTTTTTCCTGTTAACATTACGTATCGGTATAATCTCATTTTTTTACCTCTGAAACGATCGAACTTGAAAAGTTCAAATATGATATACCTACCTAGGTATTCATAAATTAATAGAATGTAACAAAAATTAAAACTGAATTAGATTTAATGGTTTCTGCGCCATTGTAGCCTCTTCTTATATTTAAATGGTCATTTTGCCTGACATTTGCCGAATTTTTTAAAATTAATTTCGCAAAAATTCAAATTAGAGACATTTTTTAAAGAATGTAATAATATGATGAAAGAGAAATTTTCGAATTGAAAGCCATTTTTTTCTTCACTGAGTTTGAAAAAATGTTAGGAATCTTCAATTCTCGATTGCAAAAATATCAACTTCTACGGCATATTTTTATTTTTCTTAATTTCAGCTGGTTTGATGAATTGAATCATTCCTTCTTGTGATCAATTTTTATGTCTTCCTTTGCTTAAGATCTAGTCGAATTTTTCAAGCACAACGAGGTCTTTTCATGGAGCCATTTGAAATGCATTTTTGCCCTGGCAAACATTTCACATTACCACACATCACTCTATCTGATTCTGTAAATTGAGCAACATGTAATAGTTAAAAAACATGTGTTAATAAATGTTAAATATAGCAGGGGCAGGTCATCTTTCCACGAAGGGCTAACATTATTCTTGGGAGGGGGTGGGATTTTTCTAAATTATGAGTTTTTAAAAAAATATATTTTTTTACTAACTTAGGTACAGAAAAAAAATTTAATTTTCATATAATTATAACTTCATTCTCATTGCTTCAAATTATATGTTACCCGTCATACACTGGGACGAATAAGATTATAATCAATTTTTTACTAAGCAGGCAATGCCCCATTGCTTCCTAACTATGAGTCCCGGTGAATAAGGAAAAAAATGGGATGGCACATAACGCCTAAATCAAGCTCTCACACATAGGTATAACATTTAATTTGAATACATGTAGATACTTCTAATAATAGTTTTCTTACTTTTATCATTAGATTCGCTTCCAGTATAGACAGGACTGGGATCCGCGCAAGACATTGTTCCGCAAGTATTGCGACAACAACGTTTCTGACTGATGCATTCAAAATCACTGAGACACCTAGGCAAACAGACTCTGATAGTTTGTTGAATTGGACAAGATCCAGTTCCCTTCGCTGTGATGATCAAACAATTGGTTTCAGAAATTTTGTCAAAAACTCAGAATGGATTCATGTCATCAAAAATTTTTAACGAGAACTCACTTGCAACACAGAATACTGATTGAATTGACGCGAGCAGGCTCAAGAAAAGATACAAAGACTTTATAAACTAAAAACAAAAGTGAGAAAGAAAAATTTGAGAGAAATTAATAAACAAAAATTGGGAAAATTTTCTAATTTTTTTAGTTTTGCGAAAGTTTATAGCTAAATCGTAATATTTATATCGACTTTACCTGCATGATTCTTTAGAACGATCTAGTTACGATAGTGAACTACTTCTGAAAACAGTAACGCGATAATGAATCAAACAAAACTACAAAGCTGTCATTTATGTTTTGACGAATTATTCCACAGTCGAATCAGAATGCAGCTTATGGTATGGTCACGAAACGAATCAATTAACTTTTAAATAGAATTTATTACCTCAACACTCTTTAAATTTTTTAGCACATTATTTTAAATTGAATGATAACCCGAGTTAAATTGTGAAATCACCACGTTTAAGCGAGGATGGATTAATCAGAGAATAAACGTGAATTAGATTATCGAATCAAGAATTCATCTTAGAGAGTTGTGATAAAACATTTTCACTACTCATCGAATGGATACATCATTTTAATTTATTCAAGTTTCATAAATACGTTTATTGGACTCGAACTGACCTTACATCAATCAGTAGCGATCCGTCCATAAAACAGTAACATTATAATCTTTAATAATGTATAAATTTAATCTTCAATTCTGTTGTAAAAAAATCTCGTAAAGTAATTTAAATTTTCATAATACGAGCGTCAAAAATACATTCCAGACGGATTCGAAATGACAAGCTTGCAACCTGAGGGTTAGATTTAGTTATTTTCCACAGGTTTTTGTGGAAAATTTATGAAGTTATACGAATAAAAGATTCTAACATATTGAAAAAACGTTGAGATATAACGAATGTTAAATTTATGATACAGATTTATTAACAGATTGATACAAGGACGCAGTGGAAAATTACAAGGTCTTTAAAATTAACACATCATTACAGAAATAGCTTCCGCACGTATTTGAAGGATTAAATTATGTACACAATTTATATACAGAACACAACTTGAAAAAAATAAATAAAATAAAATAAAAATAGAAAAGCGCTTCAAATGTTTCTTGAAAAAGAAAAAAAAAAACCTAACATCAGAAATATTACATTCCCACGCTTAGAATTACGAAAATCTTACTCGTAAATTGTAACGCGTATCATTGGGGAAATAATAAATTAATATTCACGTCGAAAATAGCTAATGGCACCACCTACGTGGATATATTTCCGATATTTTCCTTCATATGATATTGTGTAAGACTAGAGTAACTTAACAACGTCAAGAAAAATAATTCCTCGAGAAAAAATACATCAGAACTTTCGACTTGGGGGGAGGGATATTGACAAATTTAGGCAATCATTAACAAAGTGAAAATAACAGATAGTTCCAAGTCATTCACAAAAATTTCTCACAAGAAGAAAAAATCCAGAAGACGAACCAAGATAGTCAACTGTACTGAGAAACTTTTTCGGACACTCGTCAAAAATTTTTCACACACAACAGAATACAATGACGATGACAAATGAAAAAAATGCAACTAAATATACAGCTAAAAAGAAGTTTTACAAAAATGAAAGCAAAATTCAAATATATCAAAAATTTAACAACAAAAAACAGAACAGGTAAACATTCTCAAGAAAAATAATTTATACAGTAGGTACTAAAGAAAAGGAAAAAAAAAGAAAAAAAAGAGAAAAAACCATTTCGTTCAGCTTAAGAACTTTTTGCGGTATCGTATCGGCGGGAACTTTTCTCGCGGCTGCTACTTCGGCTGCTTCTCCTACTTCTGTCCGAATACTTGCGATGGTTCGAGGAGTAGTCGTTACCACCTTTCCAGTAACCGCTTCTCCGATTCGAATAGCTTTTGCCATGTTTGTTTGAATACCGCGAATGACTGCTACTGCTGCCACTGCTTCCGTAATCGGCATCATCTCTTGAGAAATCACGGCGGCGTGAATCGTAACCGCCAGAACCTTTGTGTCTGAAATATTGAAAATAAATAGGGCATTGATTATTTGAAATAAAGCGTAAAGAATAACTTTTTAAATATTTGTCTCAACCAATTATTACCCTACATCATTTCTCAACTGAAAATATAATCTCATTAGCTAAGAACATTCGAAAACAGGTCGGGTATTTATAGTTCAAGAAAAACTGGTTAATCCGTTTTGAAATGGAAGCTAACGAAAACTTTATATCAGCTTCGATTCATTGGCAAGTAATATTGTTGGGCAAGAAATGAAAATATTTATTTTAATATTTGAATAAATATTTATTCTTTCCGTCGTCAAAGCTGGAAGAGTGGAAGGTTGGAATTTTCAAGGTAGAAAATATTACGAAATTCGTCCATAAATTTCTCCTCATTCAACGAGGAAATGCAACAGTTTCTAGTGCCTTAGAAGTTCATAAAATTGTGGAAATCTTTGCCATAATTTCGCAACCACGAGAATTATTTTTTTCAGGTGCAATTAGGCAATTCGTCATACGCATTATGTTTGTAGGACTACCTACTGAGTACTGACATATATTTAATTTCACGTCTAATAATGTATAAATTGCATAAAATTTTTTGAAAGAGCTTTCAAAAATTCAAAAAACACAAAAATATTTCACAAATGTGAGGACCATATCATGAAGCTGGTTTGAAAAGATTACACCGCCTAAAAAACGAGGGAGTTGAAATATGTCAAATTTTTGTAATAATAATTTGTTGCGATAACTAATGTTTTAAGCAATGTGGGGCACAGATCTTTTAGAATTAGATCGACAGATCAATAGATCAAAAGATCTCGATCTGAGATCATTAGATCACTTCAAAAAAATATCTAATTTTGAGATCTAGATCGACATTTTTCAGATATTTTAGATCTTTAGATCTTCAAATTAGATCGTTTGTAGTAACTGAAGTTAAGTACTCAAATCAGATAATCAAATCATATAATAATAGAAATAAATTAATAAATGACTAAAACTTATTGTTCCACTTTTAATTTTGTCCTTCTTTCTCATTTTTCAATTCACATATTCTTGGACACGGGCACTTTTTCAAGAAAGTTACATCATTTAAAATGGAGATAGAGTAAAAAATCATGGAACGTAATCGCTTGACACTTCTCGCATTCAGATTTTGAATTCGTCAGAAGAAAATTGCTTTCAGTAATTTCTGAAGATTCTCACGTTATGCATCAAGAGGCATCGTTCTCATAATTTTTTTTTATTTTCAGAAAATGAAGAGAGAGATAAGAGGGACAGTCATGTAGCTTCTTAGAGGAAAAGGGAGAATTGTGAGCAAGGGTGAAAGACAGGGAAGACACAGATGTAGGATAGGAGGAATGAAAATAAAAAGGAAATAATGAAAGCTAGGGGCCCAGTAGAAGGAAAAGAAGAAGATGGAAACAGAGGAATGAGTTGACAGTGATATATTATAATAGGTATTTTATGTAAAGGGGCTGACTACTTTCCGCAAGAGAGTTGACACATGTGAAACTTTTTAATAAAAGTTTGAGAAACGAATTAGTACTTAGTAAATGACTAGATTTTAACGAGATATCCAACAATTGACACCGGATATAAAACAAATTCGCAAGGGGCAAAGTGCCCCATAAAATCACTCACTAATTTTTTAAATGCATATAATTGATCAATTTCCGATTAACGCAATGGTATATTTTCTATGCTGACATACTCTTACTAACATCGCAGTTTTACAAGTCGTCGAAATGTAGAAAACTGTATTCAGACTTGATCAATGGTACCCGAAAAAGTGCTTGATTGGAATTTTCTCATGCCTATACCTTTCAACGAGTTAAATTTAAGGGTAAAATATGGGAGGGTGTCTGCATCGCTTTGAGCTCGACTAATCCCGGTCCATCATAGCATACCGTCAAAATTTCAAATCGGTCTTTAATTAACTTCTGATGAAAGCATGGAATAAAACACATTTCCACCAATACTAAACGACAGAAACGAAACCGTTAAGGCTTACGTTAATGTCTTAAAATTAAGATTAAATGTTTACTTCATTATATGATTGAAATTAAACTTTTTTTTTTTTAATATTCACCTAGAGGGAGACCTAGAATCACTTCTTGATTTCACGTCGGTCGAGTAATACGCCGGATTCTTCTTGGCTTTGGAATCGAATTTACGAGAACCGCCTTTTTCCTTGTCATCGTCATCAACGTCGTCAACAGCCTTACGTTTCAGCAAATTCGACTGGTCACCACCGTCAATGGGTAATGGTATCATGGATGGATCATGATGAAGAACAGTAGGAGGGACGTATATCTGGGCAGCTGGCATAGAGGTATATGGTAACGTTCCAGGTTGCGGAAATACTGGCGCAGTGGCCATAAACATTTGCTGATGAGCCGCCATCATAGATGGCGGATACTGGGGCACAGGAGCAACGGCGGCAGCGGCTGCTGCTACTGTGTAACTAAATGAAGCGGCTTGCAGGGGTACAGTGTAGGCAGGGTCTGGCACGTTCACGGCGAGCATAGTGGACTCAGCGGAAGTGGTGGCTGTCGATTGAGCTGCAGAAATTCCAGAAACAGAAAATTCATCTTCCATACCGGGCGGAGGAGGCTGATTAACTGGCGCCGTGTATGATTCAGTTAGTTGTTTTCGTCGAGGATCGCGATTCAATTTCGATTCTTCAATCGCAGTTTCGGACGTAGATAGTGCCTCAGATCCAATACTACGAATGCGATCGCTCCCCACTTCAGGCGAAGAAAATGAGGTATCGACTGGTGCATCCTCAACGTCATCAACGTTGTCCCTTTTGTGGCTTTTGTACGCGCTGACAATCGGATCCGTTTGAAGAATTCCCGAGGTAGAGTCAATATTACGTTTGCTGAAGCTGTTCAGTAGCTGCTGCAAGTCTTCCGGTAGTTGGACACTTGGTGTTTCCATTTCACCGGGCAAGTGTTTGGTAGGACTGTACAGTTCAATCGATTCTTTAACGCTTTCCTAAAAGACGTGAAGAAGGAATTGAAAAACTAACAAAGAATTTCGACGACAATAAAACTGTTAACAAGACGGTTAAACGCTTACTGTTGTTAAGGCAGAACCTCCACTTTCGAACTCTTTGATTTTCTGTTTTTCTTCCGCAATTTTACGATTGATTTCCTCCAGTTCACGTTCGACATCCGACGATTTATTAGAGTGGTCGTCATCTAAAGCACTCGGTGAATATGGTTCTTCTTCTTCTTCTTCGTCGTCGTCCCCAGGCGAATAAGGCTCATCTCCATCATTGTCTAAAAAGCAATAATAAGTTAATAGAATGAGTCTGAAAAACAAAAGTGGCTTCGACACACAGTTCTCAAAAAAAATTTAAACCATAATTCGCGAGCATTCCAGGGAAACTTATAAGAACGTGAAATTTTTCACGCATATTTTCTAAAATATTTGACATCTTTTTTAACATAAATTTTCAGAGGAAGTCTAAAAACAGCTCTCTCACCACTTCGAAAGTAGTATTTTCTGATCATAAAAAAAATGCGTGAGTATTTGTCAGACATAATATTTGAATAATAAAAAGAAAGGTCTACATAAAGATCTTTTCCCTGGAAATGAAGATTACACGACATGATTGTCAAATACTTGTCTGGTGGGGAAGGTTTAAGAAATATTGTACAGGAGCATTTACACAAAAAATAACGATGCTGAATTAGACTAGGAAAAATAAAAAATGCATTAAGTTGACGTCACCGTTGAGGACTAAAAGGACACAAAAATGTAAGAATTATATCTGAAGAAGTAAAGAGAACAAACTAGGAATTACATTGCAGATGTATTGCTAGAGTCCCTAGAACGGATTCGATGTATACAATTTGCAAAATAATAATTAAATTTTTTGAGCGCTATCATCAGATTTCGCAATATTTCTTTTATGCAATAAAAGATCTAAATTTACGGAGAGTAGAAAGCACTTAGCGTTGGTGCTTGTATAAATGAATTAATTAAACGAAAGAAACGGCTGGATGTAAGATGTAACCCATCGTTATTGGTTCAGAGATGGGCCACCAAGGATGAAGCAAATGAATGAAGCTTCAACTAAAAATTTACGTCGCTGATGTAACGCTTATCTTTAAAATCGCACCACCGAAACTTATGAGTGTACATTGGTCATGAGGTGGTGAATAGCCTCACGATATTTGTCCTACAATTATAATTGGATAAATTAACAGAAATTGCTCAAGACTAATTTCAATTTCGAATTAAGAAATACTCTCCAAAGAATTTTGTCAATACTAAGTAGAGAGGAGAATAGATACAGAAGCATCTAATAACAGACTTCAACTAAATTTGATCTTATTATTTTGTATGGGTTTTTCCGGACAACAAGGTCTTCAGGAGTTTTCACATCATGGATAAGGTTTTAATAGACTACACCAACAAAATACGCCAGACACACTCACCGGTAGCACTAGGCACGGTAACTGAATTATTCACAAAAACGGATGTTGGAGAATGAGGCGGAGTAAAACTATCATTTTCGACAACTGGCGTCACTACAGGGGGTAAGGTAGGGATGCCGTTTTCCACGTTCACTCTTCTGCTCGGGCGTGAAGAATGCGACAATGATATGCCACTAGAATACCTTTTACGACGCGTTCTAACGATAATAGCTAACAGCATTTGAGATCGGTTGTCCTCGAAGCCTGGTCCATTCAGCGGAAGCAGTATTTGAGGAATAGGACTATGGCTAGCCAATGTCATTACATAGAAGTCTTTGATACTAGGGCATGAGCAACCAATGACACCCATACGCTCTTTTGTGCTCAGATGCGAATATACACTAAGATAATTATGTTGTTGTGATTCGTCCTGCACCTCGAACCGCAGCACCAATATTTCGTGACCTGATTTTTTCACTTCGGAAATGTATCGCCACATCACTTCCGGTTTGAGGCGACCAACACCCTCGAGGACTGCGGGCAAATCTTCATCGAGGTCTTCGCAATTTCCGGACACCTCTTTCAGGACAGTGAGAACTTTGGCCGCCTCCGGCACATTAAGCACTCCCTTCCACACGTACGCCGGAGATTCGGGACTGTGCGCGTAGGGAGGAGTTTTAATGATCACGGTTGAGGTAGGCTCCATATCAGATAAATCCACGTCCACCGCGTTATATGAACTGAGGAGATCGGCGGCAATTTTCTCCTCATCTTCCGTTGGCTTTTCCATCTCGACGACAGTAGTAGGTAACTTTTCCGTTGCTTCGTTTCTATTTTCCACATCATTTGACTGAGCGGCCGCCGCAATAGCGGAGACAGGAACTATAGCAGTGTCGTCTTTACGTTCGAGTTTACGTCGACTTCTGCTACGAGACCTTTTCCGTTTACTGCGGCTTTGGTGACGATCCTTATCGATGCTATGACTGATGTTGCGACTTTTGTCTGAACTGCGATTATGATGACTACTACTACTAGTTTTTTCCACTGTGGAATTCTTGTGACTATCTTTTTCACCACTTTTGCTCCTGCGTCGACTTCTGCTGCGGTGGTGGTCGTGTTCCGAACTTCGATGGCGGTGTTTGCGCGACTTATGGCGATCTTTGTCTCGATGATCAGATTTTTTATGTCTATCTTTTTTATCGTTGTCATCTTTGGACGAACTCTTATCCTTCGTCGAAGTTGTTTGTCTTCCTCCGTCTTTACTGAGCGCCGATGATGTGTAGGTTTTGCCTTTTTCCTTTTCGATGGGAAATTCATCTGGTTGAAGATCAGGAACGACGATATCGGCTTTGGATGGTGGTAATGAATGTGGTTCTATTTCCAGCTCACCTTTATGCGTTTTTACAACGAGAACCTGACGAAAAGAAAAAATATTACTGTAGAAGTAGCAAATAACGAAGACTCAGAAGTCCAAGCATAATGATAGAGACCTAATCTCATTTTTTAATTTTATTTTAAAATAATGGGCAACGAGAATGATTCTACAATAAAAATATTAGAATGAAATAAATTTTATTGTAACAGAATTGAAAGTAGCCTAGTGGTTAATTTTGGATGAATGTTCGGTTAATTGTCTTTGCTAAATATTTAATTTTAGAAAAAGGAGGAATTTTTTGAGACTTTAAAAAATTGAACTTCTAAAATTTTAAATCAATGGAAAATATTACTCAATACTTTCCAGGAATACACGGATACTTTTTCATTAACATTTACACTTTTTTTTTGTTAGATATTTAAATTTTCTTTTCACAAACATTCTCCACGAAAGAAAAATTACAAATTAACTTAATAAATACGTCATCAGCCTTGAGAAGTTGATATTCCTTCGACTTCTAAGTACTCTGAAAATAATTATTCAGAAGACTGGGTACAGTTCTTTTTTCAGAAATAATTTTGGTGAGCAGCTGGCAGCAAATGGAAGGCAACAATTTAAATTTGAAACACAGAATAAGGATAAAACTTAGAAATATTTAATGACTGTACAATTTCATTTCAGAAACGAAATTCTTACTTTAGTCTGACTTAGATTTTCCAATTCAGTTTTTTTAATCATATCAATTTCATGTTTGGCTTCCCGTTGTCTCCACTGAGCAAGTTCTGTCGATGCGAGTTCTTCGGGGGTCAATCTGACTAATTCGTGAGGCGTCAAACTCTTGTCAGCTACTCGTCTAAATAAATTATTTTTTTGATCCCTGAGGTTGAACACCAGACTCCTATATTTATTCTTATATTTTTGACCGGTGTCCTTGAAGTAGTTGAATAATTCTTCTTCCACTTGTGCTGCAAGTGAGATTAACTACAAAAAAAAATTCTATTAATTTCAAGTGGTTTTCATAAAATATAATCTCCAGAGAAAAATACAACTTTCAAAAATTAAAATAATATTCAAACTTTGAACTGCCAAAGAAACTAAACCAGTCAATGAATGAACGAACTTACATCAGTCTCCGGCACCGTGAGGTCATTGATATCTTTCGACCGAGAAATGAACAAGTCGCTTAGACTTTTCTTTAATTTAGGTCGAACGGGCTCTGGACCTTTCGCTACAAGAGGTGTTTGTTCGTTAGCATCATTAACTTCCTCCACGCTTTTTTTCGATTCTTGTTTTTTCATTTCAGTTTTTTTAGGTGCTGGTGGCTTCTCTTTACTAGATATTTCTGTTTTTCTTTTCTTTTCTTTATCAACACTCGGAGTGGGAATGATGACTTTTCTAACTATCTGTTGCACTGGTTTTTGTTCTTCTCCCTAATTGAGGAAGAAAAGAAAAATATTAACATAAGCAAGGTATTTTGTTCGAAACTTCGAATTGTGTTTTAATCAAATAGAATACAAAGAATTTGGAAAAACTGATTTATCATTTACTTGTTTTAAGAGTGGTTGCACGGGTATCAATTTTATCTGGCGCTGTTTCTCCTTCATTCTCAATTCGGCCTCTTTCTTGGAAGCAACAGTACTTACAGTCCTCAAAACATTACCCTCGCGTATGAGAATATTGCCGCTTCCATCGTCCATCTTCTTTACTTTAGACGGATTTACATCATTAGTCGATTTGGATCCGAAAAATTGCTTAATAGAAGTTTGTGGATTGCCTTCCAATGACTGTCCGCTATCTTTTAATTTCAAAGACAATTTTTTTGTAGCAGCAACGTTCTGAACATCGTTTGAAATAGAATTAGATGATTTCATAGGTTCGACGGGCTTCTGAATTGGTTTATTCTGCTGCCTGACTGAGGGCAGTGGACGTGACATAGGAAATGCACTCGGTCTCACGATTTCGTACGACGGATGTTCTATCAACCATTCTTTCAAATTCGCTACAGAGGGTGCTCTCATTCCTGAATGAAGGCGTAAATTCAGTAAAAGGTAACAATTTTACATATTACAATAATTATAGTAAATTACCAGTAATACGATGGTCACGTTTTTTATCAACAACAATTATTTTCTGTTCATCGGGTAGCGGATCCGATGGTGAACTGTTGGTACTGACGAATGTATCGACCTGTTTTATGATACAGGTTTTACTACAATAAATAGCATTGGGCATAATTTCTTTTTCTTTGCACTCGATACAAAGTTGAGATGGTGGAATTTTCATCGGTTGAGACGAAGATTTTCGGCGAACAGCGCTGACTTGACTAGACGCGCGTTCACCAGAACTGACATGAGCAGTTGGAGGAGCGTCGCTAGTACAAGGGTTGAGTGAATTTGATCTGAAAGAATATACGGCAGTAATAAAGTCAGACAGTTTAAAATCTGATTCAGAAAAGCTTGGAAAGATGTAACAAAAGAATAAATATAAATTAAGGTACTACTGATATTTTAATGAAATAATGATGGTTCAGAAAACGTAAAATAATTTTCGAATTGTTTCATGATTGAATGTCGATGAAAACTGGGATATTTCTAGCAGCTGATTCAATAATTACGACAATAAAAATCAAAGGAAAATAAGAACTCTGACTCATTGCCATACATAGTTATTTTTCAATGAGGTAAGAGCAAAGGCAATTTTTTTTTTACATAAAAATAATATAAATTTATTTTTCTTTCAGCCAAAAATAAGACCATAGCAGCCCGAAACATGGTGATACCACAATAAAAATAAAAGAAAAAAGAATACATTAAAATAAGTCAAAAATTAATTTATAAGAGCTACAACATATAATAAATACAAAACGTGACAATCATTTTATACAAAATTTGAGTACATCGTTTTACAAAATATATGAAAATTCAAACCGTACATGCTTTGCTTGCCGGAGGTACGATTAGCTGTGCTTCTAGTAGCTAATTTCAATTTCATTTCTCGTTCTTTAGCGCATTTGTCTTTTCGACAGCTAGGGCAGAGCCATTCGGTGCCGTTCAGTTCCATTTTTTCACCTAAAGAATATAATATCGATTGATTTCAATTAGAAAAATAAAATAAAAACAAAATAAATACAGTAAAATGAAGCAGAACATCAAAAATTACCCATAGGTCTCGTAACTCCGACACATGAGCCATGGTACCAGTTATCACACGCATCGCAACAAATCATAAAACTAAAAATCAGAAATATTAATTTAAAAAAATTTTTACATTAAGCCGAATGAATTTAACGTACCGATTTCCATGAGGTTTATTACAAATACACCACAGTTTGTTCGGGTCATCTTCGTAGTCAACTTCATCTTTGTCAGAATTTTCCGATTTATCAACATTACTAGATTTTCGAGAGCTGAAGAAATAAGGTTCGAAAATAATTTAGAGAACAGCAATGTCGAGGAAAAAAGAGAAAATACTTACGATAACTCTGAATTTGATTCAGCCGACTCTGTCTTTTTCGTTGTATCCAGTGAAGTAGAAATTTCACTTTCCATCTTGAAAAAAAATAAAATAAAATAAAATTTAAATTTGATTCAAATTTCAACAAAAATAAAACATTACAAAATTTCTTCAAATATACCTGATTAGATTCATCGTCAGTGTTTTCGAGATCACTCAATAATCGCTCATCATCCGATAAATAACGTTGTTTATTCTGCATTTCGAATTGCATATGTATTCGATCCAAAATAGCTTCACCATTTTCAATGGCGGACATGCGTTTTTCTATGTCTGCCGTTTCATCCACTAAAAAAACAGAGGAAAAATATCAACTTTAGTGAATCAATTTATGAACATCAGATGAGGTTTTGATATTTAAAAGAAACTGGGAACTAAATTCGCAAAGACCGTAGGGATAATCAATTTAAGAAATTGCTCAAGAGTCAGTTTTTGGAAAGTTCTTTCAAATACATCAAGTTCTCAAAAAGTGATCGGCTGCTTGCTGAACTATTTGAGATAAATTTTTTAACATGCAAATAAAGCAAAAAATTGAAACATGGACTAATGAACTCACTCCATGAGAGACGATATTCACAGAGCACATGAATACAAGGAATTAAATGAAAAAATTAAGACGGAAATTGGTAACTAAAAACAAAAGATGGAAGTTTCTTTGCTTAACAATCAGAATTTCTCTTAATATAACAAATTTACTGTGAATTCTAAAAATGGATGGATCATTAAGAAGTCACAGACAAGAAGAAAAAAAAACTAAAACAAAACAAATGTAGCCGATTTTGCTCAGTATGGAGGACACCGAGTAAAATGATTCTTAATGCAACCCAAAACTTCATTTTTTTCATGGTAAATATTTTTCAATAATTTATTTCAAATGATAAAAGAACAGACTCTTACTTCGGATATTTTTGTAAATGAATATTACTGAGAAAACAACGTAATTACTTACAGGCTAATTAATTTAATAAGTGACAAAATGAAATCTTCATTTTCATTAAAGCTTGGAGTAGACTTTTTATCTGAACAATTGACTAAATTGAATTAATTTTCTTCGAAAAAGTAATCCTAATTAACGAAATTTAGCATAGATTGCCGCCTAGGCTAGATTCCAGAACGATGTAGTTAAAAAAGGTAGATTGTTTTCAATTGATTATGACAAATGCTCATAATTTTTCATTTGGCAACAAGTATTGCAGAACTTTGGGGATTGTTTCTTTTGGCCCGGTTTTCTCCATAATCTTGGGAGTAACTCATTAATGTTTGATTCTTTTGAATACTACAGCGGCTTGCATTGAACTTTGTCTAGCATTCAAGCGTTTTACATTTTTATAGAATTATGATGCAGCAATCAATAGAAAACGGAAAAAACAGAGCTAAAAGGTAAATATAACAGAGCAGAATTCAAATCAATAATGAGAAATCATAGTAAAAACCGCAGGAAAATATTAAAGTACTAGTTGAATCTTACTAAGAGACAGTTGAGAAGAAATTGAATAACATCAGAGGAAAATTACTGAAATTCACAGACTTACTTAGTAATTTTCATTCATTAGTGATTAATTCAACACAAGTGGTAACACTTCATCATAAACATACAGTATTTTTGAAATAATGAGATGATGAACGTATAACAGGAAAAATAAAATGAAGAAATAGATTAAAGTGTTTAAAATTTTAAAAAAGGAAAAAGTCAAACTATGAACCACATCGATTTTACTTATTGTTGAGCGGACATCAACTATTGGGTTTTGACATCAAAGTAGCTGACATCAGATTATCATTTTTTGAAGCTGTGAAAGCGAAATAGTGAAAATTAATACATCTGACAGTGCTAGAAAAATCTTCAATAAATGCTTTTTACTGTTAGTTCCAAAAGAAAGATTGGTGCTGTTGATATTATTTTCGATGATTATCTGTAAAAAATCATACACATCAAGGTGCAATATGATAACGACTGAGAAAATACTTCTTATACAATACTTGATCGGAAAGGCAATAATAATCTGTAAGACTCCGATCGAAATGACGAACTCCAACTTACTGGTAATCATAGGCGTAGCCAAGTGGCAGGAGGGCTCAACCCTCAACTACATTTCCAAATATATATATATAGTTTTCAAATAAAAATTCAAGACCATCCCTATCCACTATTTTTTTTTAAAGGGGTGTTCTTGGGGAATATTTATACGAATCCTCTCTCCAAACTAAGATCCTGCCTACGCCCATGCTGATAATGTTTTTACTTACATTTCAATAATATTAAAAAAATTCATCTAACCTACCAACTGATCCAAATTAATAATGAAAATAATATTCAAAAAATAATAAAATAATAAAATATACCCTAAATGAAATTCCAACCTGCAATTTCCTACGAGACAGATTAGCGCTCTACCGAAAGCACCACAATTCCTGACGCTGAAAGTGGTGTGTTCACCCTATTCTATCATTTCGAAAGTACTTCATTTATCATTAACATTATTTATGAGGCATTTATTCAACGTTATGTTGCTTTCTGATTATTAAATATAAAAAGCATCTTACTCAACAAGGTTCAAAAATGAGTTTACGTAACTTAGGAATTGCACACTCGTTATTCTTGTTTCGCAAACTTCTCTTTGGATGTAAACACTCACTTTTGAACCTTAGTATGTAATATACTATTTTTACAGTCAATGAAAAACTCTATACAAAAAAAAAAAAACGGTACACTAGTTTTCAAGCCTCTTGACAGCGAACGATACCATCGCGCCACGAAGGTGTTAAATCCCAATAGTATCATTTGAAAATAGAAAACAGAGAAGAATCTGAGCAAAATTCAACATGTAGATTGAAAATTGGTTCCAAATAAAAGTTTCTCATTTTAAGGGGATACTAGTTTCTCCTTCTGTTTGCACAATAGTATGCAATCTTAAAAACGGAAAATAAAAAATAAATATTAACCTATTAATGATTCATTAGACGCAGAAAATTTATCACTCTCTTTCAAAGTTTCATCATTATTTATTTTTCGAATTATGTCTGGAGTCGAAAACAACGCTGGTCCGAAAGTTTCCGCGGGCACAGGTGGCGGCTGTTTTCGCGGAGTTTCTTTTTTGACATTTTTATTAGATTCATCAGTTTCACAAATTGAATTGGAACGATGTTTCAGGGAAGAGGTATCTGGCCGAGTAATGTTACTTTCGGGTTTCTCTTTTGAGACGCCCAGCGACCTGACAGGCCCAGTTGAAGCTGAAAATGGTAAATCAAATAATACACAGTGAATGTAAGAAATTCAACGGAAATAAAATTTCAATGGAAAATACAACTTACCAATTGATTCATTTTCTTCTTTTTTATTGAAGTTCAACTTAGTTTGTATTAACTGACTTCTGGACAACAGCATATTTTTTCCAGGATCTTTCGAAAATACGAACGGGCGAACTAATTTCTTATCATTTCTAGTTGGTTTAAATACCTTCACTCCGTCTACTTCATCCTACAGAAGGTAACATCAAAAGATATTGAAAATTTATTATTTGAGTTAACTTATAACCAACACGAAATATGTTTTGAATTTACTTATCGAAATGAAATACAACAATGACATTCAATTTTAAAGGAACCAAATTAAACTAAAAATTTCAAAAAGTGTACTTTGTGTACATCAATTACATAAACTTAAATAACGAATTTGATAAAAAAAAAAAATCACTCACTTCGGTAACGATTCGTTCAACCGGTGGCTCAACTGGTTCACTTTTTGGTATACTTTTTCTTTTGACTTTTGAAAGCATATGAAACGCACGTTTCTCTCTGGCAGTATTCATCAAGTTTTTTACCTTTAACATTTGCACCAGAAATTAGCATAACAAAAGATATTCATAATTAAAGAAGCTGTTAAAATGAAAGAATACAATGTAAATTGAACCAGAAAACTAGATCCACCGAATAAAAGCTTTTATCAAATTTTTTCAATTCTGCTGAATAAAAGCATCATGACTCATGATAAAACTGCATTTCATTAATACAAATATTTGTCGTCAAAAACTTCCCCGATCCATTTTTCAACTATTTAGCAAACCTCAAAGTGAACGAATATTGATTTTTGTTTGACTGAAATTCGTTTCACTTAATCTATGTTGTAAATTAAGGATTTGAGGGGATTAAGGCCGATATTCACAGTCGACACTTGATATTCACTAACCTAAAGGTGTTTTTAAACTTTAGTAAAGCTACGAAAAAACTGTTTAGCTGAAAATAAAAGAAACGTAGCTTCCTTGTGACAAACTTATTAGTTATGAAAAAAATTTATTTTCACTGAAAACTGTAAGTTTTAAAATGACACTTAGGTAAGTGAATAATAAGTGTCAAATATGAACACCGGCCGAAGGTAAACAAGTTCATTATTTCACGAATAATACATCATAGGGACATGATTAAACCAATTTAAGCACCTTGGAATCACAAGTAACAAGATGATACTAGAATTATAGAAAGATTCTTACATTCTCCGTAGCATTTCTTTTCGGCAGGACCGATTTTTCGTTCGAATTTTCATTTTTAATGGCGTTAGACGACAGTAGGGTTCTCCTTTTCAGTTTAGCCGATTCATCCTGAGAGTCTGATACCTGATGTGATTTCAAAAATTAAATAAATAGTAACATGAAAAAAATACCATATTGTTACAAGAAAATTATGAACCATGTCAAACCTCATTTGTCTTGACGAGCTCCCGTTTTTTCTCAGGCAAAGATTCACTTACTGTGTTTGATTGAGCCGAGGTACCTGAAATCGGTTTAATAATATTGTTAAAAATGATACAGAACAAAACAGAATATGAAATAATGAAATTTTGAACAGATAAGGCTCCCAGATTTTTTTCCTGATAATGTGAAATAATACAAATTTTTTTCTATTTTATTTTTCAATTCTAATAATTTAAAATTTAAAAATACGAAGAAAATAACGTGGTCACATTTCAATGGTTTTCGAAAGCAACACCAACAAACAATTTAAAATAATTTTATCAGTTTTTCCCGAGAAAATAAAAAATTTAAATCCTATAAATTAAATGATTAGGGATAAGTAACTAAGAATTAACCATCACTCGCTCATTTGAAAAGTACCAACAAAAATATGTTGTCCAAGTTTTGGTGAAGTTCGTTAAATTTTCAACAAAAATATGAAATAATAGCAATCTCATTTGAGATGTTTTATCCTCATCTGATGAAATTACACTAAATTTAAACCATAAAATATGTGACATAACGGCACCAGAATCAATTTTCTAACATACTATTTGCTTCTGGAATCGTTCCGTTTTCTCCTACTTTGATAGTAACGTAAGTTGCTTCTTCAGAATCCTGAAATGTTGAATGGATTCATGAGCATAAATCAAAATAAACAGTCGAATGGAAGATCAACTAATCGATGGAATGTTATTACATTAACTTTCCATCTCGGCGAATAAAAACAATAAAAACAATGGAACAAGAAGTACCTGTACATTTTCAACTTTGCAAGGAGTCGGAGATGATTTTCTATTGCCATAAATATTGGTATAACAATGATCAAAGTGCACCCAATCATCTTCTTCTTTCAATTGAAGCGTGTCTATCAAAAAACAAATAAAAATAAAGAATCATTCAAGAGTAATAATAAGTTATTAATAATAATATCAAAAATTATGTTAATGGCTTCTACATTTCATAAACTAAACTTCAACGCCACTCAAAATAAATACACGGGAGTGCAAAGAAAACATATAGATATAAAAATAATAATTGAACAAGTACCGCCTACCTAACACAGACGTAACATCATCTCCTAATATTTGTTTTGCCTTCTCCGAATGCAGAGCGGTTTCAACTTGTTTTAGCTGTTCCGGTGCCATTTCAGAGAAAGCATCAACCAATGAATCACCTATGCAACCTATTCAAATCAATATTTTGAGTAATATTCGCAATCAAAAATTCACCATAAACCAATAATACTTTAAAAAACAAATTTACTTTAACAAGAAAATAATCGAGCTTTTCTCAATACCTACGGCAGCTAACTGTGGGAAGAGATACTGAGAATAAAATTCAATTTATTGATGACTATTCAGAAATATTCTGAAATTACTGATCGGAATTCTTAAGACAATTAATAATTCAAAGGAAAGTTGTAGAGCAATCGAAAAATGACGATGAAGTTTGCTTCACTTGATGACAAAGCAGCACTTACTCGAGAAACAAGGAGAGAAACTGAATTGGTAACTACGAATGAATAAGGGATGAGCCAATCGAAATGATACTATAGCATTTCTTGAAAGGTAATACGAAATGTGAAAATGAAATTACCTTCATTAGACGAAGTTGGAACATTCGAAACGGGTATTTCTAATCCTTCTGAAAGTAAATCTAAAAAGTCGGAAGATGACTGAGGTAATGGAGGAGTAGCCACAGTAGATGACACAACAGAATCCGCAGAACCATTGTTTTTACTAGCCATGCTTAACGGTGGCGGAGGGTAATAGCCTTCAATTACTAAGTTTACTTTATTGGAAAGAGCTTCTTTATCTTCCGAAGGAGCATCGCGTTCTTCAGAGGCTGCTTTCCCACTCTGAGAGTCTGGTTCGTTGGTATCTTCCAATTTGATGAAGCTAACGGCTGCTCTACATTGCTGTTCTGCAATTTAGACGAAATTAAAAATAAATCAGAGTTAAGACGGCTATGGTACACAGAAGATAATGTTGAACAGAGAGAAGCTTACGCAGTACTCGTTCCAAAGTTTCACGATCTACCGAAACAGTTCCATCGCCGTTAACAATAACAACCAGCGTATCGCTCTTATCTTCATCATCGTGTTCTATGAATTGAGAGCATGACATGGCTAGTTATCGAACTAACTGGTTATAAAACATTTAAAAACGCAAACACTGATGAAATGCAACATTAATTGAATAGAAAATAATTTTACGTTAATCAACCTGACGGAGATTCAAAATACAACACCACATGAATCGGACATAAGTACGTTAAGCACTCAACGGTCAAATGCTTCAAATAAAAAATTTTCCTAGTATTACGTTCATAAAATGTTGAAGATAATAATTCAATAATCTTATGGTTAATTTAGATGTTTTAATTTACGTTACTGGCTGATAATAGATGTACACATTCGAACGTAATAATATTTCATCTGTTTTTATTTTGATTCTTCAATCGTAACTCCGTAGGTACATACCGTTAAATTTACGAAAAACAACATAATTCAATATTTTCAATGAAATACACGAGACCTTCACACATAGTGCTCTACTTTACTTTGAATGATGAAAAATTAATAACAGGAAATCTTCAATATTTGCATACTAGAGCAAAAATATCAAACCAACGCAATTTATTGAGAACGCCATTTTGAATTCTACACATTTTCATTTTAATTCTTTCACAGAATGATAAGATTTTTAATTTTGTTGTATTTGATGGCCGAGTAAAGGCCGGTTCACAGTTAACAGGAACGTGAACAAAAACGCGAACGTGAAATATTAAATTAAATAGTAATTTGTATTGGGAGACGATTCCACACTACAACATAACTGTGAGAATGATAGCAAATTATATTATACGTTAGTTTATTATTCTCACATATCATTTGTTGTGGTAACACTGTTTTTAGTATTATTTGTTATCTGTGATTTTATGTTTGAAACCCAACTGTGATAATATATTTTGTGTGCCTCTTGTCGCTCATCAAACGTTGATGAATTAACATCACCATTTTTATGTGGAAATAAAAAGTTCGTGCAAGTGAATATTTCTGTTTTATTTATGTGTTTGTAATATGTGTGTTTGATCTTCTTTCGATGTCATCGTTCAACTAAAGTCTTTCGTCGTCATTTTCGTCTAGTTCGATCCGTTGATAATTCCTATTTCTTCACAGGTTATGGGCCCTGTTACCTGGATGTTAACATGGTCGCCATTGTTATAATTCGTCAATGTTGTGCTGTCGAATCCTGATCACTTCTCCCAAGTAGTAACCATGTCTGCTAATTTATTTTTCGTCTTTTAATATGTTCGCTTCTCGCTGTTCCTGTGATCTCGTTCGAGTTGATTTTGTGAGATGAGGAATTATCAACGGATCGAGTTGACCAGAAACATATGAAACAAACCTAAACTAAACACGACATCGAACAGAGACTAGACGCACCCATTACGAACACATAAATAAAAACACAATATTCACTTAATTTATAAACTTTTATTTCCACATAAAGAATGGTGGAGATGTTAACATTATAAGTATTAAAAAGCGACTAGAGGCGTATGATTAAACATTATCACAGTTTGGTACAAAACACTAAAATCACATATCACAAAAAACATACCGACAGTGTTGCCACCACAAATGATACGTGAGAATAATAGTCATGAGTATAATTTAATTTGCTATAATTCTCACACGCCTCCTTAAATTATAATTATACGATTACGATAAAAAAATGGTAAAAACAAATTATTAAATTGGTAAAGTCATTAAAAATACAAATGACATAAGTCAACAATAATACAAAAAGTTACGATAACAAATACTAACACAGATGGTATACATATACAAAAAGTTACAATAAATTTAACATTTTACAAAATACATCAAATTTGGGCCTTGGGCAGCCCTTTGTAAAAATATCAGCCAACTGTCGCAAAGTTGACACGTATGAATACTTAAAGTCTAAATTTACGTGATTGCACACAAAATGGTACTTCACGTCCACATGTTTTGATCTGCGAGTGTTCCATTTTCCAGAGTGCAAGATAGCCAGACAACTCTGATTGTCTTCGTAAATTACAGCTCTGTCATCAACTTGAATGCAAAAATCACCTAGTAGATACTTCAACCAAATTGACTCAGTGGTAGCATCGCAAATGGCAATCAATTCACTTTCAGTGCTGGACAGAGCTACTGTTGGCTGTTTCTTACTGGACCAGGACACCAGGGACCCATAAACAAAGACACAGTAACCCGAGATAGACCGTCTTGTGTTAACACAGTTACCCCAATCGGCATCTGAATATGTTTCGATTATATTGCCGTTATTATTAAGTTCATATGAATATACCAATTTTTTGTCTTTTGTAGACATTAAATATTTAAGAACTCTCAATAAGTATTTGAAATGTTCGTCTGTGGCATAACTGGAGAACTGGCTGAAGTACGATATTGCAAAGCAAATATCAGGCCGTGATCCTAGCATCAAGTACATCAAACATCCCACGAGCTGTTGATAGTTATTATTCAACACACTATCACACGCATTGAGGTCCCTATCCAATTGGAGTTTGGGGTCAATGGGTGTGTAGGTGGGTGCACATTTATCAACACTGAACCGCCTAGCAACAGACTCAATGAGATTCTTCTGCTCGATCTCCAGTATGCCCTCTTCGCGACTATAATTAATATTTAGACCAAGATATTTTTTCACCTTTCCAAGATCCTTACACTTAAATCTCTTATTAATTTTATTTTTAAAAAATGTGATTTGTTCTCTATTGTTGGAACTAATAAGGACGTCATCAACGTAAGTGAGTAGATAGACTATTGTTCCATCATGTTTATTTTTGAACACATACAAACAGTCATCAGCCATGCTTTGTACAAAGCCAAGTGACAACAGGAACTCGTTAAATAGTTTATTCCACACTTTCAACGACTGTTTTAGGCCATATATAGACCTATTTAATTTCAGTACGTTAGTCCGTTTATCAACCTGCGTTTCTATACCTTCAGGTATCTCGAGGTACACATCCTCAGAGAGAACACCGTTCAGAAACGCACTACAGATATCTATTTGTTCTATATAAAATTTTAATTTATTGCTAACAGCCAAGAGGGTCCTCACAGTCGAAAGTTTTGCCACCGGCGCATATACTTCATTAAAGTTGAAGCCTTTCTTCTGCTGGCAGCCTCTGGCAACAAACCTGGCCTTATATAAAACATTATTTTCATTATCATATTTCTTGTTGAAGATCCAACGACACGTGATGGTAGGGGCGTCCTTTGGACATTTGGTCACCTTCCAAGTCTGATTGGAATTCAGGGCACTTATTTCAGATGAAATAGCCTCCCTCAACATCAGAATATCAGGTGCTGCACTCGCCTCCTCAAACGTCAAATGGATGCCATCCTCAGCCAGGTATATATTTCCTGCTGCTTGATCACGTGTAGTCACCTCCTGTGGAAGACAATCTAAATTTAAATCACCATCAACTTCAATATTTTCCACGTTGGATTCCGTGACTTCCTTAAACAAATCATCGTTTTTTGTATATTTATTATGTCCAGAATTACCAATTGCACTTTCGAAGAACTCAACATCACGTGACAGACGTATCTCCTTAGTATTTATGTCCAACAACTTATAACCACATGGTGAATAACCTACCATTATTAACTTTTCACTTTTACTCTTAAACTTGTCAGAATCATGTTTGAACGATAACATATATGCATCGCATCCAAACGTTTTTAATTTTTTGTAGTCATATTTTTCACCAAACCATCTTTCAAAAGGAACAAAATCTTTATTTGTGGGGCATCTGTTCACAATATAGGCGGAGCACAATATGGCTTCCGACCAAAATATCTTCCCAAGACCACTCTCAAACAACAGTGTCCTTGCCCTCTCGCACAGTGTCCTGTTCATCCTCTCAGCCTTTCCATTTTGCTGAGGACAACCGCCAACAGTAGGTTCAACCACAATTCCTTTCTCAGTACAATATGACTGGAAGGTAGTATTCAAGTACTCTGTGCCGCGATCACAACGGAGTCTCTTTACATTATAACCAAACTTATTCGAGACCATCTCGTGGTATTCTTTAAATTTTGCAAAAGCATCCGTCTTGTTTGTCAGCAGGTAAACACAACAAAAATTGGAATAATCGTCGATAAAAGTCATAAAATATTTTGCTCCTTTATATGCAGGAGGGTTAATAGGTCCACAGAGATCAGTATGAACCAATTCCAAAGGCTTACTTGTTTTTCATTCATGCCTTGGGAATGGTTTTCGACTCTGTTTCCCCATAACACAGGGCTCACACAGCAATCTGTGATTGGAGTCAACATTCAGTATCAAACCCCTACTTGACAACAACCTAACATCGTTCACCTTCAGATGAGCAAGTCGTCTATGCCACACAAACAGTGGGCTCGATTCATCTCCCAACGTCAGATTACACGATTGACTTGACATTTTAGCAAAGTCAATTGTGTACAAATCTGAGTCTACGCTAACACCAGTGGTAACTATTTTTCCACTGCAGCGTTGGATGATATCAACAGACTCTTCTCGAAACAAAGTGTTAAATTTCGACTTGCTCATACGTTTAACCAAAAGCAGATTCTGCGGCAGCTCCCGAGCATACCTTACGTTTTTCAGTTTGATTACAATTCCATTCAAAAGTTTAAATTTTACAGTACCTACCGACGTGACAGACAGAGAGACACCCTTCTTCGCAACACAGATACTATGCTGGTCTGATCAAATCTATATAGTCACTGAACAGGCTTATATCATTAATAATGTGAATTGTGCATCCACTGTTAACTATAAACGTGGTTCGAGGCATTAAATTTACGTTTTCTTTTGCATTGCAAGAGTCATTGATTTTATTATTATCGTCATTATTTAATGTGAAGCTGTAACCCAATTCAGAGCAATCGCCATTAGCATTAAAATTCTCATTGCACATCTGTGCCAAGCTCCTATTACTGTTACTGTTATTGGAACTCTGGTCATTAACACGATTTCCACTATTATTATTATTATTATTGTTACAATTTTCATTATTATTACGGTTCTTGACATAACATTTTCGGGCTATGTGCCCTATTTTGTTATAATAATGACATTTCACGTTAGAATGTCCACCGTCAGTACCAGTATTATGACCACGTCCATTAAAATTATTATTATTATTATTTTGTGAGCTCGAATTTTGATTATTATTATTAAAATTATTATAGTTATTATTTCCACCTCGATTGAATAAACGACTATTATTATTATTATTCCGAGATCGACCACGATTAAAACGATTTCAATTATTATTATTGTTATTATTATTACCAGAATTTCGTCCGGCATTGTTGTGATTACCAAAATAAATGTTCTCCTCACCAGTGACAACCACTGATGAAGGTTTCTGTGATGCAGTGTTCAGAGTGTTACCTCGAACTGTCGATTTGCTATCAGAAGATAGCTCACGCTGGAAGTTGTTCAATTTCATGAAAACTCCATCCCAGGTGACGACTTCTGCATCTTCTATCACAACCTTAATCGGACGAAATTCCGCAGGTAGTGACCTCAGCAGTACCAAAATAAACTGTTTAGTGGTCGTTAGATCTCCCAATTCCGTTAAGTGTCTACATCGAGAACGAAAATCCAACAAATACTTATGCAAATCAATACTAGACACATACCATTTTGCGTACAAATCACCTCGTAAATCCATTAGCGTCTGGTCATTGCCGTTGTCCATGAGGTTCATCAGGACATGAAACATTTCTTTCGCCGTCGTGTACGTTTGAATCATCTCCATGTACTTGTCAGTTACGTTGTTTGCTATCAGAAACATCGCCTTCGCGTTCTCCTTGGACCAAGCATCTCCCCTATTTCGAACAGTCGGCAAAGAATCGATTATAATATTAGTTAATGACTTCTTTGCCAACAGCAGCTCCATCCTGAACTTCCACGTACGGCCATTCTGCCCATTGAACGGCTCAATCATGTTCTTCTTTCTCGCTTCCATCTCGTTGACAGGTACAGACGATCAGTTACAGCGCAAACACAGCAATTTCAGCAACTTCCAGATACGTCGACCAACAATTCAACACAAACGAGATCACAGGAACATCGAGCAGAGAACATATTAAACAATTGAAAAACAATTAGCAGGCATGATACTACTTGGGTGTGGCAAGCAGAATCCGACAGCACAACATTGACAAACTATAACAATGGCGACCACGTTGACATCCAGGTATCTGGGCCCATAACCTGTGAGAAGATGAGGAATTATCAACGGATCTAGTTGACCAGAAACATATGAAACAAACCTAAACTAAACACGACATCGAACAGAGACTAGACGCACACATTACGAACACATAAATAAAAACACAATATTCACTTAATTTACAAACTTTTATTTCCACATAAAGAATGGTGGAGATGTTAACATTATAAGTATTAAAAAGCGACTAGAGGCGTATGATTAAACATTATCACAGTTTGGTACAAAACACTAAAATCACAGATTACAAAAAACATACCGACAGTGTTGCCACCACAAATGATACGTGAGAATAATAGTCACGAATATAATTTAATTTGCTATAATTCTCACAGATTTGTTGGTTGGCGCATCTGATAGTTGCTGAAATTGCTGTTTGTGGTGCAACTGATCGTTGTTACCTGTTTTCGAGATGGACGTTAGGAAGCTGAATAATATTGAACCATTTAATGGGCAAAATGGCAGAACCTGGAAGTTCCGGATGGAGCTGTTGTTGGCGAAGGAATCTTTGGGTAATATAATAACTGATTCTTTACCGACTGTTCGTAATAGGGGAGATACTTGGTCAAGGAAAATGCGAAGGCGATGTTCCTGATTGCAAATAATGTGACTGATGAGTACCTGGAGATGATACAAACGTACACAACGGCGAAAGAGATGTTTCACGTGCTGACTAATTTGATTGACAACGGAAATGACCAGACGCTGATGGATTTACGAGAAGAATTGTATGCTAAACGGTATGTTTTTGGTGCTGATTTGCAGAAGTATCTTCTTGATTTTCGTGCTCAATGTTGTCGTTTGACCAAACTGGGAGACTTGACAACCGTGAAGCAGTTTATCCTGGTGTTGCTGAGATCGCTACCCGCCAAATTTCGTCAGATCAAAGTTGTTCTGGAGGATGTAGAAGTTGTCACCTGGGATGGAGTGTTCATGAGGCTGAACAATTTCCAGCGTGAACTATCTTCGGATAGCAAGTCGACTGTTAGAGGTAATTCTCTGAATTCTGTATCTCAAAAACCTTCATCAGTACCTGTTGCTGGTGAAGAGAATCTGTTCTTTGGTAACCATAACAATGTCGGTCGTAATTCTGGTAATTTTAATAATCGTTTCAATCGTGGCCAGTCTCAAAATCGAAACAATAATCGTGGTTTTAGTTGAGGAAGATCTCACAGTAATAGTAGTAATAATTTTCACAATTCGTCTTCTGATATTGAAGGTCGAAATTTTAATAATAATAATCACAATTAAGGTTTACAGAATAATAATTTTAATAATAATGGTCGTAATTGTAGTAATGATAGTGGTTAGTCTAAGATCAAGTGTCATTTCTGCAACAAAATTGGGCATATAGCTCGTAATTGTTTTGTTAAGAATAGGAATAACAATAATCAAGAAAATCACAATCACAATCACAATCATAATCACAATAATAATAATTTTAGTAGATCTGATGATCGTAATGGTAATTCTAATAGGAATTCTGCACAAATGTGTAACGATAATAATAATGTTACTGACGGATGCTCTGAATTGGGCTTTAGTTTCACAGTTAATAATAATAATAATAGTAAAGTTGATAATTTTGAGATTAATAAAGATGATAATTTAATCCCTCGAACCACATTTGTTGTCGATAGTGGATGCACAATTCATATTATAAATGATATTAACCTGTTCAGTGAGTACATCGAATTAATTCACCCTCATAATATTTGTGTTGCGAAAAAGGGAGTCTAGCTTTCTGTCACGTCTGTGGGTATGGTGAAATTGAAATTGTTAAATGAAACTGTAGTCGAATTAAAGAATGTAAGGTATGCTCGGTAGCTGCCACAAAATCTGGTTTCTGTGAAACGAATGAGCAAGTTGGGTTTTGATACTCTGTTCAGAGAGGAATCAGTTGAGGTCATCCAACGCTGCAGTGGGAAAATTGTAACCACTGGGGTTAGCGTGGACTCAGATTTGTACACGATTGATTTTTTTTAAATGTCAAGTCAATCGTGCAATCTGACGTTGGAGGATGAATCGAGCCCACTGACTGTGTGGCATAGGCGCCTTGCTCATTTGAATGTTAATGATGTTAAGTTGTTGTCAAACAGAGGTTTAATACCGAACGTTGACTCCAACCGCAGATTGTTGTGTGAACCCTGTGTTATGGGGAAACAAAGACGAAAACCGTTCCTGAGGCATGAACGAAAAACTAAAAAGCCTCTGGAATTGGTGCATACTGATCTCTGTGGTCCGATAAATCCTCCTTCATATAAAGGAGTGAAATATTTTATGACGTTTATAGATGATTATTCCAATTTTTTGTTGTGTGTACCTACTGACGAGTAAAACGGAAGCGTTCACAAAATTTAGGGAATATCACAAAATGGTCTCAAATAAATTTGGATATAATGTAAAAAGACTCCGCTGTGATTGTGGCCCAGAATACACAAATACAACCTTCCAGTCATATTGTGCTGAGAAGGGAATAATTTTTGAACCAACAGTTGGTGGCTGTCCCCAGCAGAATGGGAAGGCTGAAAGGATGAACAGGACACTTTGTGAGAGGGCAAGAACAATGTTATTCGAGGGTTGTCTTGACAAGATCTATTGGTCCGAAGCCATATTGTGCTCTGTCTATATAGTGAATAGATGCCCCACAAATAAGGATTTTGTTCCCTTTGAGAGGTGGTTTGATGAAAAATATCGCCATATGCGACGCCACTACTGAATCCATTTGGTTTAAATATTTGTTAACTGATTTTTGCATTCAAGTTAAAGACAAGGCCACGATTTATGAGGATAATCAGAGTTGCTTGGCGCTTCTGCATTCGGGTAAATGGAATACTCGCAGGTCTAAGCACGTAGACGTAAAGTACCGTTTTGTATGCGATCATGTAAATGTAGACTTTAAATATTCGTACGTACCAACTTCGCGACAGTTGGGTGACGTTTTCACGAAGGGCTGCCCGAGGCCTAAATTTGTCATGTTTTGTGAGATGTTAAAATTGTTGTAACTTTTTGTATACGTTTACCATAATATATGTTAATATTTTTTCACGTTGTAATTTTTGTTGTTGTTGACTTTTGTCATTTTTGTGTAATGACCAATCTATTATTTTATGTCGTTAATTTAGTAATTTGTTTTATATTGACAACTCGTATAATTATAATTTGAGGAGGCGTGTGAGAATGATAGCAAATTATATTATACGTTAGCTTATTATTCTCACATATCATTTGTTGTGGTAACACTGTTTTTAGTATATATCTGACTTGTCTAAATTATGTGATTATGTAATGTTGAAAAGGTCATTAGAATTAGAATGTGCCATAGAGGATATTTTATTGGTGGCCATTCGTGTAGGCAGCGTGATTATTAAAGTAGAGAATTTTGAGAAAAAACAGACAGTCATTCGACTTCAGAATGTACATTATGTCCCTTCTCTGAATATTGACTTATTGTCAGGAATTAGAATAATGGAGAATCGTGCTTTAGGCATTGACTAAAACTTTTCTACTGCAAACATGTGCGAGGCACAGATATGGTACTATTCACCACCTCGAAAATAAAAGGAGTGTACATAATGAATTATGAAATCATTTTAGATGACATATCATTTGAAACTGAAAATCCATCTGATCATTTAGATAAAATATGTCCATATCATAATAATTCATATCAATTAGCTTATATGCCTAACATTAAATCACAGGATGAGTGGAATAACTTCAAGATTGAAGAGGAAGTGACTGAGGAAAATGAGGTGGTTGATGAGTTGGATGAAAACATGAATATAGAAATAAATTTGAACATAACTAATAATAATGTAAATGAAAACATAGAAAACCCCAGGTTGAAGAAGGAATTTATGAGAATATAGGTTCACAAATAAATAATAATAATGAAAATAATATACTAAATGGTGACAAAAATGATTCTGCCAAGAGAGTAGAACGATCTACATATAATAAAAAAAATGATATGGCATAGAAGCTTAGGTCATTTATCAGGAAAAAAATTTAAAACTCTTGATGAAAGTTTCTAGAGGAATTCCTTCTAGAATTAACTTCTATTATGACGAGTTCTGGCTCTGTGAAAATTGTGCCTTGGTCATGGTGGAATTTGCACACATCCAAATAACGAACTCAAGTTAGTCTCTTCAGACACAATATGCCCATTTTTGCCAGGTGTACATGATGAAAAATATGTATCGATCTTCATAGATCATGCAACAAAATACACCTTTGTTATGTCGATAGAGAGGAAGTCAATGGTGTTTGACAAATTTAAAAAACTATATTTCAAATTAAAATCTAATTTTTCTGATTGACCCATTGCAAATTTACATTGTGATAATGCTCACAAATATCTCGACCACCACATGAAGTTTTTGTTTTGGACCCAGTGGTCCGGTATTCCCCAGAGTTGAATGCAACTCCTGAAAGGCAGAACCAAACAATAATGTCTTGCATCAGAGCAATGCTCTTTGATGTAAACATGGACTTTAGCTTTTGGTCCTTAGCTGTTGTTGTGGCGGTATATACAATAAATAGGAGTCCCACACAGGCAAATAATAATAATAATACCACCCCTTTGAAATGTTTTACAGCCTTAAGCCAAACATCTTAAACTTAAGAGTCTTTGTAGCTTTAGCTCAATGACGCATACCCCTAGAAGTCTCACAACAACAAGCTACAAGAAATAAAAGAAAATGTGTCAAATCCGAACATAAGAAACTCAGAGATCTGAAAAAGGGATTTTTATATGGTATATCACAAGTGGTTATTGTGTTAGGGACCATTACTGAAAAAATCATATGCCACCTGTGATATAAGGTTTGATGAGACTAAAAATAACTATAATAGATATAGGTAACAATAATAATAACATAAATGATCAAATAGCAGTATATAAGAATGACACCAAGGAAACTCTGGTTTTGTTAAATATTACTAACTATAGGAATAATCTCTACATTGAGGACTGCATTCCTCAAACCTTTGAGGAAGTGCAAATGAATCCTTTTTGGGACCAATGGATTTGGGCCATTGAGGATGAAATAAAATCCTTAGACAAAATGGGTATCTGAAAAATTGTCCCAAAAGAGACAAATATCAGATTCGTTAACACAAAATAGTGTTTTACCATTAAGCCCAATAATTTGGGTGTCCACATACCCCAGGCAAGATTGGTTGCAAGAGGATTCAAGGATGTAATGAACTATTCTCTTTCAAAAACACATGCTCCTGTCATTCAATACTGGCTGATCTATTGGATCTTATCAGTTGCCAATAAATATTGTTTAAAGCTCCTTCAATTTGATATTAAAACAGCTTTCTTAAACTCACAGATAATATATTACATTTTTCTAATTCACTAAAAGGCTGTCAAATAGACAACAATCATTGCCTTAAGTTACTAAAATCCATATTATACAGATTGAAAATCTCATCCAAGAGTTGGTATTACCTTCTGAACTCTAAAGTAGTTCAAGCTGGCTTCATCCAGTCAAAGATTGACTGTTTCTTGTATTCAAAGCAAGATAGCAGTAGCTCTATGGCTTTTTAATAGTCTGTGTCAGAAGTGTTCTTCTACGTTTAAAAAAACTTTTTTTACGTCGCACGTGGAATAATGTAAAATTACGTATAATAATTATCAAGTAAAATTACATGTAAATGTATGATAAGGTTCCAATTCTTATCAATCATCTTATTTTTTACATAATTTTTCTCACAGAGAATTCAAAACTTCTAAATTATTAAACTTTTGGGAGTTTTTGATATTATATTAATTGGTCTTTATTGCTGATGCGCTGTTTCAGTTTCATTATTCAAAAATTTTTATCAATTCATTTTACTATGGGTCATCCTAAAGGTTCCTTTATAAATACACCTGAATTCAATATAATAAAATCAATGGCAAACACTGTGTTGTATGCATTGACTGCTTGAAAGTTCTTCAAAATATGGCTCAGAGCCATTTACAAGCACACTAGTAAGTAATAGTGTTCATCAGCATACACTTTAGGGGCAGATTTTGTAATATTTCATGAGAGAAACAACTTCACTTCATCAATAAATTCACGTCATATTGAAAACATTGATACAGTAGATGTAGCTTATAGAAAAAGGAAAATGAAAGGAAAAAGAGAAAAAAACAGTAATAGAAATTTAAGATAAAAAAAATCTGTTTTACTTTGATGTTAAAATTCAAAAATAAACATTAAAATTAAGTTTTTGGAGAAAAAAATGGAGTATGATTCTGACTTGATACCAGAAATATGTTTTGAAGTGACTTCACCATATTGCCAAAAAAAAAACGCGTTTTAATGAAGTTTGTAATTTTGTTTCGAATATTGAATTAAAATTATAAAAGGTAAAAAAGTATATTAAAAAATAAAAATATTTCCAAAATTCTAAAACTGTCAATGAAACCGAAGGAAGAATTATATAAATGCCTTACATATAGATTCTAAAATTGTTGACTGATGTTTCAATTCTTTCAATAACATTTGCACACATAGTTTTAATTTTTCAGTATGGTTTTTTAGTTTGGTACTTTCTTGAAGAAGATTTTTTACTTCTGTTACTAAGGATTCTTGATGGAACATGGCTGCTTTTAAGAAACATCCTAATTCAAATAATTCCATTAAAATTTTTTCTTGCTTCAATTTTTCAGTGGTCTCTTCCACTTTGACTTCAGTTCAGCACTTCAATTTCAATCAGTTCATCAACTTAATTCAATTCCAATTACATAATTACATTAATAGTCATCTTTTAATCAATTTTACTCATCCGGAATTTGGAATTTCTAAGAAGCAAGTAAATTTACTCATCCATATAAAATAATTATTTTTTCTACAAGTGTAAATTTACCTAATTTTACTCATAATTTTACGGTAAAATTACTCGGTTATTCTACAACACAACCCTGGTCTTTGTAGACAATATGGTTCTTGCTATTGTGACGTTCAAAAAAGTCACTTAAAAAAGACAGAACAAACCAACAGAAAGGTAAAAGTAAGGGGTTATAGATACCTGTATGACCAAGTGTAAGAGAAGACTTTTTTAGGTGGGAAAGGGGGAAACACCACAACCAAAAGGACACCGAAATGATCCAGCAAAACTAACCACTCCATCATATATATCTCAACCTTTGAGGATATATATATACATGATGGAGACGACACTTGGGTAGTTTCAATGTCCTTCCTATAGAGAGCTCTTCTACAAAACAAGTTGTTGATTTGATCAAACCTGCCCATCTCTAGGTGTAGAACCTGTTTTTTTTGTATTTGGTTCTTGGTTCTCAGAACCTTGTTATTTACAGCTCTTTTTATGTGATAATCATTGATGATAGTTTGTTCTGTACTTCGAATTTCGTGTCCATCATGGGCGGACCTAATAAAGTTTGGTCTGAGTAAACTTCTCCTATTTTTTGTGTTTTACCAATTTTTCCATTGCGTTTTAACTCTACATAACCAACAGGTTATGGGCCCAGTGCTATGTTCCGGTAAAATGTATTTGTTTTAATATGTATTCATTTTTTTTTATTAAGTTATGTTCTCCTCTTGGCAAATGCTTCAAAGAGAACTTTTCATGTTTGTACAAAGTCAGTGAACTTTTGTTTGAGCACGCCTTCGATGTTCACGTCTGTTTTATGATTTGGTGTTCCGTTGTGAAGCTCTTTTAAATTATGGAAGAGTCCCAGCCTTTCTTTCAGAAGCTGGATGCGCTAGAACGTAGCGGTGGTGTTGGCAGATTTAGTGGACACAATTATGATGGTTGGCGTTTTTGTTTGTTCATGACAATTTGTGGCAAAGGCTTTGCTCAGTTGCTGAGACTTGAAACAGCTCATGAAATTGGAAAGGATTACTGGAGAAAAGCAGATAAGTGTAGTGCAATGATAGTTCGCTTTTTAGCAGATTCACATTTATCATATGCACATGATGCTGTTGAACCATTTGAAATTATTGAAAAGCTTGATCGTGTGTATTTGAAGTCAGGAACGGCAAGCAGAATCATGCTCAAAAGATGTTGTAACGGAAATCCCACCTTCACTCATTCTTCATCATCATCATCACGATCACTATATATATATGTCATACGTACACTCTCACCACGAAGTGCTTTCCCCTACTACTCTCGATACGATATTGCTGTTGCTTCGCCATTTCATATTTTGTTTGTAATGTATTATTCATTCGTGTAATAAACCTCAAGAATATTAGAAGTCTCAAGTTCTTTCGATCCTCGTTCTGTACGCCTCACATCATGGTAGCCATCGCTGCGGTAGAACTATGAGGAGAGACTTAGAAATTTAAATCGATGGAATAATTTTTTTTGAATTCATTTACTGTTGCGCGAAAATTTTTTCATGTTTTCTGTTGAATAATACACGAAGTAGTTACCGTGTTTTTCGAGAAGTTTTAACTCGAAATATAATACAATTTCAATTTTTTAAATGAAAATTCAAAATAAATAAAAATTTGAAGCTGAAGTTCCCGACTTAATAACGGCCGATCCTGGAAGTCATCGAACGCTAAATTCAGGAAGGACCGCCAAAGAGATCGAGTGAACAGCCCAAGGAAACCTGCTCCCGTTGTCGAGGACTCATCGTAGATCCACACATCGAGGACCCAACTTTTCAGCCAACTCCAAACTAAATTTAAGCAGGCAGTACAACGGTGAACAGCGGAGTGCAGAAAACTGAAATTATTCGTCGGCGCAACAGAAATAGTAAAGTACAATATTTTTTCATTTTTTGTTTGTTTGTGTCTTGTAAAGGTAATATTCATTGAAGCTGGTGATTTTTCGTGTTTGCATAAATATTGTTTTTTGAACTGAGTACAAAAAGGAAAATTGAATAATAGTTAAAATTTTTTTATGCCCCCTATAACAAGTTTGTGCGAAGGAAAATTAGGTGGATATAACATTGAAAAGGAGGAACTGAAGGAATTAATTAACAAATTTGAAGGTGAAAAAGTCATAGACATAAAAATTGAAACTTACGATTTACCCTACGTCACATATTTCACTGGAGAAATAGTATTGGAGTCCTTTGTAGTAGATATATCCGGAAGAATAGAAAAAATTAGTAGCTTAAAATATATTAAAATTCTAGAATCCTCAGTGAATTATTTTTCAAGTAGAATTTACAGTTCAGAAAAATCAAAAGAAAAATTTATGAATAGATTTTTTAATTAATAAACAACAACAAAAACTGGAGGATATCAGAAAAAATAAAGTTGAAAATAGCGAAAAAGAAAATATAATTAAAAAAATTGAAAAAGAATCGATAGAAAATAAAAAATACATAGCTGTTATTAATATCGAAAAAAGTGTATTAGGTTTTCGAAAAATTAAAGAAAATATGGCATCCCAAAACGAAATTAAACCTATACAGGCGCCATTAGGAAAAGTGTTTAATGGAAAGTATTACTTAGACTGGCGCAGGATGATTATTTCGGCTATTAGGGGAGCCGGGTGTTATGATATTTTCGGAGAACATGAATTCCTGCAATTATATATTGATCATATAGACGATTTAAATTTCCGTCCCGAAAAAGATATGATAAGTTATTGCAAAATGCAAGACAATGCAAAAGCCTTTGTACTGGAAAGAGTGTCGAATGAAATAACAAAACAGATAAGAGACTGTAACACAGCGATATTAATGTTAAAAAAACTGGATAATATTTATGGTACAAAAACTTCCGTCACAGCTAATATGGCAAAAGCAAAATGGACAGAATTTAGATTTCAGCCAGGAGGAAATATGAAAGGTTTCTTAAAAAATGGGATGAATTAGTAACCGACGTAAGAGATAGCGGTAAAGAAGTTACTGAATCAGAGGAATTGGAGAATTTGCAGTTAGCCTTATGCTATGAACAGGCAATTGCGAAAATTCAATATGAAAATTTACCTTCAAACGAAAAAAATTTAGATAATTTTAAAAGAATATTAAGAGAAGACTCTGACCAAAAATTCAGGGATCAAACTTTGAAAAAACAAAATGGTAATAATAACCAAATAGGTAATAATTATAAAAATAATAACAATAATCATAATAGGAATAATTACAGGGGAAGATATAATAATTATAGAGGAAATAATTTTAGAGGAAATGGTAATAATCGTTATAGTTATGCAAATAATAAAAATAATAATAATGGTAATGGTAATAATACTGAACCAAACCATAACCAGAATAATAATTCGAATAGTAATGGAAACAATGGTAATGGAAATTATAGAGGAAATAGTTACAGAGGTAACTCGAATTATAGAGGCAATAATTATAGAGGCAACAATTATAGGGGTAATAATAGAAATTATTATCAAAATGTTACAAGTGTGGGCAATTTGGCCATATAGCGCAGAATTGCAGTAATAACAATACACGAGAAAATAATAATAATAATAATTCAAATAATAATCAGGGAACTTATCCCCCAAAAGCTAACATAACTCAGCCGAACTCAAATAAAAAGGAGAATTCGGAGCAGCAGGTGAAGATGTCTTGTATGGTAAAAAAGTTCAACGGAAATAATAATGAATGGTTGTTGAACGAATTAATAAATAATAATAAAAATAATAAAAATGAAAATTATGATATATTAAATCACAAAGCAATTTTGGATGGAGCCGCAGAAGTGCATTTGACATCCGACTTGGGCAAATTAGTCGATGTTAAAAAATTTGTAACTCCAATAAAATTGCAATGTGCTGGTAAAAATACTTTCTTATATGCTACTCATACAGGGAGAATGGTGATCAAAGTTGAGAACTATAACAGAGTTCAATCATTGATAGAATTAAATGATGTTCATTATGTGCCGGATTTAAACCTAGATATTATTTCAGCCATAAAAATTACAAACACAGGTACGATCAATATTGATCAACAGAAGAATATTGCTAATATATATTTTATTGAATATGCTGAAATAATAATGACTGCGAAAAAAGAAGATGGAATTTTTTATATATATTATAATATTGAAAATAATAATAAAAACACTATTAAAAATACGAATAATAATGAAAATAATATGATATGTGCCCCCGTTACTCAAAATATAGATGATGAATGGGATGATTTTACCGTAGAATTAGAAATTCAGGAAGATGACGATAATAATGAATCACCTGAGGGGGGTGAAGAAGAAGAAATAAGAGATGATAATAATGAAATTGAGGGAATACCCCATAATTCACAAATAAATAATAATATTAATAAAAAATTAACAATACATAGGAGACTAGGGCATTTGAATGCCAGATATCTGCAAAAGTTGAAAACTCTAGCGATTGGCATTCCCGACAATATAAATTTTAGAGATGAGGATTTTTTGAATTGTCAAATATGTTGTATCGCAAATAATTCGAGGTTGGGCCATAATGGTATTAGAACTAAGCCAACTCGAAAATTAGAAGTGGCATCCTCAGATATTATGGGTCCGTTTACGCCCTCAGTGGCAAACCAGAAGTATATCTTAACCTTTATAGATCACTTTTCGAAGTATACGTTTGTCATGCCCATAGTTAGCAAAAATCAAGTCACAAATGAATTTAAAAATATTATAATATCCATGAAAAATAAATTTCCAGAGTACCCCATAGGGACTATTAGGTGTGATAATGCCAAAGAATATACTGATATAAAAATATTAAATTATTGCAAAGAGGTTGGCATAACAATGGATTATGTGGTGCCATATTCTCCGGAATTAAATGGTGTTGCCGAAAGGCAAAATCAAACTTTAATGAGGGGAGTATGGGCCATGTTAATTGATGCCAACCTTGACATAAAGTATTGGTCCTACGCTGTAGTAACAGCTGCATACTTAATTAATAGATCACCCACAAAAGCAAATGAAGGATATAAAACACCCTATGAACTATTTTATGGAATAAAACCAAACCTGAAAATCTTAAAGTCTTTGGAGCATTGACCTACAGGCATATCCCTGTGGAAGTCAGAAAGCAAAATGCCACAAAAGCCAAAGCAAAGTCAAAACACAAAATCAACCCGAAGTTAGCACACAGAGCGGAGAAAAGTATAATGATGGGTTATACAAATACAGGATATTGTCTTAAAGACCCTTATAATACAAAATCATATATCTCATGTGATGTTAAGGTAGACAAAAACCAAAATATTAAATCACTATTAATAAATAATAAACCATTAATGATAAAGTCATCAGATTACGAGTATGATTTGGGAATAATTAATCCTATAGTCATGAATGTAAATGTAAGGTATAATAAAATATATATAGAGGATAATATTCCAAAAAATTATTCTGAAATAGAATTAAACCCTTTTAGAGATGATTGGATCAGGGCCATAAATGATGAATTTAATTCTCTAGATGATATGAATGTGTGGGAAATAGTTGACTATGATCGCCAAAAACTTATAGACACAAGATGGATTTTCACAATTAAATTTGATGAATTTGGAAATACAAAACCAGAGGCAAGACTTGTGGCAAGAGGTTTTGGGGATGGAACCGAATATAATATTGCTGAAACCCATGGCCCCGTGGCATCAGTAGGAACGATAAGATCATTGCTATCTATAATAAATAAAGAAAAATTAATTATGGTACAGTATGATGTGAAAACTGCGTACCTAAATTCACCAATTATTAAACCCATTTTTGTAAGAAAACCTGAAGGTGTAAATATCAACACAAATCAGGTGTTAGAATTAAAAAAGTCTATTTATGGATTAAAGACGTCCAGTAAGTCGTGGTATGACCTGTTGGATACAAAGGTAAGGGAGATGGGCTTTACCAAGACCAAAAGCGATAGATGTTTATACACTATAATTAATAATGATGAAAGAATATATTTTTTAACTTATGTGGATGACATATTGATTGCATCAAACTCACAGTCATCAATTACAAAGGTAAATGAAGAACTGCAAAAAGATTTTACGATCACTATAATAAATAACCCGAGATTTTTTGTGGGCTTAGAAATAACGAGAAACATAGAAAATAATACAATAATACTTTCCCAATACAAGCATATAGACAAAATGTTGAAGAAATTTGGAATTTTGGAGTTAAAAAATACAAATACTCCAATGGAAACGGGATTGAAATTAGATAAAATTGAAAATGGCATAGATGACACGGAATATAGGTCAATGATAGGTGGATTGCTATACTTAGCGAGACTTACAAGACCGGACATATTATTTCCGGTAAATTTTTTATCCCGCTTTCAAAATAATTCTAATAACACTTTAAAAAATTATGTAAAAAGAATTTTCAGATATATTAATACTACAAAAAATTACAATATAATATATAGATCGAAAGGGGATGGCATACAGGCCTATATTGATGCCTCGTATGCACCCCAAGTTGATGAACATAGCATAGATATAAATAATTTGGAAAAAGGGAAGTCCATAACTGGATTTATGGTATTTTCTTATGAAGATTTGGTGGAATGGAATTGCAGTAAGCAAACCATTCATGCATCATCAAGCACAGCAGCTGAAATAATTGCAGTCTATGATGCACTCGATACCATAAAAGTCATACAATATATAAACTACGAAATTTTAGGTGAAAAATTAAGTGTAGATATAATGGAAGATAATATCTCAACACAAAAAATATGTTTGGGGGGTAGTCAGAAAAAGTCGAGAGCCCTAATGATCAAGTGCTACTCAATTTTGGAAGCGTTTGAGGAAAAAATAATATTTTTTAGAACTGTGAGCTCTGAAAATCAACTGGCGGATATTTTGACAAAATCGTTGGATCGTTCAAAATTCGAAAATATAATTGTCAAAATTTTAAATGAAACGAACATCTATACATAATAAAATAAAAAAATAATTCAGTTTATTTCAAAGTCATAATATGTTTCGAAATTTACCATTTCAAAGTACAAGTCGTCCCAAGTCCAAAATATAGGTTGTAACATGAAAAAAAATGCTTAAAAGTTAACCTTCAATTACTGCAAAGTTAGTACTTAACAAAGCCATTTACCAGAAAATACTTGTAACAGATAAATGCCCGACCTCTTAAAAATCTTAACAAAGGAAAAAGCAGAAAAATCGAACAGGAATAAACCCCACAATTCGCATAATAAAAACCCTATACATTTTCAAGCAACTGTGAGAGAAATACACGTAATATTCCCACACGAAGTAATGAAAAGAAACTCTCCGACAATAAATACAATGGAGATTAAACCTATTACATGACCGCAAAGTAAGATAAGTCGAAAATGTTCCTTTATCACATCACATTTTAAGCGCCAGTTCAAATACAATAGCAACACACGAAAGATAATAAACGATGCGATGAATGTTTGTGATAAAATACGAAACGTAACGTTCCTTTAAATTCAATGAACTCGTAATCGGAAATACCTTCGTATATTTTTTTTTTCTTTCTTTTTCTTTAATGTAATATGTATACGTGAATATTTTTTTTCTTTTTCAAATTCCTTTTCTGATCTTTTTCTAATCGAAAGATATAACGAATAAATTACACGTTACCTACAATAAATTAATATTTTGCATGTTACCAATTTTATATTATCATAATATTTTTTTTACAATACCATTTTTTATATATTATATATTATCATTGAATATTTTGTGCATGTTACCGTATTTATTTATTTTATTTAATTATTTTATTTATTTTCGAAGCACAGCATAGCAAAATTATTTCTTTTTCTCGAAACACAAAAAGTTACCATAATAATATGTTGATAATGGGATGTTAATATTTTATTTTTTTTACATATATAATATTTTTGTAATTAATAATTTTTGTATAAATAATAATAATTCGTTTACTTTCAGCGTCGAACATGATGAAGAACTCAATCGGTAAAATTTCAGGGGGTGTTGTAACGGAAATCCCACCTTCACTCATTCTTCATCATCATCATCACGATCACTATATATATATGTCATACGTACACTCTCACCACGAAGTGCTTTCCCCTACTACTCTCGATACGATATTGCTGTTGCTTCGCCATTTCATATTTTGTTTGTAATGTATTATTCATTCGTGTAATAAACCTCAAGAATATTAGAAGTCTCAAGTTCTTTCGATCCTTGTTCTGTATGCCTCACATCAAAAGACAATGGATGGAATTGCATTTGAAAGAGAATGGAAATATGGAGGAGCATCTTCGCCGTTTTGAGGAATTGGTTGTTAAGTTGAAGGCTTCTGATGTATCATTAACGTAACAAGACATCGTAGAACAACTTCTGATGTCATTGCCTCAGACCTATAATGTTGTTGTATCGATCCTTGAGAACAAATTCGACCCGGATTTAGAACAAGTAAAATTAAAATTATTAAATGAGTTTGCGAAACAAAAAGGTATTTCGTCTACCGCCGTTAAGTTAGAATCCAAATCCGCTTTGGTCGCCAGTCGATTCGATCGCGGAAACATCGATAATAGGAATTTGTCTAAAATAATTAAATGCTTTGGATGCGGAAAAATCGGCCATATTTGTAAAAATTGTCGCACTAAAAATGTTAGTAGGTCTGTTATGTCTAGTAATACGTCGAATAATACGCAAAATTATACGTATAATAATATGCAAAATAAAATAAAATGTTTTAATTGTCAAAAGTTCGGACATGTTGCGTGATTTTGCAGAAATCCGAAAGCAAATTTCTAGCAAAATACGAACATCGATTGCGGTAATAATAATAATAAATCGATAAATGATGAATCAATTTCGTTTATTAGTAATGTCGGGAATATTTATGTCGCTGAAACGAGTGGAAACATCGAATTTAAGCTTGATTCAAGTGCGACAAATCATAATGTCAATGATGATAAATTATTTGCGAAATATATTACGCTAAAAAGCCCTATCAGAATAAAAGTTTTCAAGCGAGACAGCTATGTTTACGCTACTAAAGTTGGAACGATCATTTGTTGGTCAAGTACCGGTATTAGATGCGTGATAAATAATGTATTTTATTCAGAGGAATTCCCAACCAACCTCCTATCAATTAAAAAGCTGTGCCAGTCAGGTATAAAGGTTAATTTTGATTGTAATAGTAATGTTTATTTAATTCGTGAGCATGATGGCAAGCTGATAAATTATGGAAAATCACCGGACAACGAATTATATAATATTAATTTTTATCTTAACCCAAATCAAAATTTTAAGAGTTTGGCTACAGTGTCCGATGAAAATGTAAATTTGTGGCATGCCAGGTTGGGGCATCCCAATTTTGAAACTATGAAACGCATGTCTCGCTCCCAGTTAATTAGTAATTTTGATTATAATAATGTTAAATTTTATAAAAGTTGTGTTGAAGGTAAGCAATTAAAGCTTCCTCACAGATCTGTCGATAGAAAATCTACTCGTCCGTTGGAATTAGTACATACTGATGTTTGTGGGCCGATGCAAACTACTTCGTATGATAATAAGAGATATATGTTAACCTTTTTAGATGATTTTACTTCATTCGCTACTGTTTACATACTTGAGTCGAAAGATCAAGTTTATGAAAAGTTCTTGGATTACGAAGTTCGTGTTAGGAATATGTTTGGCAGAGGAATCGGTGAAATACGGTGTGATAATGGTACTGAATATATTAATACTCGTTTCAGGACCCAATGCAGGTTATTAGGTATTGCGATTGAGAATACTGTACCATTCTGTCTTCAGATGAACGGATGCGCCAAACGATTCAATCGAACGCTGATTGAAAAAGCGCGTACTATGTTAATTCACTCTGGTTTAGAAACTAAGTATTGGTCTGAAGCTGTGCTATGTGCCACGTATTTGTACAATAGAACAGTCAACTGTCGAAACGAGTAACCAGCAAAAACATAGTATGGTAATGATGTAAATTTAAGTAAGGTAAAAGTTTTTGGTTGTTGTGGTTATGCCTTGATCCCAAAAGAGAAAAGGAAGGATAAATTTCTAAGTAAAAGTGTACCTCTGGTGCTTGTTGGCTACAACCCAGAAGGCTATCGTTTGTTGAATACCAACAACGATGAATTGATAATCATGAGAGACGTGACGTTTGATGAAAGTAGGTTTGTTAAAAGTAATGTTGATAATAAGGAAAATGTCTCTTCACCAAGTGCCTCCAGTAACGTAATAGAAACTCGGATGTTAACGTAAAGGTCCCTAATAACGTAAATTTAGATGCTATAGAAAATATAGTAATTGATGAACCCAAAGTAGATGACACATGTCACTACGCTTATAATGTGTTTAATGAGTTTCCTTCTAACTTTGAAGAGGCCAAGTTGTCGGTAGATAAACGTGAGTGGGAGATAGCTATTTCCAAAGAGTTGGATGCACTTCATGCAAACAACACTTGGGACTTAGTTGATCGTCCCATTAATACGAAACCAATTTTGTCTCAAAGATGGACAAGGTAATAAGTTATATAAAGCCAGATTGGTAGCTCGAGGTTTCGAAGTTGACAAAAGTTTTGATTTTAAGGAGTTGTATGCTCCAGTGGCAAAAATGAGTACATTGAGAACTCTTTTAGTTATGTGTAATCAAAGAGGGTATAATATTTCACAAATTAATATAAAGAATGCGTTTTTGAATGGGATACTCCATGATGATGTATATCTGGAGATCCCAGATGGTATTTATGATAAAGTAAACCGTAAAAATGAAGTTTTGAAATTAAATAAATCGTTATATGGTCTCAAGCAAGCCCCTAAGGCTTGGTATGAGAAATGGAGAAATTTCGTCTTCTCCTTAGGATACAAGAATAGTAAGCATGATGAATGCCTCTACTATAAGAAAAATGAAAAAGGTTTGGTGTACATTTTGGTTTATGTCGATGACATGTTAATATGTGGAGAAAATATTGAATTAATTAATGAGTTGAAAAGTCAATTGAACACCACCTTTAAGACCCACGATTTGGGCACCGTAAAATCTTATTTAGGGTTGCAAATAGATTATAATAAAGAAGAAAAAGTATTAAAATTACATCAAAAACAATTAATAGATAAAATAATAGAAAAGTTTAAAGTAAAAGATTGTAACCCGGTTTATACCCCGATAGAAGAAAAATTATATTTGAAAATAGACAAAAATATAGTAAAGTCAGAAAGTTTAATAACAAAATATAAAGAGTTACTCGGATGCTTAATGTATGTCATGTTGGGTACTAGACCCAACATATGTTACGCTGTAAGTTATTTTGGTCAGTTTCAATCTAATGCTGATAATGTTGTGTATTCTCATTTGCTACGAGTGTTGAAGTATTTAGTTACTACTCGAGATTATGAATTCGTCTACCGTTTTTCACCTGATTCTGATGTCATTAAGTCTTATGTAGATGCCAATTTGGCTAACTGTCCATTATCTCGCCGATCAATTAATGGTTATTGTATATTTGTTCACAATGCTCTGGTACTCTGAAGAAGTAAGAAACAGTCGTTGGTGACATTGTCCACCACAGATGCGGAAATAGTAGCTTTATGTGACTGTACTTTAGATACTTTATCGTTGTGAAATTTATTATGTGATTTAAATGTATTGAGGTGAGTTCTGATCACTTTACATGGAAAAGAAAAGCACGGACTTCCATCTGAGAAAAATGATTTATTAGCGACGTTAGTACGACTGACAAATGGAGAACATTCTCCATCGAGCAGTGGCGGGAAGAATATTATGTTGGCAATCAGTGTCGCCACATGTAAAACGAATAAATGTAATATACCTGTTACTTACAGTGTTAGTCAATGTAAGGTTATGTGTTTGTGAGGAAGTGAGGGAATCGTATCCCAACACTCCCCTGCGATTCAAAACGGACGAACGAACATATAAATAAAAATGTGTCACACAAAGTATGTATATAAAAAATAATAAGCAATAGCAGTCAAAATTGTTACATATAAATATCATATAAAAAAAATTGCTATAAAATGGTAAAAATATTAGGTATGTCGTTGACTAGTATTATGGTGTACAATTAAAATGTGTATAAATTTATGTATCAATTGTTTTATCTTATATATCGTGTAATTATTAACATGAGGTATACATTTAACCTTCTGTTATAGTGTCACGTCTTATAAATATTGTGTGATTTTAATTTTTAAAAATATATATAAAAGGTAGGTAGGAGAGATCAATATCTCCTCATCGTCAGCTGTTGAGAGAAAGTATCATTATGTATATGTCCTTATAATTAGTTGTGTGGGGTTTAGATAAATATGCTATTGTTGGAATCAATTGTATTTGTTAGGGAACGCTGGTGCCAGTAAGAGAGGCAGAGCAGCATCGGGGAACCTATTGAATATTGTGATGTGAATTGTGAAACAAAATATGGACCACTCGGTTTACGACAGGTGCTAAAAGACCGACGCCCATCCGCAGTCCAAAACCAAATATCAAAAATTTTGAGGGTTATGTCAATTAAGACTATTGGCTGAAAAGTTGACTTGTTCGGAGGATTCTCGTAACGATATTTTGGAAGGTTTTCCGATCAAGTGCCTTAGTCAATATATCAGCAACTTGATCAGGTGACCTAATATCATTAAAACTTATTAATTTTTGTTGGAATGTTTCCAGCAGTGCGTAGCATTTGATTGCAAGGGACCTGGAGCGTTTCTGGCCTCCCCCAGATGCAATACGGGACGCAGATATATTGTCCTCGTACCCTTGCACTGGGTCGGTTACAGAGAAAACGCTTTCCGTAAGTCTCCAGATCACATATATGTCGTCTAGTGCATCATTCAATGCAATTAACTCGGCTGCAGTAGACGAAGTTGCAACCGTGTTTTGCCGGTGAACCGCCCAATTTAACAAGTCTCTGTTTACGAATATCATAAAGCCAATTGTGGAGCACCCTTTCTCCAAGTTATTTATATTATGGGTGAATCGTCTACGTCGGGTGCATACGACGCATCGACAAAAGCCTTAATGTGTGTTTGGTCGGAGTGGAAGACCAGAGAGAAGTCCCGTGTAGTTTTAAGGTACCTAATGATACGACGAACGTAATTTTTTATTTCATTATTGGAGGATGCCTGAAAACGTGATAAGCAATTGACGGCAAAGGCAATATCCGTGCGGGTCAGTCTTGCCACATATAGCAGATTCCCAATCATAGCCCTATATTCGGTGTCATCCATTCCATTTGTTGGCTTATTTATCTTAAGTCCAGTCTCCATTGGTGTGGAAGATGGATTACATTCCATCATTCCAAACTTTCGGAGAATCTTATCAATATATCTATTTTGTGTGAGTATAATTTGTTTTCTAGGGATATCTCGACTTATTTCGAAACCTACGAAGAAAGTTGGATTATGTTCTATTTTTAATGTGAAATTCTTATTGAAAATATTTATTAAATCTTGTGTCCACTCGTTGTGGTTACTAGCCAACAACATGTCATCCACATAGACTATCAGGAGTGCCATTGCACCAATATTATCCTGTTTGATGTATGAACATCTATCTATCTTTGATTGGATGAATCCAGCTTGAATTATTGTTGAATTCAACAAGTCGTACCAACTCTTGGAAGATGTTTTCAGTCCATATATTGACTTTATTAATCTCAGACAATTATTTTCGCCTAGTTGGCATCCCTTAGGGTTTGATATGAATATAGGATATTTTATTTGTGAGTTAAGGAAGGCTGTCTTTATATCGAATTGTGTTATATTTAGACCGTATTTATTTGTAATGGATAATATCCATCTTATTAGCCAATATTGGATTACCGGGGCATATGTTTCAGTTAGAGAATAGTGAGTAAGATCTTTAAAACCCCTCACAACCAGTCTAGCCTTCGGTATATGAACGCCTTGGTTGTTGGGTTTTGTGGTGAAACACCACTTCGTATCTACTAACCTCACATTTTTCTCCTTTGGGACGACTTCCCACACGCCCATATCAGATAATGACTTCAGCTCGTCTGTAATGGCTTGTTGCCATTCTTCCTTAAAAGGATTGTTTTTGACATCCTCCCATTTTTGAGGGATGTGGTCCTCAATGTAATTCTTATATCTTGATTTAAATAAGTTTAAAATTACAGGGGTTTCTATTATATTATTATTATCCTGTATTTTTTCATTATCATTATCATTATTTTTATTATCTATTTGTTTTATGTTTCTCGTTTCATCAAATCTGACATTGCATGTAACATTAGATTTGTCTATTAATGGATCCCTTTTACAGTATCCACTATTGGTATACCCTACAAAAATTCCTTTATCAGATCTTTGGGTTAATTTTGGGTGTTCACTATTGGCTTTTTTTCTTTTATTTTTCGTGGCTTGTTGCTGACGGACTTCTATGGGAATATGCCTGTGAGCGAGAGACCCAAAAACTCTCATATTTGATAAGTCCGGCTTTGTGCTGTAAAACAAAGGGGTCTTATGGTCTTTGTTGGTCCTAGTTGGGCTTCTGTTTATAACATAAACAGCCATCAGAACAACCAATGACCAAAAACTGAAGTCCAAATAGGAGTCAAACAACATAGCCCTTGTCCTTGCCACGATTGTTTGATTCTGCCTTTCGGCCATCGCATTCAATTCTGGTGAATACGGAACAAGAGGCTCGAGGTTTACGCCATTGTCCTCACAAAATGTCTTCATATTCGAGTCAAGATATTCCCTAGCATTGTCACATCTTAAAGTGGCTATTGGGTGATCTGGGAATTTCGACTTAAATTTCATATATAGTTTTTTAAACTCCTCGAAAACCATTGATTTTTTCTCAATAGTGGAGATAAAAGTGTATTTTGTTGCATAATCCACGAATATCAAAACATACTTTTCACCATATATGCCTGGTGAGAAGGGGCCCATTGTATCTGATGAAACGAGCTCGAGTTTTCTTTCTGGCCGTGTGTGAGTTCCATTGTGCCCTAATCTTCTAGAATTAGCTTTCACACATACCTCACACAGACTGAACTCGTCATCACAAAATGTAATTCCATTTGGAATGCCTCTTGAGACCTTTGTCAAGAACTTTAAATTTTTTCCTGATAAGTGTCCCAATCTCCTATGCCATATCATTTTTTTATCTATTTTTAATTTTTCTATGTTCTCGTTGACTTCTTGATCATTATTTATTATATCATTATCATTTATTATATTGTTATTAGTGTTTATACCTACATCCTCATTCATTTCGCTTCCACCTTCATTCGTTTCATTATTTTGTGGGTCATTATTATCTTGTTCGTCATTAAGGTTTATTATAGTATTATTATCTTCATTATTATTAATTGTGTTTTTTTGTGTATTATTAATAATATTCTCTCCCTTCTCTTCGTTCTCCTCCTGACTTTCCTCAATAATTTCTTCCTCTACTTCATATTCCATCCATTCATCTTGGGAATTTATATTAGGCATACATGCCAATTTATTTGATTCGTTATTATAAGGACATATTCTATTTAAACCGTCTTCATTTTCTATAATATTAACGGTGGACTCTGGTACAATTTTGTACTTCACCATGTATACATCTCTTATTTTTGGGGCCGAAAAAATTACTTCATTCGTCCCACAGATGTATATGTGCGCTGCAGAGAAATTTTGATCTATGCCTAGCGCCCTGTTTTCTGTTATTTTAGTCTCTGACATTAGATCTACGTTTAGAGATGGTACATAATGTACATTTTTAAATCTTATTACTTTTTGATTTCTCTCTAAATTTTCCACTCTGATGAACATAGTTCCTATATGTGTGGCAATGAGTAGGGTGTCTTGAATGGCACATTCTAACTCGATAGGCTTTTCTAGCATTATTGGGTTAGACAGTTTTGACAAATCTGATATTATGTGAGCAACAGCTCCACCATCTAACATTATTCTTTCAGTGAGAGGGACATAATCTGAGTCTCACTCTTGCTTCGTGTCTTTAGATGTGATCAAGTTTATTAATTTATTATTATTTGTGTTTTTGTTTGGCTCATGACCTTTATATCTGATCATCATGGACCATTGAACATCATTTTCCTTTTTATTCTTATTATTATTATTTGAATTGTTTCGTCCGTATCTTGTGTTTTGTGCAGGACCATCTGGTTTATCTTGGGGTTTTATACCCTCTTTATTTGACGGACATACTTTGGCTATGTGCCCTTTGCCATGGCACTTAAAACATACTAAGTTATTCGAACTTGGCAAATTATTTTGATTTTGATTATTATTATATTTTCTGTTTTCATAATTATTATTGTTCTGAGACATTTCTGACTTTTGATTATTATTATATGTCATTTTCCCCTGATCTACATTTTGACTATGGTTTTGGTTTCTATTTGTGTAATTATATCTATTGTAATTTCCTCCATATTGAAATCTTTGATTCTTATTATTTTGGTTGAAATTAAGAAATTTATTATTATTATATCTTGACTTTTTCTCGTCATACAACCTATCTGACCTTTCAATCAACATGGCGTGGAGTGTTTCGATTGTTTTTTGATCCTGACTTAAAGTATTGAACTCCAGCCTTGTCATGTCATAGTCCATGTTCAAGGATATTAAAAGTTGTTCTATCTCTTCCTGTTTATCTAAAGTTTTACCACAGTCCCTTATTTTTTGGGCTGATCTCGAAAACACATCTAAATAACTTCTCATATTGCCATCACTATTAAATTTTAATCTTTGAAAGGCCTGCTTCGCGTTAATATATGTAACCTGTGTGCAGCTTTTATACCTTTAGTCTAAAACTTTTAGTATTTGATTTATTGTTTTTAGGTCTTTTACTCTTTCAATTAATTCGTTGTTTAAGCCCTGATAGATGAGAGCCTTTCCCTTTTCCTGATTTCGGAAATATGCCATTCGACTGGCTGAATTAGCATTGACAGAGTCAGGGTTTAAAAAATTATTTAACTTCACTCCCAAAAATAGCACTTCGGTCTCAACATCGTGCATAATCGGATATAATCCCTCTGCATAGAGTGTTGAGACCATCGTGGTCCTCCAGGCATCATAATTCCTTCCATCGAACACCTTTTTTGTATCGAATTGTGACATTTTATTATTAAATTTGGGATGTTTGGGAATTTAGATCCTAGCTCAGAAACACGAGAACTTAAATCTAGAGGGTAACACGGTCTCAACCTCACGATAATGCACAACACGGTCTCAACCGCTCGATAGGGAATGCAAATTAAATAAATTATAGTATAACATTCAATAATTAGTCAATATTCTAAATTAAATCTTACGAAATATATATTGCCGACGATGAGGTGATCTCTCCGCCGTTGTTTCTGCTTCTTGAGCGATCAAATTACTCTGACTTTATCGCCAAAAATGTTCGAAATTGAGTTGGTTAAAGCCTTAAGTCTTGTTTCAGAACACAGATGATTCTGTTAAACACGTTAAAATGTGAATTAATATTCAGTGCAAAATTATTCAACAAAAATATGGAAGAGATTACTGCTGAAAAGGAAATAATCTGTTAGCTTTCATCAATTGAAAAAATCTTTTATTGTTTGTGAACAGGAAAAATTCTGTCACCAATGTCAATAATCGTAAATGTAGGTTTTCTTTTGTTGGATTCGATGAAGCTCATCCAACAAAGATTTCCTTTTTCTACAATTCTCGACCAACAAGATAAAGTTTGAAAGGCTATTAATACCACCTTTCAAGTTTCGACTTTACTTGAAATTTGGTTGAGAATTTACATGAAAGTATTCCAAAATTTAGCTTTGTGTTACTGAAATTTTAATTTTTTTAATTAATTTTGAGCAAAATCACACGAATTAATGATTAATTAATCTAAACTTTTTACTTATCTTTTTATTTTTTCGTTCACTTTTCGTAGTATTTTCGATGTTTTTCTACTGCTTTCTTGCCCAGATGACACCAAACTCCGACGATTTAACTCTGCAACTTTTGAATTTTCAATTTTCTTACTCTGTTTTATTCTCCGGAACACTGCATGAACAATTGCCAACCGTTTTTGATTGTATGCACTGGTCTACCAAACCACAAGATCCTCTCGTATCTGATCTGCTTTCTCCAGACTCTCGACTTCGACGTTTTCACAGGCACCCAAGAATTTATCGTTGTTTTCATTATATTTCACTTTTCTTTATTAATTTACTTGAATTAAAACTTTTAACTTTTTCAGGATAGTTACTTTAATCACTGAACCAAACTTTTCGCTCACAAATTTTTAACTTTTCCTACCACTTTGCGTGGAGGTATCACACGGCACTAAGCCTTTTCACTTTGCGTGAAACACGAACTTTTAACTTTTACTTAATCTATAGTCTAAACACTCAGGCCCATATTCACAAATGTCATTTTAACCTTCTTTCACTTAAACTTCACTTAAAAATGACTTTTGGTACAATTTTGTATTTAAGAATGTGGTAACATTTTATTTTTACATAGGAATCTCGTAAGAGATATAGTGAGATCATTTATAAAAGAACGTGGTGTGTGCACATTCGTCGCCATTAGCCGAATGACATTGTTTGTAATTCCTTCTAACGAACTTTCTGTCTTGTCTGTGTGTGCGTGAATTGGTAATGTTTCTGATAGGTCTGTTCTACTGACGTCATTGATGTAGTCTGTGATGTGAATGAGATAACGATATTGTTATGCATTATTGTTATCAAATCGTGTGCGACTCCGTCGTTCACGATACTCAGGGGGGGGGGGTTTAAGTCTTTCCTAGTCTACCTTCCGTGTACAAGTCTTTGACTATATAGCTTATGGACTGCTAGAACTGATAAAATCTTGAAGCCAAACACTGTAGGCATTACTTTTTGAAAAAGGTACTTTGTGTGAAAACTGAATTTGTATCAGGTAGAATATCATGTATTTTATATTTAGACCTAATTATTTCGTTCCGTAATTCTTACTTTTTTTTTTATACAGAACGTTTTAATGCAAATGGGATTAAATGTTATTACTGTCGATGGAAAACTAATCAAAGAATTATGTACTTATATACAGGTAGAATAAGGAAAATATTAATAATTTCCTTATTCTTATCTTAATACTATACTATACAGTTAACTATATAATAGTTTATGAGGATGCACCAATTACACCTACAAAATCCAATTTATTACAAGCTTCTTCAAAATCATTAAGAGATTGCAAATTGCCATTAGATGCTTCTAGACCATTAGATAGTGGATGTATACTCATCTCTTCTGTTAAGTGAAGTTTTGGTGCACTTAAAGTATCAGTGGAATGAAGTTCTAGTAAAGTATTACATATTTATGTCATTAATTATTCTATAAACTTACAAATAATGCCATTTTATCATGTGTCAATGGCAAAGTAGAATAATAATAAAATTAATTATTTTCAAATATAATTTTAATTACTAAATTAACGAAATATAAAAATTAATTTTTTTCTAGCCAGAATTGGAAATTTGGAATCACTATCACTTATCACCAAAGGTCGTTTTTTTGTAAAAAGAACGCCTGTTAACAGTGGCTTCAGCGGTCTTCCATTTAACCCCATGTATTTCTTATCAGTTCTAGCTGTCCATAAGCTGTATAGTCAAAGGTACAAGTCGATACGGGATTTTGGTTTGTTAATTTAATGTATTGTTTGTAATTTTCGTCTGTTATCATTGTATGTCTGTTATGTGTTCATTGAATTGTCTGATTTGAAAGAAGTTTGCGTGTTTTTTAATACAATACAATATAAAGAGATATTTGTAAAATATTATTATTTATTATTTGTTAGGAACGATAACATTTAATGATTCATATATATATAAGTTTGTACAATGATATAGGAACGTATGTTATCACATTGTTTCTCACTTTGTTTCTAGGTAATGCTTATTTGCTAGATATATAATAATGAGATCTGCCTTCTTGTACAGGAAGGTCTGGTATCACAGGTTTGTTTCTTTATATGATAATGTGGAACACTTTGCTTCCTCATTTTTTGTTGTGTTGTTCGTGTCTGGATATATTTGTGATTCTGAAAGAAAATTAAGAAATATATTAATTCCAGTTTCATTTGTTGATAATAAACACGTCAACTGCATCATTTTTTTTTCTGTGAGGATAAGTGATGGTTGGCTAGTGTTTTGCATCTGTTTTTCCAATCTTTATATTGGTTTCACAGTGGGTCCTCTGGTTGCAAACTTGGTTTGATTTGTTCTTTCAAAGTTTACCCTGAGTAGAGCTCCTAAAGACTGTCTGGACTACAAATTATTTATGATAATTCGCAGATGTTATGTTTTTTGTGCCACTATTTTTGTGTGTTTGTGTTGTAAGGCGTCTGAGGAATTTAATTCTAATGGTGCTAGATATTTAAGGGGTCTGGTAGTGAGTGTTCCATTCGGGAACATAATATAAGCTGATCTGATAATTTGGTCAGAATATTTATGTAATTCTTTGATTACTGCTAGTTGTGGTTTGTTCGGTGTTGATACAGCGTCAATGACGTGTACTAAATCTCCGATTTTTGGTGTGTCATTGTTCGTTTGGTAATTGTTTGGTATTGGTTGTGGTTGTTTGTCTCGTAGGTATGTGACATAATTTTGTTTCCATTGTATCCATAAGTTTTTTAAATATATTTGATCCATTTTCCATATGTGTTGTAAGTGTTTCTCTGTTGATGTATGATTGACGTCTGGTTTGTCGGAGTTTAATACGGTATGTTGGAAATTAGCATGAAGGAAGTTGGCTGGTGTGAGGTATGAATAAGTTGTCGTTTCTGTTTCTGGGCATAAAGGTCTTTCATTTATCATTTTTTGTAATTGTTTGATGGTAATATTGAATGTGTGTATGTGTATGGGGTGATGTCCTACTGTTTTATAGTAAGATTGTTTGATGATGCCTATTAGACGTTTGTAAGTGCCTCCGTACCATGGGGCTTTTGTTGGTATGAATTTCCATTCTATTTGATTTTCGTAAAGGTAATTTTGTACTTTGTTATTGTTTGTTATGTTGTTCCAGAAGTTTGTTATATTTGTGTTGATGACTCTGAATTGTACTGCATTATCTGACAGTATTAGTTTTGGTGTTCCTCTGTCTGCGAAAAATGAGTGAAATGCGCACCAGATTTCTTCTGTTTGTAAAGATGTAATGGGTATTAAATATACTGCTCGTATAGTGAGGCATGTGAATATAAGAATCCATCTTTTTGATGGTACTGTTGATGGCGAGATCTGTTGTGATTGTTTGTTTGTTATTATTTTGTTGTATGTATAGAATGGTCCAAATATATCTACCCATTATGTGTAAACGGGTGATCATTTTCATTAAGCCTGAAGTCTGGTATGGTTGAAAAGGGTGGTTGCTTGTAGGGTTTGTTTGAATGAATTTTGCATTTATAGCAATTTTTTCAAATTGTGGAGATAACTAATTTGTTGATGGTTGGTGTGAAGAAGTTTTTTCTAAATTTTGCAACTGTGTATCTGGTTCCACTATGGTAACCTTTTTCGTGTATGTTTAGTATTATTAGTTTAGTTAAATGCGAGTTTGGGGGTAAGAGATATAGGGTGTAGGTTTGTGTGTGTAATGTGTGTGGTGGTAAGTAATTATGTAATCTGAGCATATTGTCTTTATCTAATTTTATATGAAATTTTTTAAATATTGCGTTTTGGGGGTGGGTTTGTTTGTTGCAATTGTTGAAAGATGAGATTGCAATATTTCTTTTGTTCTGAATTGATAAAAATGGTTAGTATTTGAAAGAATTGGTAATTTGTATTGAGATATGGTGTTGTATGGGATTTCTTTTGGGCTGTTTTTTGTCTAAATTGTTTCAGTGCTTTTATTATGATTTGGAAAGTTTTAATTAATTTTTGTAGTGAAGAGAATGTAGTAATATCTAAATTGAAGGTGTCGAGTTGTTTCCATATATATACGTTATGGGTGTGTTCGTGTTTGATGAGGTAGAATTTGTAATTATTTCTTCGTGATCTATTACCTCTTTGTTGACTAGGTGTGGGTGTGAATGTTGTGTTTGTGGTGTATTGTTGATTATTTCTTCATGGTCTATGTTAGGATTTGTATCGTTGTTACTGGTTGTTTTTGATATTTGTTCGTAATGTGGAATTTTGTGTGTTTTGGATTGTGTTTGTCTGTGTTTACGTGTGTATGTGTGGTCACTGTATGTGTTGTTTAATATTGTTTCGTTGATGTAAGGTTGGGCATAATCGTGTAAGGATTCTGCTATTGTGCAAAAGGTTTGTTCGTGTTGTTCTTCTGTTTGTATTTTTGATGTTTCGTCTTTTAATGTGTGTAAATCTGTTTGTGGCCATTCTGTTTTTTCTTGCGTTAGCCATTCTGGTCCTGTGAACCATTTTGATTGTATTAGGGAAGTTAAGTTTGATCCTCTTGATCCTATATTTGCTGGGTTCTCTTTGGTTGGTACATATTGGTATGTTATGTTTGGAATTGTTATTATTTCTTTGACTCTGTTTTGTGTAAAGGGGGGTAAGATTTTTCTTTGTGTGAGCCATATGAGTATGCATTTGCTGTCAGACCATAGGAAGGATTGTTTGTTATTTGGTATGCGTAATGTTTCTCTAAGAAATTTTATTAGTCTTGCTCCTAGTAATGCAGCTATTAGTTCTAATTTTTGTATTGTGTGTGTTTTTGCTGGTGTTTATCTGCATTTGCCTATTAGGAATCTTTATGTGTGTATGTTGTCTGTTCTGTATCGTAAATATGCTACTGCAGAATATGCTATTGCAGAAGCGTCTACAAATATGTAAATTTCTGCTTGTTCTGACAGAAAGGGTTTTTGAAAAAATTTCCTTGGGAAACATATGTCGTTACATCTAATTATGTCTGTTATAATGTTTTCTGCAATAGGGATTTGAGAAGTTAGTAGTGGTGTGTCCCAGTCTTGTTTGTGGTTCCATAAGGTTCTTATAAAAGCTTTTGCGGGAACCATTAATGGTGCAAACCATCCTAATGGATCAAAGATTACTGAGAAGTTGCTGACAAAAGTTCTTTTAGTATGTTGATCTGGTATTTTTATCTTTGGTTGTAAATAGAGTATGTCTTTTGTGTAATCCCATTGGATTCCTAGTATTTTAACGGGTGGTTTTTGAATTGCATTTTTGGTTGTAAAGTATGATCGTAATTTTTCGTCGTTTGTTGCCCATTGTGCTAATTACATGGAGATGTCGTTAAATGTTTTTTTTGATGCATTATATAAATTTACTGCTTGTTCGTGTGTTGGGACTGATGTAATTAGATTGTCTAAGTAGAAGTTATTTATTAGTATGTTGTAGAATTGTGGGTTTGTGGTTTGGAAGTGATAGGGTAAGGTTGCTGCTAATAGGAATGGTGATGCTATGACACCAAAGGGTACTCTTTTGAATCTAATGATAATGAGGTTGTTGTTTGTTAATGGTTTGTTTGGGTCTTTTAGCCATAAGAATCTGGTAACATCTCGATCTGATGGGTTAAGTTCCAATTGTAGAAATGCTTTTCTGATGTCTGCACTTATTCCTATTGTATTGAGTGTAAATGTTATAAATAATTTTACTAAATCAGCGAGAAGTTTTAGACCTTTGTGTATGCAGTTGTTCATTGAATGGTTTGCTTTTTTAGTTTTGGCTGATCCGTTAAAAATTATTCTGATTGGATGCGTGAGTTTTGTTGGGTCTATTAGTCCATGGTGTGCTAAGTAATGTATGGGTTCTGTTGAATGGTGAGGTACGTATGAGTTAGCTAAACGCTAAAGAGTAATTGTCTGGTAGTGGTGGTGGGTATATTTTTCATGGCCATCTGACTTGATATCTGCCGTTTACTAATTTTATGTTTTTGTAAAATAGTTCAATTGCTTTCTGTTCTTCTTGTTCCGCTGATAAGTCTGGTGTGTTTATTCCTATTGTTTCGAGTTTCCATGAGTTTTCTATGTCTAGTTCTGATGAGAAGAATGTATGTTCTTGTTGAGTTGATTGTTCTGTATTCGTTATTTGTCCAGTTATATGAAATCCAAAGTTTGTTTCTATTAGTTGAATGGATGGGGATAAATGGGTGATTGATTTGATGAATTGCCACAGGTATTCATTTCCTATTAGTATGTGTATTTTTGATGTTGTTTTTAGAGTTTGTGCAAAATGTAAATTTTTGTATTGAAGGTAAGTTTGTTTTATATTGTTTATGTTTTGTGTGTCTAATTTGTTTGATATATTTTCTACTGCTCTAGCTATGAGGTTTGTAAATTTTTGTTTAGTATGTTCTATTTCGAATGTGACAATATTTGTATGGAATGTTTGAGATATCTGATTTTGTATGCCGGTTAATTTTAAGGAGTGTGTTCCTATTATGGGTAATTTGAGGGTTTGAGTAGCGATGTTTTCAAGTATGTATGTTTTGGTACTACCTGAATCGAAAAATGCGTTAATTGGGTATGTTTGTAATGTTTTTGGGTTACGTATGATTGTTGAAAATGTGAGAAATTTGTTGTTTGTTGATAATATTGTAAATAATTTCAACTTACTTGGGATTGGCGGTTGTAGTATTGTTTCTTCTGTTTGTTCTGCTGTAGTGATGGTTTGTGCTTCTGACATCTCTTCAATCTCTGTAGTAGGATGATGTTTGTTTTCTCAGTTCTGGAGGGGCTGTAAAGAAGATGTTCATTAATATTATTTTGTTCTAAGTTGATGTTTGTATTTATTTGTTCTTGCTTACGTAATGGGATCATCGGGTACGTTGTTCGTGAACAGAGTGCTGAGTGGTGTGCATTTGTTTGTTGGCACTGGAACCATCTGCAACATCTCTGTTTTTGATTGCAATGGTCTGCTGATGACAAAACTCCGCACTTTGGACACAGGTTGAATTGTCTGAAATATGATCGTCTACTTTCAAGTGTGTTGTAACGACTGTTACAGCAAAGGTAACTCTAATGGGGCCCTTTGTAAAACATGCATCTTTGCTTCGTTGGTATGGCTGGAAATCGGTAAAGTTGTTCTGGGATGCTGCTATCTGGGTCTGTTTTAGAGTGATAAGCTGGAACAGAGAAATCATCGATATCATTATCTATGTAGTGTTCTGGCGAAGGTTTACCTTGGTCTATATTTGAGTAAAAGTTAGGACTACTTTTAAGTTGTGCTGAGTTTTCTGTTGTATTATTGTTATTGTTGGTAGGTTTATTATATTGTGGTCTATTGTATTGTCGTCTATTAAAATTGTTGTTTGGTTTATCTCTGTAATATGTGTTGTTTTGTTGTTGGGTTTCTTGGGTTTTGTATGTTTCTTTCATTATGTCAGGTTTTTCTGTTAAGTCTCTTGTTTTAATTTCTTGATAGACAGCTTCTAGGACAGCTCTTGAGTTTGGTTTGGAGATATCTATTCTATTGGAGTATGAGTTTCTTGAAAGATACGTAATAATGTTGGGAAAGTCAGATCGTCTGTTAGTTCTGGTACAAAGTCATGTATAGTGTCTAATAACATGCATGTTTTATCATATGCATTACATAAACCTTCTTTTGTATTTTGTGCTAAGGGTATGTTGTTTAGCGTTTGCCATAATTCTGATCGTAATCTCGATTCATCTCCAAATTTGTCATGTAAGTATTGTAACCTTCTAAAATATCCTTGTTCGTTGTGGCCTAAGGTTGTTAGTCTTTGTTTAATATTGTCTGGCATAGCGTCTTCTAGTATCGTGCATTTTTGAGGTGTTATGATCTCTTCTCGTATGTGTATATATTTCATGAATGATGTTATGAAGTCTGGGTATGATATACGTTTTCCGTTGGATTTTGGTAATTTGTTCTTTGGTGTTTTGAGAAATCATGATTGAGTTAAAGTGTTTGATCCAGTGGGTATTTCCCAAACTCTTGGTATGTGGAGTGTGTTTTTGTGTATTGTTGTGTTCTGTGGGTTATTCTGATATTCTTGTTTATTTTTGTCATTTATTATTTGGTCTGTTGTTATTTCTGTTGGTTGAGTTAAGATAGTGTTTACAGGTTGTCTATTTCAAGTTTGTATGTGTGTATTTGCTATTATAGTACGTCTTTGTATCATTGTGTTCATATCTGTGTTAGTGTTTTTTCTCGTGGGTGTTAAGTCAAGTGGTGTAGTTTCATCTGTTATGTTCCTTATTCTGGATTTTTTTGTTTCTGTAGTTGGTGTTTGTGGGGTTTGATCGTCTTTGTAAGTCCATTTCGATGATCTTTTCCTTTTAGGAGTTTGTTCAAGTATTGTTGTGGATGTATCTAAGTTATTACCTGGAGGTGTGGTGGGTATGTGTCGCTCCTCCGAGCCCGATCTGTAATGTCCAGTAGAGTGGGGACTCATCATTTCCTCGCTCGATGCTCTGGATACTGTTCTTGGTTGTTTGCTTGGAGAGTTTGTTATGTTTGTATCGCAATATATTTTTGGTGGTTGTCTGGACTGTGTATTGTTGAGCAGTCTGTTGTAGTTGTCGAGCTGTTTGTAATTATTCAAATTCATTGTTTATTTTTGTTAGGTAAACAGTAAGTTCCTCTTTTACATCGTAAATTTTTTGATAAAATTGTGTGTCTGCATCTGTTGGTAAGTTATCCAAGTCCGTTAATTGAAATTGTAAAACACTTAGGAAGATTCTTATGTCTGAAGGTTGGTATAGAGCAACGTTATAGTTTTTGGCTTGTTGAATTTTGTTTTCTGCTCGTGCCATTGAGATTTCTATGTATGTTCTTTGTGGGCTTTTGTAAGTTTGTTGAGTGTTAGGTGTGTAGAGTGTCTGTCTTGGTTGTTGCGATTGTATAATGTTTGGAATGGGTAATATTCTCTGTGTTACTGTTTGTTTGTTGGTAGAAGTTAGGAAAGCTGTTGTTGTTGGTCTATACCTTGAGGTTTGTAAGTTGTCTGTTGTGGTTATTGTTGAGTATGTTGGTTGAAAGTTAGGGTTTGTGATTGTGTGTGTAGTTGTTGTTGGTAAGGTGATCGTAATTGTTTTTGGTAAGTTAAGAGTTTTTGTTTCTTTGTTTGTGCTCGTTATATTTGGTATGTTAATAGTGGTTTGTTGTGTGGAGGTTTGTTGGTCTGTGATATTCCTGGTTAACGGCAATGGATGCTGGCGAGGTTGTTCTGATAGAAGTAGTGGAGATGGGTATGCTGTTTTTGGTTCTGAAGTTTCCATTTGTGTTTTGTTCCTTCTGCTGTTTTGAGTTTTTTCTTCCCCATTTTGAGATCTGTGAAACAATTGTTGAGTTAGACATCTGAGTATAATAATGTTGCACACGTGGATGTTCAGATAGTGTTTGTACTATTCTTATTTTCTGATCTCATTTGTCTATATAAATTACATTAACTATGTTTTATGTATAAGAAATTCAATAAATTATGTATTTGTCTTTACTTATGTCAGTTCTGTTCCATTGTGTTTGTTGTGGACATGTGTTTTCTTCTTGTAAGAGACACGAGTTTTTTTAAATTAAATCACGGTATGCACAAAATAAATAATAATAGACACTAGACACGAATGAAATACAAAAAAATAACTTAAATCTACTACGAGGGCTGCTACTTGCTCTGCTATCATATAGTGAGATCATTTATAAAAGAACGTGGTGTGTGCACGTTTATCGCCATTAGGCGAATGACGTTGTTTGTAATTCCTTCTAATGAACTTTCTGTCTTGTCTGTGTGTGTGAATTGGTAACGTTTCTGATAGGTCTGTTCTACTGACGTCATTGATGTAGTCTGTGACGTCAGTGAGATAACGATATTGTTATGCATTATCATTATCGAATCGTGTGCGACTCCGTCGTTCACAATAAGAGATACAATATTCTCACATTTTTAAGTACGAAGTTGTGCAAAAACTTTTTCAAAGTGAAATTTAAGTGAATGGAGGTTAAAGTGACATTTGTGAATATGGGCCTCAACCATATGTTAATGTAAAAATAATATGTACACGAGGAACTATATGAGTTTATTGTGTGAGTACAATGGACAAACTGTAACATACGTAATATAAAATATGGCGTAGTAGATTCTTAAGGTTCTTGATGTCTTGTATCGATATGTATGTCGAATATATATCGATAGTTATATCGATAACTATCGATAGGTTCTACACCTGTATTATATATCTGAGAGTTCTTACTCTTGCTTATATGTTCTTTCTTATTTACTTTATGTAATACTCGTACGTAGATACCATTCTCACACTCCCTCTTATTATGCCAATTAAATAGGAATGAGTCAGTTTACTTTCATAAATGTCATATAATAAACAAAATGAAAACAGTAACAAAAATACTGAAAATGACAGTCTTGAAAATTGTGGATCAGTTCTTTCAAAATAACAAAACAAAACAACAATAAACTTAATGACTTTTGAAAACCCTTAATAACTAAATTCATAAACTTAATTGACTGATCTTTCGATTGACTTAATGTATTAAACAAACAACACTTAATTCAATAAATTTCATGACTGACAAGTATCACATAAATTCATAGTATAAAAATCACAACACAAACTTAAATTCTAAATATCAAAAATACAAAATAATGTCAGACTTATAAATGTCTTATTGAACTTCTGTTTCAGGTACTTCGTTTATTCACCTTTACGAGATAATGCTGTAACATATAAAATACATTTTTGTCATTAGTTAATTGTCTTATTCTATTTCTTCATAATTTAAGATTTCTTTTCTAAACTTTTGAAATAAAGGTTTCGGTAAAGCTTTTGTAAATAAGTCTCCTATTTGTTCTTTTGTTGGTACCCATACTATATCTATTTCTTTGTCTTGAAAAGCTTTTCTAACATAATGATACTTTAACTTTACTAAGTGTCTTAGAGCTCTCGATGCATCTGATTTAGTGGCTTTTATTGCTGCCTGATTATCTTCGAATATAATTGGCTTAATTTCTTTCTTTAGAATTAGTCTACAAAGATGTTTTATGTAAACTAATTCTTTAGTTGACGTACTTAGCGCTATATATTCTGCCTCCATAGATGACGTTGCTACAATTTTCTGTTTATTTGATTTCCATACTATTGCATCTTTAAAAAGAAATATTATATATCCCGTTGTAGATATTCCATCAGGGTCATTTATTCCTAATGAAGCATCACAGAAACTAACTAGTTCATTATTTTCTCCTTTATATACTAGTTTATGGTCTTTTGTACGTGACAAATATTTGAAAACTTTTTCTACTTTAGCCCATTCTATCAATCCAAAATCGTGAGATTTTTGTGTCAAAACATTTACAGCGAACATAATATCGGGTCTAGTACTTAAGGCTAAATATAATAAAGCACCTACTGCTTCTTCTTTTAAATTTAACTGTGTTTCTAACTTAATTTCTGAATCAGATTTCTTTATGGCTTGATTAGTTAACATTGGTGTATCACTTCCTTTTACATGTTCTAACTTAAATTTCTTTAACAGGGATTCTATAAATTTTGTTTGAGATAACATCATCATTTTTGTCTCGAAGTTTCATTCAATATCTATTCCTAAGTATTTTCTTGGTTCACCTACAACTTTCATTTTGAAAGTTTTACTTAGTTCAATTTGAGTTTCGTAAATCTTTTCTGCATTATTTCCTGAGATTAAAATATCATCAACATATTGAACTAACGTAACCATCTTTCCACCTTGACACCAATAAAATATGCAGGCTTCACCTTCATATAAGTTAAAATTCATACTTTTCATTGTCTTTTTAAATTTTAGATACCACCTTTTTGGGCTAACTTTTAATCCGTACAAAGCTTTTCTTAATTCGTATACATTTTCTTTTCTGAATTTTTCGTTTACATCTACTCCCTCTGGTATTTTTAGGTAAATTTTCTTGTCTAATTTGCTATTTAGGAATGCTACTATTACATCTAACTGAATAATTTTCCATCCCATTTTGTTTACTATGCTCAAGAACATTCTTATTTGTGCTAAACCTATGGTTGGTGCATATAATTCGGATATATCATACACATGATGATCTTGGAAACCTTTGGCTACTACTCTAGCTTTATATCTATACACACCTCCTGGTTCTAATTTTTTAACAAAAATCCATCTTGAATCCATAATCATTTTACCTTCAGGTTTCTTTACATATTTCCAAGTTTTACTCTCTAATAGTGATTTTATTTCTGAATTGATTGCCTCCATCCATTTTTCTTTTTCATTACTGTTTAATACTTCTTTATACGTTTTTGGAACTTTATTTATCTCGCACATCATGGCAAAGTATCTATTCTCTCTATCTGTCGCAATTATTGTCTTTTCACTCGGTTCTAATTCAACTTCTCCCTCTGAATCATTAATATCTGATGAAGACTCACTTGACGATACTCTAATTCTAACTTTATTTTTATTGTTTACATTTTTCTGACTTTAAAATTACTTCCGAATTATTTTCTTTTATAAAGTTTTCAGGTATACTATTTGATAGGTCTATTTGTGTATCATCTTCTATATTATTCCAGTTAATTAATTCAATTTTCGGTAATCCTTCTTTTTCAAAATAATTTCTTGGGTATTTGTCTTTAAAGGTAATTGACTCTAGAAACGTTACATTACTTGACTTAATTTATTTTCCTCTTTCGGGTTTTAAGAATAGCCATGATTGAGGATTAGACCCTACTAAAATACAGCTTTCTCCGTCTTCACTAAATTTTGACGTTTTTATTTTGGCGTGGGGTAATTTTCTTATTGCAATACATCCAAATCTATGTATGTTTTCAATTTTGGGTTTTCTATTTTTGAGCATTTTGTAGGGTGTTTTCATTTTTAACCTTTTATGTGGCAATCTGTTATGAATGTGCGTGACTTGTTGTATGGCTAATTCCCAAAATTCTAGTGGTAATCCACTATCTAATAACAATGCTTTTGTTTTCTGTATAGCTGTGAGATTAAATCTCTCAGCTGTACCATTAAGTTCGAGGGTATTTGGCGGGCTTATTTCTAACATTATACCTTCTTCTCTGACTATATGCTTCATGTCTACAGTTAAATATTCCCTACCTCCGTCTATTCGAAGATATAAAATTTTAATTTTTCTATCCCCTAAATTAGTTCTTATATTTTCTATAAATTCTCTAAAATATTTTCCTACTTCTGACTTATTTGTCATATTGAATGTCATTGTATATCTCGAAAAATTGTCTGTGAAGGTTGCTAAATAAACACTTTTATTTATTACTCCTATCGGTTTAATTGGACCCATTAAATCACTATGTATACGAAACACTGGCTTATCTGCTATTTCTCTTATCGTTTTATGAGGGGATCTTTTAACTTTTGCCAAACGACATACTTCGTATTCTTGTATTTCAGTGTCAAAATCTACATTTTTAAGGCAATCATACGTGACTGATGCTTTCTTTAAATAGTCCATAGATGCATGACCTAGTCTAACATGATATAAATAACCCAACTTTTTCTTTATCGAATTTTCACACGGTAGTTTTAAATTATTTAAATCATCTATTGTTAGGTCTGCACCCAGATCTAAATATTCTAACAATTCTTGGTTTGACTTTAGATTACTCGTACTTGGCTTTGACTTATCATAGTTGTGATCTATGACATGACTTTCTGACTCGCTTTCTGACTACACATCTTTGACTTTAGAATACTTATGATCATGTAAAATATTAATGTCATCAAAAGCGTATCTTTCAATTTCTGATTCATTAGACGAATCTTTTTCTTTATCAGTTAAATATACTCTCGAAAAAGTAATTATATCAAAATTGAACCACAAGTATTTTCCCGCTTTATTTCCTAACATGACTATTTTATTTGACTTTTCATTACAAATTTCTGCAGTTTTATCTCTAAATACTGCATAATAACCCAATTTTGTTAACTTATGTATCGATAATAAATTTTCACCTAAGTTCTTTGAATATCTAATTTTATTAATTTTTAATGTTTTCCCTTTTATGTCTTTTACATATAAATTTCCTTTATGGGTGATTTTAATGTCTGCGGATTTGTCTTTATTGGCACACAAAATATATTCTGGAATTTCAAGATTTGTGATTTCTACTAAATTATCTAACCTCTTAATAAAATGGTCTGTTGCCCCAGTATCAGCTATGAACATTACTTTAGTATTCCTATCTGTTTTTAAACATTTAGAGAACTTTTTACGTTTAAATTTAATTATACTTCTTATTCTTTTCATACCTTTCGATTTTACTGACAATTTACTCTTATACGACTTTCTATCCGAATCACTTGACAAACTTGACAAACTCGTGTATGACAAACTACTTGCTGATGACGTACTCGAACTTGTACTTCTGTCTCTGCGTCTCTTAGTCGTACACGCTTCTTTCTTATGGTATTTGTGGCCTCTTTTCCTCTTATTCGATTTCTTGTCATGATGATGCATTCTTTTGTTTCTTCTTTCATTGTCCATTTTAATATTTGTCCCTTCTGAAACTGTAGGTTTGGTCGATTCACTCTGTTCTGTTGATTTTACAAAATAGATTGGTTTGAATTTCGGCTTAACTTTAATTTTCAATTTTTCGAAACATTGCCAATAAGGGCTACTTTTTGTGACACTATTCGTTCTCTTTTCTCTCGGTAGCGGATTATGAACCGGCTTTTTCAAGCAATGTCTTGCCACATGCCCGTACCCACTACAGTTAAAACATTGGTACGTCGGGCGTCCTAAAAAATTAGATGTCTTTAAATTTCATGTCTTATTTGGTCTATTAAACTTAAATCTATTTGTCTGAACATAATTAATTCCTTTGCTTCTCGAAATTCCTTTCCTTTCTTTTACTAATACATCTTCTTCCATAATTATCGCTTTTATTTGTTCATACGTGTGGGGACTCTACGGTATGAGGTTAGGGGCTCAGACCCCTCGACAACAGTCACCGCCCCAAAGGGCAGGCTAACTTATCGTCCTTGTGACGTTAAACAAACACACAATTACGTTCGATCGTAATTACCGGCGAATACATGCAGGTAATGTATGAGTACGAATTGTGACGTCATCCATCAATCAATGTAACGACTCGTACACGAACCGGCCAGCCGTTACCTACAATAGTAGGGGATGATGCGACCTGGCTGCCCTTATCAACGTACGTATTATATTACGTACGGGTGTCTGTGTGTGTGCGCCAGAACCTGTATAAAAACTCTCAGAACCGGCTCTAAAATCGCCAGTGTTCGGTTTGGTTCTGGCTTATCCATACGCTTGTATGAAGTAGCTGAACACGCTTAAATTCTGTTGAATTTCCTTCTGGTGAGAATATCTCTCACGACAAGGTATTCCACAGTGGTGACCCCGACGTGATTTTTGGCTATGTCGTGAGGTGTCTTAGGCGCTTAGGCGCTATTTCAAAAAGTGGCGCGGTGTGCTGGCGAGACACTCGCTTGCTCGGCAAATTAAAAATATTTTTTTGCAGACTAAGAAACCTTCTTAGTCGTCGAAGTAGAGTCTGCTGAAGTGGGAATTTATACCCCTCTCTTTAAAATATACAAACAAAGAGAAACAAGACAGTAGACCTGGAGGAAGAAGGTTGGACTCATCCCCCAACTCCCCCGACTTCGACTCGACACTCTACAGATTTAGCAAATATAGAAGAAGGCCCTCAACACCCAGAAATAGCACGACTGGGAACTGCAATAAATAAAGAAGAACTAGCAGTTAAAACGTTGAGAAGTGGTCGAACATTATGCCAAAGTTCAGACCCGAAAACACCTGTCCTACAAACACAGGAGCCAGTGTTTTCGACCAGCAAGGAAGGAAGTAGTACTGTGGAATACGCTTGTCACCAGAAAGACACAGCAATGGTTCCACCACCAACTGAAAACCCACAACCATCGCAGGAAGGTAGTAGTCAGCCGCAGCTGACACCCAAAGTCTTGGCACAGATCTTGCAACTCTTGCAATTGCAGCCAGGACAGAACCCCAACTTCTACAGACGAAGGATAGATATCCCGGAATTTCTGCCGAACGAGGTGGAATTATGGTTGACACTATTGGAAGGCAGGTTCAAGACAGAAAACATAACTCTGAACCAGCGGTATACCCACATCTGCGGAGGCATGCCCCCGCAGATAATCCGCCACATTCCGGACATTATGGAATGCCCTTCGACAGAAGAGGACAAATATGCCTGGTTCGTCAAAAAGATCAAGAACGTTTTCGGAAAAACAAAAAACGAAATAATAGATGATGTGATGGGTGGTATGAAGATGGGGGACGACAAACCCTCGATCTTCATGGCGAAGTTAAGACAGAAGGCGGACAATATCGTGGCCCCTTCTGTCATAGGCAATCAGTTTTGCAAGCAACTACCACAAAGTGTTGTGCAATGCCTAGCCGCCATTGGTTCAATGGTAATCAATACATCCGCGGATCTAGACTTCCTTGCAAAATCAGCAGCTAATGCGCTCGAGTACACCAGGTCAAAGCCGGTGGTCAGTGCAGTATCTGCAGAGACTGGAGAGCTCGCTCAACTTTGAGCCCAAATAGCTCAGTTGACTGAAGAAGTAAAACGGAACAAAAGCCAAAGCTCGACGAAACCCAATAGTAGCTGGCGACAAAGATCGAAAAGCAGAAGCAACAACAACAGCAGTAGCAGAGGACGACAGTCCCGGTCCAGAGACCGAAGATCTAGTTCCGGTAACAGGGGTCAGAGTTCAACTCCCCCTAGATCATCATCACCCAAAACCCAGTCTCGAAATTGGGATGATAAGAGTTGCTTCTTTCATAACCGGTTTGGCGCGGAGGCCACCAAATGCAACAACAGATGCAGATGGTGGGGTAAAATTTTCAACAAGGAGGCGTCAAACTAGAACGAGGGGCCATCTATGCGGCCGAAGACCCCTCGGAAAAATACTCACGCCGCCTGTTCATAAAGGACAGGACAAACAGGAGATGTTACTTAATCGACTTGGGAGCAGACCTGAGCATATTGCCAGTAAATAGAACCCAAAAAGTACTTCCTCCGAAATACTATCTCTGTACTGTGAATGGTCAAAACCTTCCAGCTTACGGACTCGAGACCAGCAAAGTCGACATCGGACTCAGCAAAAATATGACGTGGTCCTTCACGGTTGCAGACGTTCCAAACCCGATCCTGGGTGCAGATTTCCTTGCACATTATGGCCTGATCATTGACCTCAAACACGGCAAATTGATCGATAGCGAATCTAAACATTGTGTGGATGGCAAAACGCTAGCTTACAGACTGGACACAAACATATCCAGCTGTACTAAAGTCGACGGACAACTCTTACGGATCCTGTCTGACTATCCTGGAGTCACTCAACCCTCAATTCGCAGGCATCCTACGTACAAACACGACACGGTTCATTACATCGAAACCAAAGGACAGCCTTGCCACGCTAGAGCACGGAGGTTATTACCTGACAAACTCAAAGCGGCACAAGAGTACTTCCATCGCATCATTGAGGAGGGCATATGTCGCCCCTCAAAAAGCTCATGGAGCTCTCCTATCCACATGACGAAAAAAGCAAGTGGAGAGTGGCGAATTGTTGGAGACTACAGGGCCTTAAATGCCATAACAGTTCCTGATCGCTACCCAGTCCCCAACATAATGGACTTCAACGCGAATATGAAGGGTAAAACGATGTTCACAAAAATTGACATCAACTGGGCATTCAACCAAATTCCTATGGCCGACCAGGACGTTCCAAAGACAGCGGTTATAACCCCCTTTGGATTATTCGAATACCTTCGAATGCCGTTTGGACTTCACAACTAAGCACAAACTTTCCAACGATTTATCAATGGACTGTTTAGGGAATTGCCGTTTGCATATGCATACCTGGATGATATTTGCATTTGCTCAGAAGGCGGTGAGCATCAGCACGAGGAGAATGTGAGAGCCGTGGTACAGTGTATACACGCAGCCGGACTCACTATCAACGTAGGCAAAAGCTTATACGCACAGACTGAAATTGACTTCCTCGGCTACAAAGTCTCGACCGAAGGCATTTCCCACTTGAAGACCAAGGTAGAGCCAATATTGAATTTCCCGAAGCCCTCAAATGTTGCAGAACTCAGTCGTTTCTTGGGGATGGTGAATTTCTATAGACGTTGCATGAAGAATGCAGCAGCCAAACAAAGTAAGCTGTTTGCACTAATAAAGACAAGAAAAAAGAAAGATAAAACTCCACTCGAATGGAACGAAGAAGCCGAACAGGCCTTTGAGAATATCAAAGAAACACTGGCAAATGCAACTCTATTGGCTCATCCAGACGAAAGTCTGCCGTTACGCGTAAATACCGATGCATCCGATTTTGCTATTGGTGCAACTTTGTACCAATTGGACACAAACAACATCAAACTACCGCTAGCTTTCTTCTCGAGGAAGCTCTCAAAAACAGAAAAGAATTACAGCACATACGATAGGGAATTGCTCGGAATTTTTGCTGCGTTGAAGCATTTCAGGCACCAGTTAGAGGGTAGATGTTTTTCTGTGTATACTGACCATAAACCCCTAACATATGCCTTCACACAAAAAGCAGAACCGGCATCTTTGAGAAGAGCACGACAATTAGACTATATTGGTCAATTGACTACCGACATTCAGTATATAAGTGGAGAACTTAACACTCCAGCTGATGCTCTGAGTAGAATCGAAGCTATCTTGGTTCCTGTCCAATTGCCTTATGCTGAAATAGCTAAAGTGCAGCTTAAGGATGCAGAACTGCAGGAGTTGTTATCGAACGATGATACTACTCTCAAATTGAGACAGCGAAAAATTCCCGGTACTGATGTTTTATTAACATGTGACATCAGTACAGTTAAGAATAGGCCATTTCTACCGGTAAAATATCGCAGGTTGGCTTTCAACAGTGTACATAATCTGTCACATGCTGGGCCAAAATGTAGTGCTAAACTAATTTTGGAAAGATTTGTATGGCCACGAATGAAGTCTGACTGCAACAAATGGGCTCTCAGTTGCCTGAACTGTCAAGAATCCAAAGTAGGAAGACACACTCGTTCACCCCTCAAATCCTTCAAACAAACAGAACGGTTTAAAACGGTTCACATGGATCTGGTAGGCCCATTGCCACCATCCCAAGGACACAGATACCTGTTGACGATAATAGACAGGGCAACACGATGGCTGGAAGCAATCCCTCTACACGAGATGTCAGCTCCCACAGTAGCTGCAAGGTTATACAATACCTGGATTGCGAAGTATGGCGTACCAGAAGTCATAGTCACAGACCAAGGTTGCCAATTCGAGAGCTCGCTCTTCAAAGAGCTGGCAAATAAGCTTGGTGTTTAACACAGTCATACCACAGCTTACCATCCTCAAGCCAATGGCAAAATCGAGAGATGGCATAGAGCTCTCAAAGCCTCCATCATGTCCCATGATACCAAGAGATGGGTAGAAATACTTCCTACCATCCTCTTAGGCCTTCGATCTGCCCTACAAACTGATACAGGTCACTCTGCAGCGCAATTAGCATTCGGCAAAGAGCTACGCCTCCCAGGGGACTTCTTCACCAAATCGAAAGAAGTTAGCCCCGAAATAATGGTACAAAATATACGAAATGATGCCAACAACTTTCTAAAACAGGCAGCTCGCCATGGCCAGCCCAAGATTTACGTCTCAAAACACTTGGCCAATACATCACACGTATTTGTTAGAGACAAAAAAATGAGATCTGCGCTGGAGAAACCATACACCGGTCCTTATAAAGTAGTATCATGAGATGAGAAAAACTTCGTGATACTCATAGCAGGCGAACCTCGAACAATTTCAATTGACAGATTGAAGCCTGCTTATGTGGTAAGTGACGACAAAAGAATTAAAAGGTTACACAAGGAAGGCACAGAAAATATACAGACGGATTCACCAATAAACACAGAAGAATCCGTCGAGAAAAGTGAGAAAAATACCTCACTAAAGAAGATATTGAAAAAGTCAGTAAGATTTGCGGACAATGTTACAACTAAAACATTTGATCCCGAGGCCCCCTTATGCCCACGTAAAAGAGGCAGGCCCCCTGGCAATAAAAAACGAAAAAATTCCCGACCTTCTCGCACGTCTGAGAGGTTAATGCAAAAATAAACAAAATTTACTCCCGAAAAAGTAATATCCACTACGAAGTTAAAACCCGCCTAAAAATATGCGAGGAATATCGGAACTCCGTGAGACAAAAGAAACTCCGGAGATAAGCGAACGAGGAATGCCAACAAAAAGAAGAAGACAGGAATAAACAAATCCACGTGCAATACGGAAACAAAATATTGCAACGTGCGTTTACCGTTAAACGCAAAGTTTATCTCTACGACGTGACGTCACAAACAGAGATTCCTTTGTAGTAGAAAATTCGAAAATTATATTCACTGAGCTTATTTCAGGCATAACTCTGCTTAAACCGATCAGAACTTAACCGGAAAACTTGTATACGGCCGAGAATTTTAAGCGCTATCCCCTCTACATGTTGATAAGAAGATACGGAAATAAAGAAAAGTAACTGTAATGGTAAATTGAAAAATGATGTAAAATCACCCATTTCAGAACCGCCAGAATACTTGGACGTGTCTTCTGATATTTTTTGTTTCCTCTTTTCCTGTAATAACTCTATGTCGCTTCCACGACCTTTCCTAAAATCGGCCACCTCCCAACTCACCTGGAAAACTGCTGGGCCCTCACAGACTCAGCAGAAGACTGAGCATAAGTCGGAGCTGGACCGGATAGAGGAGGAGCTGCTTATGGACATGGCTCCTCCGGTAGACAAAGTCCTAGCGGAGATGACCACTCCGCTTCCTCCCATCATTTCCCCTTCTTGGTCACCCAAGAAATCGGTTCCGACTCCGGAACCACCGAAGCCGGACCCGAAACCCGAGGAGATGATGAAGTTTCTGTTCATGGCAGAGAGGGCCGCGAACGAAAAGGCGAAGATGGCCACATGGACATCGGAGAGCTCAAACTCCCCGATGCTCAGAAGGCCAGTATTCAAACATCCGCTGCCCCCTCACTCCCATCATCAGCCCTACGCCAGAACAAAATCTGTCCAACCGAGGCGTAGGGGAGAGGACAGCTGGGCTGCCTATCTGGCCCGAATGCACGCCCGTAAGGAATCCTACGAGTGCATTGGGGCTGCAGTAGGAAGCGCCCTGGCCAAGTGGGAAGCCGACCAGAGACGTAAGTAAAACCCGCACGTTCCCCAGGCCTTGCGCATTTTTCTGCATTTTTGCGGCGCAAAAACTGGGGGGGAGTAGCTGTAGGGACTCTACGGTATGAGGTTAGGGGCTCGGACCCCTCGATGACAGTTGCCGCCCCAAAGGGCAGGCTAACTTATCGTCCTTGTGACGTTAAACAAACACACAATTACGTTTGATCGTAATTACCGGCGAATACATGCAGGTAATGTACGAGTACGAATCGTGATGTCATCCATCAATCAATGTCACGACTCGTACACGAACCGGCCAGCCGTTACCTACGATAGTAATGGATGATGCAACCTGGCCGCCCTTATCAACGTACGTATTATATTACGTACGTGTGTCTGTGTGTGTGTGCCAGAACCCGTATAAAAACTCTCAGAACAGGCTCTAAAATCGCCAGTGTTCGGTTTGGTTCTGGCTTACCCATACGCTTGTATGAAGTAGCTGAACACGCTTAAATTCTGTTGAATTTCCTTCTGGTGAGAATATCTCTCACGACAAGGTATTCCACAATACGTATTACGGTATTTATTCTTGCCGATAAATTTGGAAAAGCTAAAAGCATTTGTAATTTCAAAGCCTCAAGTTTTCTATTCTCATCCCATCCTTTATTGGTTAATCTAATCTTTCTTTCTATTTCCTCAAATTTATCGAACCCATCATTTAATTCCATACTCTCTGGATAATATCTCAATGAATAAATTTCTGAAATAACTAAATTACACATTATTTTCTGGGGTTCCCTATAATCTGCAATTTTCTTTAAGCATTTCGAGGGACATGGTTCACCAAAAATTAATTTTGCGTGTTCGTCATCTAACCATTCTAATAACACAGCTTTTGCATCATATCTATCTCTAGTATTTTCTTCACTAATTATAATAGGATTTATCAAATCAAAAGCTTTCGAGAATTTACATCTGTTTACAAACATATTAAACGATTCTAACTAAACTCTAAAGTCTATCATCATCGATAATTTCTTTGCCGTTACTTTAATTTTACTTCTATATTCCTTATTATTATTTTGTGTCTCAACAACATTTAAATCCGAACTGTTAGCATTTTTGTCTAATTGACTGGGATTATTATTAAAGTTACCAGAAGAATTATCTTCCTTACCTCTATGACTATCATTTTTCTCGTTTCGACTTAGCGATTTATCAATTTGCAAAAATTTTCTTAAGATATCATCGAAAATGTCAGAATCATTACCTTTCGTATTAAATGACTGTTGTTGCGTCTGCATATTCTCAATGTTCTCTAATTGTCTCGATCTGTTATCATCTGTAAATGTCTGTTTAAATGGCTCAGTATTACCTGTCTTATTTGTCCTATTTGTTTTATTTGTCTTTTCATTGTAATTCCTCTGTGTCAGCAGCGGGTTGTCCCAGTTTTCTTCTTTGGTGCGTGCTGGCTGTCTCACAACGTCGTTTTTGTTGGACTGACTTGGTCCAGCATTGTCCTCCAGTCTTATGTTCGAAATTTCTGGAATGTTGTCGCTACTATCTTTTCTCGAAACTTCCGGTCTCACAAACATTACATCATCTTGGGCTTCTTCCCACTGTTTGCCTGGAGTTTCCATCGGATCATTGTCGTACATTGGCAGGTTTTTCATCTTCTCGTAAATGTCTGTATGTCTCTTGTCTGGAACCTGATTATTAATTAATTGTTCCTCTATAATTACGTTTAACCTTTTTATTAGACTCAATTCTAATCCATGCACGAGCTGTATGCATGACGCTGAATCAATTGTGAAATATCAATCAATTCCGAACTTGATTGCTTTTATCGCTCTTGCTCTCGAGATCAAATTGTCTGCCCTTGTGTCTAGAAACTTTGACGGTCCTTTTGACATTGTTTTCTCCGCTGGCGTGGATGGTGTCTGGTCTTCTGGTGCCATTGTTACTATCGTTTGAGTCTCTCTTGATTCTTTCACAACATTCTGTATACAACAACAAATACAGATTAATTATAATGTCACACAAGGAACATCTAGATAAATATCGAAAATATTGTGTCTGCTAGGATTACGTAAACTCTAAACCACGTTTACCACTATTACTTTACGTAGTTCCTTGTAATTGCACTCTCTTGGGATCTATCTACAATTTCACTTTGGTCTAGATTACTTTTAGTGTAGATAAAGTTTGGATGCTTAACCTGGCCAGGATTTTTCATCTAGGTACCCAAGTGCAATATTATTTATACTTATTTGTCAATAAACCACCTACTAACGTCCATACTATAGTAGGTTCATATCATGGCAACCAGATATTTGTTATAAAACAATTAAATTAAACAAAATTAATGGCTAAACTTTCGTTTTTTGTGGGAATTTTTGTAGCCAAATTCACACCACGTTTTCATCATTTTACGTCTAATTAACAGAATACTTAAATTTTTTGAAAAATAATTTATTCTACACAACATGTTTATTATTTATTATTATTTAATTCATTCTTGACTAATTTCATGTTTTCAATTTCGGTTATTTTTCGAAAACGTGTTCGAACCACGTTTTCATTAATGGCGCACTTCTTTGTTTTATCATCCGATTTAAAAAAAAAAAATTTGTTAACACATCTTTTAATTTCATTATTCTGGTATTAAATATTTACTGTACTTACAGGTATTCTCAGTAATTGGCTTGGTGATACTATTTTATGGTAGAATGACGCCATATTTTTCCAAAAAAAAAGAATAAAATGAAACAGTAAATTAGCGAACATATACTCACACTTGAACTGAAAAGCGAACTAACTACTTAATGGCTTATTTGACTTTTAATTACACTCGTACGTAGATACCATTCTCACAGTTAAAAATGTTCTGTGTCCTCTCCATCATTAATATTGGAAGTTTCCATCAAAGTGGCTTACATCTGGTGGATTTTTATCAAACTAAAGTAGAGGTGATGGTGTTTGTTATCAACAATGTAAATCTTATGTAAGTTTTGTTTTTTCTTTGATTTTTCTTAGTTTTGTCTTGAAGGAATAAGTGTTATAACTTATTTATCTACAAATTGTTGAATATATTAATGTGGAAGCAGACACTTGTCCTTTTAAAGGTGCAGAAACTGTTGGTTATACCAATTCAAGAATACCCAACATTTACAATTTCACAGTCTGTGATAATTATATGATCTGTGACTTGATAATTTGTACTTGATCATTATTATAATATATTTTCTGTATTACGTTTTTAGTCGACTTATGGTCTCTGATACCTGAACATCAATATATTCTAGTCACAACGTTTTTATGTGTTTTATTAATTATTTTAACTAGTTTTTGAGTGCCGTTATTAATGGTGTATTCTACCACTGTTCGAGATTTGTGAGTTTATGTTGTACAATGACAATTTCACTGACATTGTGATTTCCAAACCTCACAGAAACAATATTAAAACAGCAAACCACCTAGAATTTGTTCAAAAATTTGAAGAGGTCTATTTGTTTGCAATGGATTCTGCGAATGGGTTATTAATAGAATCCATTATAAACAAACAAACCTATTTTTGATAATGTATATCGTGAATGACGGAGTCGTACACAATTTGATAACGATAATGTGCAACAATATTGTTATCTAACTGACATCACAGACTACATCAATGATGTCAGTAGAACAGACCTATCAGAAACGTTACCAATTCACACACACACAGACAAGACAGAAAGTTTGTTAGAAGGAATGGGGTACCGGACATGATTTTTAGTAAACATATTTTCAAATTCTTTAAAAAAAAATAAAAAATATCAGTGAAAATTGCATTAAAATTGGTTGGATAGAATGGGATAAAATGAATGGTAAATTTGAGTTGTCAAAAAACGTTGTGATATTTTTTGAGCAGTGGGTGTGATGTCATAGAATTGACATATCAGCAAACTTTTCACCTCTTTCACAGGTTTCTCATTCATTCATTCCTCACTCTCCTGTGTTTGTACATTGGTTTAGTTAAGCACATCAATTTAGAAAGTTCATGGTGACTGTGAGGGAGGGGATAAAAGGATGTGCACTTGCCCCCCCCCCACTCCCTTATTTATAGAAAAATTCAAAACACTGAAAAACAATAAAAACTAAGAAAATCAAAAACCAATTATTCCTTATTTGTTTTTATATTAGAGCACAGCCTTGGAAAAAATTTTTAGTGGTGCCTGAGGAGTTATTTACTTTGAGGGCTGAGTTCATATTTGCAACCCATTTTTAGATTTAACCCTTCATTTAGCCCCCTGTAGCCCAAGAAATGGAATTAAGATAATATTCTTGGATATTATTGAATGATACATCGATAATATTGTTTTTTGAGGCTCTGAGTTTACATTTATAATCCATTTTTAGATTGAACCCCTCCTTGGCCCCCTGTGACCCCAAACAGGGAGTTAAGATTATATTCTTTGATATTATTGAGTGATGTATCATTAATAATGTTTTTTGAGGTGCTGGGTTTAGATTTTCAATCCATTTTTTATCAAACCCCTTATTGAGCCCCCTGTGACCCCAAACAGGGGGTTGAGATACTATGCTTAGATATTATTGAGTGATATACCATTAATAATATTTTTTGAGGTGCTGAGTTTAGATTTGCAATCCATTTTTTGATCAAATCCATTATTGAGCCCCCTGTGACCCTAAACAGGGGGTTCAAATAAAATTCTTAGATATTATTGAGTTATACACAATAAATAATGTTTTTTGAGGCACTGAGATTATATTTACAATCCATTTTTAGATTGAACCACTTTTTTTCTTCCTGTGGCCGCAAAAAAGGGATTGCAATTATATCTTCACTTATTATTGAGTGATTTATTAGGTATTGGATGCCCATGTTTTTTGAGACCAACAAAAAACAACAAAATTCAGTAAAACCACTTGCCCAACTTACTTGTAAGAAAAATAAGATTTTTGTGTTTGTACTCAGAAACTTGTAAAACATTATAAACAATATATCACACAATAAAATGTGAAAAGTCAAAATTAGCTACTTATATCTGAACCACTTTGGATCACATTAAAAGGAGTTGTATGAAGAAATACATGTCAAAATAAAACTTCAAGTCAAAAAAAATTACCAATAATGTATAACACAATATAATAGAGAAATTCAAAATTAGCCCCTTTCAGAGCTCCTGTGGGATCACATAATGGGTAAAATTAAGAAATTACGTCAAATTCAAAATCAGCAGCTAAAAAACTATTACGAATGATGTATTACACTACAAAATATGAAAAGTCAAAATTTCCCCTTGGGCGTCAAAAATGAATCAAATGAATAAAATAATGTCAAATTTGAACTTGTTTCCTCAAGAAACATTACAAATGATGTATTACATAATAATATGTAAAAAAATAAAATTGGGCACTTTTATGATCCCTTGGGGTCAAAAAATTGATCAAATTGAAAAATTATTGAAAAATTTGAACTCACCACCTCAAGAAACATTACAAATGATGTATTTCATAACAATATGAAAAAAAAAACAAAATTGGGCGCTTTTATGAGTCCCTTGGGGTCAAAAAATTGATCAAAATAAAAAATTATAGACAAATTTGAACTCAGTACCTCAAGAAACATTACAAATGATGTAAAAAACAAAATTGGGCCCTTTTTTGAGTCCCTTTGGGTTAAAATATTGATCAAATTAAAAAACTTAAGGTCCAGTTTGAACTCAGTACCTCAAAAAATATTTTTTTAAAGCATAAACAAACAATATTATACCACCTTTGTGTTGATTTGGATAATTTCAGTGTATATATGTTGAAAGTTCCAAGAAAATGAATTTTTGGCCCATATCTGGTGCCCCTGTCTTATTTTTGGGATTTCAAAAAAAAAAAAAATTAGATGTGATACTCAAGCTACCTCATACCAATTTTCAACCTTCTACCTCATTGGGAAGTACAAAAAATAAATACAGATAGAAATCCAAACTTATTGAATCTTATTTACTTAGGTGATAATTTAGACTTCGAGCTTTCAGTGCCAAAAGTTTTCTTGGGTCCTGAAAAGAAATGTGCGCCCACCCAAAGTCAATTTTGTTTAGTAAATTTTCACCAAAAACCTACTTAAAAATGAAGTATTAATGAGATGTATTGAAACCAGCAACCTCTGATAATGCAAAATTCAAAGATGTCAATTCTATGACATCATAACAACAGGGTGCTCATCGAGGTACTGTTTTTGGTGCAGCGCAACTTTGACATCTTATACCTTCCTTTCTATTTAATATTTTTCAAAAAAAATTTCAGAACCTTCATTCACAGGCTTTAGACTATCTCTCCCATTAATTTTAAGTAATTCTGAGAGTCATGTCCGGTACCCTATTTCGAACAACGTCATTCGGCTAATGGCGACGAACGTGAGAACAATCACGTTACGTTTATTTATGATCTCATTACAACATTCACCTCCACTTCTATTTTTTGTTGACTATAGCGCTCCCAGCGGCTATGGAAACTCCCAATATCCACAAAGATCTCTACTGGAAATTATTCTCGAAAATTTGTTCAGTTATCACTTTTATTGTAATTTATTTGCTTCATTTTTTAATTGACTCTGAGTTGAGAAAATTGAAAGTTTTATAATTTTTTGTTAAATCTGTGGCGCCTTGATTTTCTGTGTTGTGTTTTGCAACTACCATGAGTCTTAGGGAACAAAATTGTATCACTGAAGAAGAAGCCGAACTGTATGATCGACAAATTCGACTATGGGGAGCTAAGGTTCAACGGTCGTAAGTATGCTCAAAATATTTTGTGCTTAAAAATTCGGATAGATTGATAAAGAATTCTGTTGCATTTGTTTTAGCTTGAGAAATCTAAAAATATTAGTTATTGGGCTTAACGGAGTCGCTGCTGAAGTTTGTAAAAATTTAATTTTATCAGGAGTTCAGTCTGTTACCATGATGGATAATGGCAGGGTTTCAAAAGAAGATTTGAATTCTCAGTACTTTCTATATCCGGAAAGCGTTGGAAAAAATGTAATTCTAGTATTATTATTATGAACTATTTTCTCTGTTTTTTGTTCACTTTGATGAATTGTAACTTATTGTTCATGACCAGAGAGCTCAAGCAAGTTTGAAAGCGGCGCAAATTTTGAACCCGAATGTGAAAGTATCTGCTGATATGTCCAGTCCGCTAGATAAACCGATGTCTTATTTTTCAAATTTTGATGTCATTTGTGCTACGAAACAAACGCCTGCAATTGTGGTGTGTCTCAATGACATTTGTAAGCTTAACCGTACTAAATTTTTTAGTGGAGATTCTTTTGGAATGTTCGGTTATTTATTTGAAGATTTAGGTGGTCACGAATCAGAGAAGTAAGTTTAGTACCGAGAGTGTTTAAGATTACTGTTGTAAGAAATATTCTAATTGCAACTTTATATTTATAGTAACAAGTCTTTCATATCGTTTTCTTCCGCGCTGAATCACAAATGGATTCCAAAAACGTCACTAAAGAAAAGAAAGCTTGAGGATCCATCATTTTTAGTTTTTAAAAGTACTAATTCGAATCATTTATTTATTATTTACCCTGAGCTGATAAGAATTAAAGATTTTATTACACTTTTTTTAACGTTCAGTTTTGACAGATTTTCGTTCATCGTATAACCGCGATCCTTCTCGAAATTCTGAAAATAATGATAAACAAATTCTGAGCGATTTGAGAAAATCAGTGTTGAAAAACTTCGCAGTCGAAGAAGATATCCTTCCTGAAGAATACTTTGAGTATATTTTTATTTTCTTTCTTCGTTCCTATTTTTGTTTTCAATGATTATTTTTTTATTACAATTTTAAATTTGTGCAGGAATGTGTTTGGCGAATACGGTCCAACTTGTTCCATTATTGGAGGCATGATCGCTCAGCTGGTTGTCAAGTCACTGTCAAAAGACAGCTCCACGTCCTATAATTTGTACCTATTTAATCACTTACGATGTCAGTTGACAGGCATGACACTCGCTCCTCCTCTTCCATCAAAGGAGTACTCTTCCCCATCGGTTGATGGTACAGTTGTTGAGCTTGAGCTAGAAGAATGATAGAGTACAGACTGTATTTTTTTACCCTCTTTGTCTTGCTTTGTTCAATTTTGTATCTTGAAAGTTCCGCTAAGTTTGTGAATTTATATTTTTTCTATGGATTTGTATTATTATCCTTCGTGTTCGATATAATATATACTTTTTTTCAACAAAATATTGCGTCTGATATTGGTGCTTATACATTTATTTCTATCTTAATACGAATTTTGAAAATTTCAAGTGCCTACATTATTATCATTTTTTTGAAGTACAGTTTCTTGTTTACGTAGAGCGTTAATTGATCCTTTTTCTACTTCACGCAATAAATAAGATTGACGTGATTCGGTCATTTTTCATATGCAACTATTTCAGTCGAATAATTTGTGATCACAGATTGAAAAGCATTCGTCGTTTCCCATTAGAAGTTAAGGAGTTTTCTAACAGAGTTGAGAATTTAATAAAAAAGTAAAAAATAATTTTTAGGTAAATGCTTTTATTCAAGTTAAGCGCCCTAAAAAAGAGAAAATGAAATAATTTTATTTTGTTTGTATCATCTAGAAATGGCAGCGGACAACAATACCCAAATTTAATAAATTCAAATTTATCCATGCCATTCCATACCAACTCGATTCAACCCGGGAGGACATAATTACAAGTCTCTGAGGGGAAAGGGCCGTATTCCTAGACAATCCTCAGCTTTCAAATAAAATACTATTTCAGTGATATTTGATCTGTGGTTTAAGTACTTAAGTACCTATAAGGAAAGGTTACTTAAGTGCTTTCCCTAAAATAAAAAACTGACTAAGAATATGGCCCTGTATCAGTCATCTCTCTTCACTACCATCAATATAATCTATATTGAAATAATAGCATCACACTACAGACTTTTAATTTTTATACTAATTTTGTTGGGATACGATTCCCTCACTACCTCACGAACATGGAACATCACATTGACTAACACTGTATGTAACATACTATTACATTTATTCGTTTTACATGTGGCGACACTGATCGCCAATATAATATTCTTTCCACCACTGCTCGACGGAGAATGTTCTCCGTTAGTCAGTCGTTGTACTAACGTCATTAATAAACATTTTTCAAGATGGAAGTCCGTACTTATCTTTTCTGTGTAACGTGATCAGACCTCACCTCAATATGATAGCAGAGCTGCGGGCAAAAGAAAGTGGTAAATTGAAACGTGATATGTGATAATTGTGTAATTTATTAATATTTGAAAGTTCGTGTTTCACGCAAAGTGAAAGGCTTAGTGCCGAGTGATACCTCCACGCAAAGTGGTAGGAAAAGTTAAAATTCATGAACAAAAAAGTTCGATTCAGTGATTAAAGTAACTATCCTGAAAAAGTTAAATGTTCAATTAAAGTAAATCAACAAATTAAAAGTGTAATAAAAGTGAAATTAATGAAAACAACGGTAAAGTCTTGGGCGCCTGTGAAAACGTCAAAGTCCAAAGTCTGGAGAAAACAGATCAGATACGAGAGGATTTTATGGTTTGGTAAACCGGTGCACACAATCAAAAACGGTTGGCAATTGTTTATGCTGTGTTCCAGAGAGTGAAACAGTGGAAAAAGATCGAAAATTCAGAAGTCGCAGAGGAAAAGCGTCGGAGTTTGGTGTCAATAGGGCAAGGTAGCAGTAGAAAAACATCAAAAAAACACGAAAACAGGACAAGAAGATTAAAGATAAGTAAAAAGTTTAAGTTAATTAATGTATATTTCGTGTGATTTTGCCCAAAATTAATCTGAAAAAATTAAAATTATAGTAAAATAAAATTATATTTCAATATATTTCAGGTAAATTTTCAACCAAATCCTAAGTAAAGTTGAAACTTGAAAGGTGATATCAATAGCCTTCAAACGTTATCTTGTTGGTTGAGAATTGAAAGAAAAAGGAAATCTTTGTTGGACAAGATTTATCAAATCCAACAATAGAAAACCTACATTTCGAACATTGACATTAGTGACAGATTTTTTCCTGTTCACATACAATAAAAGATCGATTCAATTGATGTAGATTGATAAATTGTTTTTCTTTCAGTAGTCATCATTTCCATACTTGTTAAATAATTTTGCATTTGGTATTAATTTGAACTTTAACGTGTTTGATAGAATCATCGGTATTCTGAAACAAGACCTGGGACTTTGATTAATTTAATTTCGAACAATTTCGACAAACAAATCACAGTAATTTGACCACTCAAGAAGCAGAAACAACGGCGGAGAAATCACCTCATCGTCGGCAATATATATTTCGTAAGATTTAATTTAGAATATTGACTAATTATTGAAAATCATAATATAATATATTTAACTTGCATTCCCAATCGAGCGGTCGAGACTGTGTTGTGCATTATCATGTGGTTAAGACCGTGTTACCCCCTAGAATTAAGTTCTCGTGTTTCTGAGGCAGGATCTAAACTCCCGAACACCCAAAAGTTAATAATAAAATGTCAAGATTTGACACAAAAAAGGTATTTGATGGGAGAAATTATGATGCCTGGAGGACCACGATGGTCTCAACACTCTATGCAGAGGGATTGTACCCGATAATGCATGATGTTGAGACCGAAGTGCTGTTTTTGGGACTGGAACTAAACATTTTTTTAAACCCTGAATCTGGCAATGCTAGTTTGGCTAATAGGATGGCATATTTCCGCAACCAAGAAAAATGCAAGGCTTTAATCTACCAGGGATTAAACAACGAACTTATTGAAAGGGTAAAAGATTTAAAAACGATAAACCAAATTTTAAAAGTCTTAGATGAAAGGTACAAAAGCTGCACGCAGGTTACGTATATTAACACGAAGCAGGCCTTTCAGAGGTTAAAATTTAATAGTGATGGGAACATGAGAAGCTACTTAGATGTGTTCTCTAGATCAGCACAAAAAATAAGGGACTGCAGTAAAAATTTAGACAAACAGGAGGAGATAGAACAACTCCTAATATCACTGAACATGGACTACGACATGAGAAGGCTGGAGTTTAATACCTTAAGCCAGGATCAAAAAACGATCGAAACACTCCATGCCATGTTGATCTAAAGATCGGATAGATTATATGATGAGAAGAAGTCTAGACATTTTAACAATAAATTTCGTAATTTCAATAATAATAATAAAAATCAGAGATTCCAATACGGAGGAAACTATAATAGATATAATAACACAAATAGGAATCAGAACTATAATCAAAATGTAGATCAGGGGAAAATGACATATAATAATAATCAAAAGTCAGAAACGCCTCAAAATAATAATAATTACAAAAATAGAAAATATAATAATAATCAAAATCAAAATAATTTGCCAAATTCGAACAACGTAGTATGTTTTAAGTGCCATGGCAAAGGGCACATAGCCAAAGTATGTCTGTCAAATAAAGAGGGTGTAAAACCCCAAGATAAATTAGATGGTCCTGCACAGAATACAAGATACGGACGAAACAATCAAAATAATAGTAATAATAAAAAGAAAAAAGAAAATGACGTTCAGTGGTCAATGATGATAAGGTAGAAAGGCCATGAACCAAACAAAAACAATAAATTAATAAATTTAATAACATCTAGAGACATGAAGCAGGAGCCAGAGTCAAATTATGTTCCTCTCACCAATAGAATAATGTTAGATGGTGGAGTGGTTGCCCACGTCATATCTGACTTGTCAAAATTGTCTAACCCCATAATTCTGGAAAAGCCTATCAAATTGGAATGTGCTATCCAGGATACATTACTAATTGCCACACACATAGGAACTATGTTTATCAGGGTGGAAAATTCAGAGAGGAATCAAACAGTTATAAGATTAAAGAATGTACATTACGTACCATCCCTGAATGTAGATCTTATGTCAGGAATTAAGATAACAGAAAATAGGGCACTGGGCATAGATCAGAATTTCTCTGCAGCGCACATATACGTCCGAGGAACGGACGAGGTAATTTTTTTGGCCCCAAAAATAAGGGGGGTATACATGGTGAAGTACGAAATTGTACCGGAATCTATGGTCAATATTATAGAAAATGAAGATGATTTAAATAAAATATGTCCCTATAATAATGGATCGAATAAATTGGCATGTATGCCTAACATAAATTCCCAGGATGAATGGATGGAATACGAAATAGAAGAGGAAATAATTGAGGAAAGTCATGAGGAAAATGAAGGGAATGGAGAGAATAATGATACACAAGAAAATATAGATAATAATAACGAATATAATAATGATATAATAAAATTTAACGATGAAAATGATAATAATAACCCACAAAATAATAAAATGAATGAAGGTAGTGGTGAAATGAATGAGGATGTAGGTATAAATAATAATAATATAACAGATAATAATAATATAGTAAATAATAATCACGAATTAAGCCAGAATATAGAAAAATTAAAAATAGATAAAAAAATGATATGGCATAGGAGATTGGCACACTTATCAGAAAAAAATTTAAAATTCTTGACAAAGGTCTCAAGAGGTATTCCGAACGGAATTACATTTTGTGATGACAAATTTGGTCTGTGTGAGACATGTGTGAAAGCAAACTCTAGGAGATTGGGACACGGTGGAACCCACACTAGACCGGAAAGAAAACTGGAATTTGTTTTGTCAGATACAATGGGCCCCTTTTCACCAGGTATATATGGTGAAAAGTACGTTTTAATATTCGTGGATCATGCCACAAAATATACTTTTATCTCCACTATTGAAAAAAATCAATGGTTTTTGAGGAGTTTAAAAAATTGTACATGAAATTAAAATCGAAGTTCTCGGATCACCCAATAGCTACGTTAAGATGTGACAATGCAGGGGAGTATCTGGATTCGAATATGAAAACATTTTGTGAGGAAAATGGCGTAAACCTTGAGCCTGTTGTTCCGTATTCACCAGAGTTGAATGCGATGGCCAAAAGGCAGAATCAAACGATCATGGCAAGGACAAGGGCCATGTTGTTCGACTCTGATCTGGATTTCAGTTTCTGGTCTTTGGCTGTTCTGACGGCTGTTTACGTTATAAACAGAAGCCCAACTAGGGCCAATAGAGATCATAAGACCCCTTTCAAAATGTTTTACGGCATAAAGCCAGACCTATCTAATATGAGAGTTTTTGGGTCTCTCACTTACAGACATATTCCCATAGAAGTCCGCCAGCAACAAGCCACAAAAAATAGAAGAAAAAAAGTAAATATTGAACACCCAAAACTGGCCCAGAGATCCGATAAAGGAATATTTGTAGGGTATACTAATAGCGGGTACTGTATAAGGGACTCATTAATAGATAAATCACACGTTACATGTGATGTAAGATTTGACGAAACGAAAAATATAAAACAAATAGAAAATAAAGATAATAATAATGAAATAATACAGGATAACAATAATATAATAGAAACCCCTGTAATATTAAATTTATTTAAATAAAGATATAAAAATTACATCGAGGACCACATCCCTCAAAAATGGGAGGATGTCGAAAACAACCCTTTTAGGGAAGAATGGCAACAAGCCATTACTGACGAGCTGAAGTCTCTATCTGATATGGGCGTGTGGGAAGTCGTCCCAAGGGAGAGAAATGTGAGGTTAGTGGATACAAAGTGGTGTTTCACCACAAAACCCGACAACCAAGGCATTCACATACCGAAAGCCAGGTTGGTTGCAAGAGGGTTTAAAGATCTCACTCACTATTCTCTAACTGAAACATATGCCCCGGTAATCCAATATTGGCTGATAAGATGGATATTATCCATCACAAATAAGTATAATTTAAATATAACACAGTTCGATATAAAAACAGCGTTCCTCAATTCACAAATAAAATACCCTATATTTATATCAAACCCTAAAGGATGCCAATTAGGTGAAAATAATTGCCTAAGATTAATAAAGTCTATATATGGACTGAAAACGTCTTCCAAAAGTTGGTACGACTTACTGAATTCAACAATAATTCAAGCTGGATTCACCCAATCAAAAATAGATAGATGTTTATATATAAAACAAGATAATAGCGGTGCAATGGCATTTTTAATAGTCTACGTGGATGACATGTTGTTGGCTAGTAACCACAACGAGTGGATACAAGACTTAATAAATACCTTCAATAACAATTTCACCTTAAAAATAGAAAATAATCCAACTTTCTTCGTGGGATTTGAAATAAATTGGGATATTTCTAGAAAACAAATTATATTAACACAAAATAGATATATTGATAAAATCCTCCGGAAATTTGGAATGACAGAATGTAACCCATCTTCCACACCTATCGAGACAGGATTAAAAATAAATAGGCTGTAACAGCCAAAAGAGGTGGTAATGTACCTAATTAGAACCACTTTCGGTATTACACCATACACGAAATATCACGTACTGTAAAAGCAGTAATACTTCTTAAATAAATTCAAGTTTATCATCCACAGACTATCGTGGACCTTAACATTAGTTAGAGACTCAGTAATATTTAAAACACATGAGTGAGTTTACACATTTAATAAAATAATAATTTGTACATCACAGTACACAAATATACGTTAATATTTATACATATACAATCACAATTCAACAAGCAAGACTATCTGTTCACTAGAGACTTCTACAAGAGAGGTTCCAGGTACTTAGAAGTAGCTGTCGAGGAACTGTGTCTTATTCCACTGAATCGAGGGATTATATACTCGTTCAGGGTATGAAAACGTACGTTTTGGATAGGTAAAGTGAGGTGGGGTGTTATTATTATAGGGTTGTGCTGACTCATCGAGTACTCGAGGGACAGGCACAATTAGGTCATGAATATACAGAAAGTATATCTATATTCATAAAATTAAATACGGGTAAATTAGTGGTTGTTTATAAAGAGTTATAGGATGACAATTGTTGATAAATATCTACGTTTTTGGTATTCGAAAATGTGTGAACGAATATGTTCGTCATTTCTAAAAATAGACGAAAATATACGTTACACAATTCTCCGGGGGAACAAAAAAAAAAATCAGGAAAAAAAAATTTTCCAAAGTCTATCCAACAAATACAAATTTCTTAATAATTATGCATGATTAAAATTACGTCATATAATGCGAGTATAAGTATATATACTTAGAATAAAATATTTACGAATATTGATTAAAGTAACAAATTTTTTCTTAGATATATAGGTGATTTGTATATCGTATTATTTTACATAATTTTTTACAGTGCTGTGCTTTTTGTTAAGTTAGTACTATTTCGATGGGAGGTTAATTTTAAATATACTATAATAAACATTAACATAAACGAGATTGTAATTAACCACAATAAGAATATCCCATTGACAAAAGTTAGATAATCATTAAAATTTTGATCAGGTATTTGTAATTCAATGGATTTAATTTTGTTCTCCAAGTCGTTAACTGGAACAGTGTGAGGAACAAAATTTTCCCATTTGGGGTTGTAGACCTTTGTCGTTGCCAGATCTATGGCAAGATCAAAAGGTTCTGTTGAATCAGAAAAATATGTTCACAGGCGTGGTAAATGGTTTTTGATTTTAATAGTCTCTTCCAAAGATTCAGAGAGACAGGGGATTTCTATTGGGATAATTACTGTATTTTTATTATTTTCGTCGATATTTTCAATTTGGATATGACAAGGTACATCCAGAATGAATGTTCCGGGGGAATTATTATTTATTTTTAGTTTTTCAGATTTTTTCGTAATGGAATTAGTTGCTACAAGGGAGTTAAAGTTTACGATAGCGAATTTGGTGTGTCCAATAGGATGCACTAATGTTTGATTGTTATTAAGATTACATTTAAACGAGCAGGATTGCAATAAGTTTTGATTTAGGTCTTGAAAGAAAAGATTCTTTGCACAAGAAGACAATTTATCACTTCCTCTATTAGAAGGAAGGAAGCATAATGGTTAATCCGAGTTACAGTAATGGAGATTAGTTCCACTAATATAACGTACGGAGTTTGTTCTGATTTCGTGAATAATCAGAGATGGTTCTTGATCCCAGCTACACAGTTCATTAGAATGACTTTTGAATGTGAGTGGAATGAAGTCGTAAATTTCGTATTTGGAATCTAATTGTTTTAGGGGAATTTTGATTTCTAGTTCTAACGTATTTTTAAAGAAATTACAGTTTACAAGTTCAGCATGATAGTAGTTTTGAATATCTTTAATAGGGATTGCTAGATTAAGATCTAGGTTTTTTGTAATCTCCAAAAGTTTTAATATGTCTTTTTCTAATATTTCTTTCGAAATAATTGAGGAGAGGATCATATGAGATTTACAAGACGTTAGGATATTTGATGATCTCAACGTATTAATAAGGTAATTGTCATAGAATCCTTGTATGTAATTTAGAGAGATTAGAAGTTCATGTTCTTCTAATGAATTTTCCATAAAAGAATTTGTATGCGAAATGAATTTTGTCATAAAATTATTTGTATGGTCAATAAAGCTATGCAGATTAGTGGACATATTTACCAATGCTACATGCTCGTTTAATAGTTGATTTTTTATAATATCGTATTCTTCTTTCAATGAGATTTCATTAGCCAGAAAGTTTCATCCATCTCTAAAGTTTAATACTCGACAGCAAAAGCGTAGCGCATCTCCGAAGAAAGATCTGATCAGAGTGAATACGCTTTGTTTGCTTCCGATGGAAGATGGCGTTGAATAGAAGTCATGGATCATAGCGGTATTTTGTTCTTTAAGGTTTATAATAGCGTTTTTTTGACGTTTTGCCATTTCTGCATATCTGCAATTTTTCCAGGTTGTTTCATTGCACAACCGATGTTTAAAATTTGTTGCCAATAGTTTATCTGCTGATTCATGTAAGTCTAGCTTAATAGAGTAAATTATTGGGGCAGATTTAGAATATACGAAAATATTGCTTATTTCTTGAAAATAAGCGCCAGTTGACGCCATCGTAATCCTATATGGGTCAGACGATGTTCTTTGCACAATAGTAATTGAAGAAATAATTATTGCGAAATAGAAAAGTAGATTCGTATACATTTTCTGAAACAGAAAGAATGCAACGTCTTAATTATTTACGATAAAGATGGATTATGAATTTTAGGAATTTATTTCGACGTGAACTAATTGGGGCACTGGGAAAGACAAATTTTGCCGACATTTACATTATAAATTTCGGTCAAGTGATTAATATAAAATTATTGATTTCGACTGGTTAGTCTGTATTTTGTATTCGCTCGTTCCGGATCTGTTTGATTTTCTGCTTACTATCTCTCGTGTGTTTTTTTTGTAATTTCTAGTGTTTGTTCGTGTTGCCGATTTTTTAGTGAAGTGTTTGTGCATGGATTTTTTTTTTCTTTTTATTATACCATTTTTTATTTGTTATACCCAAAAAAACCATGTCGATCGTTTACATGAATGATCGAATGTTCATGTCGTCGGGTGTTGTTGAGGCCAATGAGACCTGGTTTCTTGGAGACCAGGTTCTCACGAAGATTCGACAGTTTCAAGGTTGTATGTGTGAGCCTCGACTGTACTTCTTGCTCCACCATCTTTTTTCACTATTCTATCGTGTGTCCACCGTATCTGATCGTGGTGACTTTTTAAACAATTTTGAACCATCGCGGATCCCAGGTGAGGTTATCAAAGATGATTTAAGTTACTGGAGCCATTTGGTCCGGTTTACCTGCAGCCCCGATTCAGAGGAATATGCGAAGAAGCTATTATTCGAGCTTCGCATATTCTATCCACATTCCATGGTCGTCGAGTTTGGGTAACGATTACTACAAACCGCGTTTATATCTTTCGATCTCCACTGCCAAGTTCCACCTCCAACGTCACTACGATGCCACATAATATAACCGAGCGATGTCGTATCGCAATGGATGGCTGCTGTCCGAGCCGACTGTTTACTCTTTTTTATGGAATACTCCTTCCATAGAAGAGAGTATGTCCACTGAGGAGAGCGGGTCCTCAGACGGCGCTCAAGACCAGGGGAATGCGTCCCCAAGTTAGACCAAGACCAGCAGTTCACCCAGTGGGGAACAATTGGAGGAGTTCCTAGAAGGATATTCCGAGACGTGGGCTATTGGTAAGTTTTTTTATTTTTCACTCAAATACTTTTAAATAAATTAATTTTCAAATAAAATTTGCTTCAAAGAGAAAGAAGAGGAGAGAAAAAAAATTTCTATGACTAAATTACGTCGGAAAGTGTAAGGGGAAAGGGAGGGAAACTAAAGAAGAGAAGAGGGAGAAAAAAAAACAAACAATAAAATCAAAATCGTGATTGAAAAAACTATGTAACTACAGGTAATATACTTTACACATAGTTACTTTGGTTTTTTCCGAAGGCGACCCCTTGGTTTGGATACAATTTGCGTTGGGATGGGACTTTCGAGGATTTCGTCGTTCTCTTCCGATTTTATTTCTATATTTATTTCGTTGTTATTACTAGACTTATACGGGATTAATTGTCGTACGTGAACTGTTTCGTCATACGCCGTTTTATCATCTGTTTTAATATGAATTATGTAATTTAGATCCGTGACCTTTCTAACAATTTTATATGGTCCGGTATATTTGTTTTTATTTTTGCGACGTTTTTTGATTGACGCAGCAAAACAAGGTCATTAGGTTTGAAGTCAATGATCTTATGGTGTGCGTTATAATGTTTGCGTTTTTTTCCGATGCTTTCTTTGCTAAGCCCGGCGTTTTTTCCCACGTTTGAAGGAGATTTTCAATTTCTTCTTCACGAGTTGTTTTATTACCATCGTTCTCTGGTAATTCCAGTAAATGTACTTCTGGGTTGAATCCATGAAGTAGGTAAAATGGGGATTTATTATTTAAATGTTCAATCGGTCTTATATTATATGCAAAAATAATTTTGTTAATGGTTTCGATCCATTCTTTTTCGTTTGAATGGTCGTATTTTGACAATGATTTTTTAATGACACCGTTGATTTTTTCAACGAGTCCTTGCGAATGGGGGGAATAAAAAGAGTAGTAAATAATTTTGATATTATTCTCTTCGCAAAATTTACGGACGGATTCATTTGCAAAATGACCTCCGTTGTCGCAAGAAATTTTTCCTGGGGTGCCATACGTATAACAAATAAATTTCAAATACTCGATTACACATTGAGCATTTGGGTTTTTTGTTGGACATATGGTACAAAAATTTGTGCTTTTGTCAACACCAACAAGCACATACGAGTGTTCATAATCGGTGTTAAATTTCCCAATGAAATCGATCTCTAGATGCGAAAATGGTTTAGGGTTTTCAATTTCTATATGTTTGAGGTAGACAGCCTCTTTCGGGGAATTTTGTGCCATTTGACACTCATGACATGACAGTACATATTCTGTTATTTTTTGTACCATGTTTATAAAGAAAAACTGGTTTTTTATTTTATTTTTTGTTTTTTTAATTCCAAAATGACCTCCATACAACGGATCGTCATGTAGTTTTTTTAGGACTATCGGAATTAATTTTTCAGGGATTACAGTAACCGCTTCATCATACGATGAGGTTGGGTTAGGTAATTTCTTTAACACATTATTTTCATCAAGAAAGTATAATTGTATTGTACGATTTAATTTTCGTATTTTATTTTTATCTTTTTTAATTTCGTTGTAATTTAATAACGAAATAACATTTTTCCAATGCAAATCATTTTCCTGCATTGTTTTTAAATTTTCGGGTAATTCGATTTTTTGGAGGGGTTCAGAAGTTTGATCTTCTGATTGGGGAAGTGATGTAATGTCGGGGTTTGACATTTGCGGGACATCGGGAGTCACAGGAGGGGTTGGGGTGACCTGATTATCAAGATTTGACTCTCTTTTAAAAGCAGATCTTGTGACTATGTTAGTAGTTAGGTTGGGACAATTTTCAGAATGGTTTAATTCATTCTGTCGGGTTGTGGTTTGTACCATGGGATAATATGGGAAAGTTGATGCAGGGGAAGGAGGGTAATAATGTTTTTGGGACGTCGTACTTGGGTAGTACCACGTATTTTGGTTTTGATAAAATACAGGATTTAATGGGGCAGAATTGCCATTGTGAATTCTACACAGAGTATTCACATTTTTTTCTTCATCCTGAAGAGCATATTTTTTATCTACTAAAAATTCACCTTTTTCAAATGTAATTTCGTCCTGTTCATCATGAGGACGAGATAACATATCAGCCATGCAATTATTTTTTCCAGCAATATGTTTAATTTGGAAACTATATTCGTTTAATTTAGATATTAATCTGATTAGTCTTGGGCTGGGAGTATTAAATTTCTGATGATAAATCAAAGGCTTATGATCCGTGTATATTACGAAGCGTAACACTAGTAAGTATCCATGGAAATGGGCTAATGCATTTGTAATTGCTAACATTTCCAAGTCGAAAGAATACAATTTTGACTGGGCAAGTTGGACTCTTTCTGAGAAGTATCCAACTGGATATTTATGCTTCGTAATGGGATTAGTTTGCAGCAACACTGCACCTAATGCAATTTTCAAAGCATCAACTTCTACACAGGTTTCCAATTTTGGATTGTAAATTGCTAATACAGGTTTGGAAATCATTTTTTCTTTTAATTTTTCAAATATTTCAAGATGTTTTTGATTTAATTTAATTTTTGCATTTGATTTGCTGTCTGTTCCTCTTAGTAAGTCAGTAAGAGGGGCAGTAATTTTAGCTAAATTAGGAATTAATTTCCTATGATAATTTATTGATCCTAAAAATGATCGTAATTGTTTTAACGTATTAGGGTGATTTAAATTTTTTATTGCCTCAATGTTTTTGTTTAGTGGGCGTAATTCATTATATCGGACCGTATATCCTAATATTTCAATTTCGTTCATTGCAAATTGACATTTTTTTGTTTTTGTTTTTAAATTTACTTTATTTAATCTTTTTAGTACTTCCCTAGTATTTTCGAGACATTCTTCGAAAGTTTCTCCGAAAATACAAATATCGTCCAGGTAACATACCATTTTTTTCCAGAATATATCATGGAATATGTCATCCATGATGGTTTGGAAAATGGACGGGGAAATGCTTAAACCTATTGGGGTAGAATTGAATACATATCCAATTCCATCCACATTTATTCCAGTGTATTGTTTAGATTCTTCCGTGAGAGGAATCTGTAAATATCCACTGTTTAAATCAATTGTTGTAAACCATTTTTTATTTCTTAAATATGGCCAAATAACATCAATCGTCGGGACACGATTATTATCCGTAATAATTCTTTGGTTCATTCTTCGGTAGTCTACTAATACTCGATAGACTCCATCTGGTTTCTTTTTTACAAATATTGGGGATTCAAATTTTGATTTTTGTTTTTTTAGGACACTTACTTTTACTAGGTCATCGACCAGTTTATGTAGGGCCTCATGTTCTGCGTGTGAAAATTTAAAATTTCTACACCGCAGTGGGGTTTCGTCGTCTACTCGGACAACTTGTTTGGGTACTTTACAGATAGAGACTTCGTCTGTTTTTCCCGTAAAAATATTGTTAAATTCATTAATTATTTCATAAATTTTTATTTTTTGTTCAAGCGACAATTTTGGATTAATCGGGATAGGGTTTCCTCGATTATCCTTAAAAATAGTATTTTCTGATATTTTTTCTATTTGGCAGGAATTAATTTCTACTGCACTACTTAATTCAAATTTTCCTAAGTATTCGCCTTTATAGATCACGTGAGGTCTGTTATTGTGATTAACAGCCGCTATCGTGTCTTCTGATACAATTACAAAGAAATTATGTTTTTCTTCCATGGATGTTTCACACAGAAACTCCAGGTGTTCAGGCAAAGTTGCTAAGATTAGCACTGAATTTGCCTCTATTTTAAAAGTTTGGGGGGCATAATATTTAAAGGGCTTAACATAACCTAACTTATTTTCTTTTTCAATAGGGTAATTGTGACATTTAGGCATGTCAAAACATCGCTTTTCATCACCACACGGTAACGTGAATTTGTTTTTTGAGAAGTCCATTTTGGCTTTATGGGTTGATAAAAAGTTGTAGGAGGGAGTGTTAGAATTCCAGCTATATATGATGGTCCTATCTTGTCTCCACCTTGGTACACTCTACAGTTAATAATACGTACTATAATATTTCTGTGTGACCTCACGTAATCATGTAAACTCTGTATGTCAGGAACTCACGTTAAGATGAGTTCACTTCTGTTCTGTATCTCGTATGCTGAACATACAAAATATATTCTTCTCGTGATTATTTACTGTTTTATTGAATCCTCCAATAGTTTATATTAGAATAACAAACACATGTGACAAAAAATTGTTTATTGTGTCACGATTATACAACAACTAAGAGGTACAAAGAACTAAGATGGTAGAACTAGTCTTCAACGGTTGATCGTAGAACATTCTGGAAGATCGATATATTATCGAAATTATATCAATAGTTTGATGTTGATATTTAGATAAGTTCTGTTCTCATTCTATTTATATCTAGTTCTCTTTTAGCAGTACTGAGTTCTTTCAGTTTACTTTTTCAGTAATACATACTTGAATTCAACTCTAACACACCCTCATATTACTTGCAAAAGTAAATGACTATAAGTATCATGTAAATGTCATGTATTTAATTAACAAACAAACATAAGTATCATTTGAGTCTTTTAGTGTAACAGATCAATTTAGGAACCAAAAAACAAAACAATATAAAATTAGATAATTGACTGACTTAAATCTAAGAAAGGAATAATACTATATAAAAGTTGATCTGTATATGACTTAAATGTCTAAATATCAAAACACAACAAAACAAAACTTATAAAATAAATGACTCAAACTTATATAAACAAAGTATCACAAAATTTCAATCACAATACAGAAAGTTTCCTTATGAAATAAATGTCAAAAAATAGATAATAAACAAATTGAATGCTTTTGTGACTCTCAATCGGATTTTTGTGACAGTGTTGAAATTAAAAGATAATACATGTCTAGTTAGTTTGGGAGGATAATATTTAACCAAGAATCGTATTTTTCAAGTAATGATAGAAACAGATTTAATTGAACAACATTTAATGGACGATTAACTAACGGACAAAATACATTTGAAATTGTGAGTGGAGAAACAAAAAATTCCCCACTACGGCGTAACAGTATGTGTAAGAATATAAATACGAATATTGTATGTTAAGATTTCAGTGTTGCCAAGTAGTGGACGAGATATGTAAGAGTTACACTCCAACACCCCCCTGAACTCTTAAAGATCGAGTACAAAATATGTAATTAAAAGGTATATATATATATAAAATATTGCATGTAAATAAAAAAAATTGAACATTTTGTTTTAATTGAAAAAGGTAACATAGGTTTACATTTTTATAAATGGTAACTAAGATCTGGATTGACTTTAGATCTATTAAAACCAATTTTTAGTATTTTACTATCTAATAATTTATACCAAGATTTGGATGCTATCTTCAAACCATACATGGCCTTTTTAAATTTTAATATTTTATTAGAATCTATTATCACATCTATAGGTGGTTTTAAATATAATGGAAAATTTATTAGGGAATTTAAGTAGGCTGTCTTAACATCATATTGTGTAATATTCAAATCAAATTTATTAGCTATTGAGAATATCCATCTTATAAAGCCAGGCTGGTGCAACAGGTGCAAAGGTCTCCCCTAATTTATATTCGGTTCTATCCTAGAATCCCTGAGCCACTAATCTTGCCTTTGGTTTATGATGACCCTTCTCATCGGGTTTGGTTATAAAGACCCATCTAGTATCAATTAAATTTGGTTGTTTTTCATACAGTACTTCCTCCCAAACATCCATGTCTTTCAAAGATTTTAATTCATCCTGAATGGCACTTTTCCATTCTTTTGAAAGGATTATTTTCTACATATTGAATATTTTTAGGAATACAGTCCTCTATATATCTATTATCATAGTATTTGGCTATGTTACAAACTATGGGTGGAATAATATTTAGATCGTTAATGTATTCGGATGGTTTTGCTATTAAATTATAAAAATCCTTTAAATAAGTTATATTTTTATTTTCATCGAATTTTACATCGCAGGCTATATTATATTTATTAGAAAAGGGATCTCTCAAACAATAGCCAGTAGTTGTGTAACCCATTAAAATGTTCTTTTTCGATCTATTAGAAAGTTTGGGATCAATTTTATTTTGTTTCTTTTTAATTTGAGTAATAGCATTGCGTTGTCTGATTTCCATAGATATGTGTTTGAAGGCCAGTGAACCAAAAATCTTAATATAATTTAGATTAGGTTTACAGTTGAAAAACATTTCGAATGGCGTTTTAAAATCTGGATTTAATTTAGTTGGGGATCTATTTATTAAGTAAGCCACTGTGGTGGCTGCATATGTACAAAATTGTAAATCTAAATTACTGTCTTCTCTCTTTCAGTGGCAATTTGTGACTTTTCACTCAATTCAAATTCATTTTCTCCCTCTGAATCGGTATTTTGGGGTGATGTTTCATTTGAAGAAATAGTTGAATATTTATTTTTATTAGTTGAATTATTATTTTTACGATTTCTTTTAATTTTCTTTTTCTTGGCAGTTAAAATTACTTCAGAATCTATTTCTCTATTAAAATTTTCTGGTATTCCATTAGTTAAATCAACTTGTGTATCGTCCTCAATATTATTCGAATTTATTAAATCAATTCTCAGTAGACCTTCTTTTTCAAAATAATTTCTGGGATATTTATCTTTAAAAGAAACAGATTCCATAAATATAACATTGCTTGACTTTATTAATAATAACCTTGACTGAGGGTTTGACCTTACTAAAATACAACTTTCACCATCTTTTCCAAATTTTGATTTCTTTGTTTTGGCATGATGAAGTTTTCAAATGGCTATACATCCAGAATGGTGTATATAATCTATTTTAGGTTTTCTGTTTCTTAACATTTCGTAAGGAGTTTTCATATTATGTTTCTTATGAGGTAATCTGTTATGAATATGTATTACTTGTTGAAAAGCCAATTCCTAAAATTCTAGTGGTAGACCACTATCGATCATAAGTGCTTTAGTTTTCTGAATACCTGTTAAATTAAATCTTTCTGCTGTACCATTTAATTCAGGTGTGTCAGGGGGAGTAATTTCTAATACGATACCTTCTTTTTTTACTATTCTTTTAATGTCAAGGGTTAAATATTCACATCCACCATGTATTTTTAAATACAAAATTTTTACTTTATTATTGCTTAAATTTGTTCTCATGGTTTCAATAAATTCTTTAAATGCCTTACCAACTTCAGTTTTATTTGTCATAGGTCATTGTATATCTAGTGTAGTTGTCAGTAAAAGTTGCGACATATGAACTTTTACTGATAACACCTATTGGTTTTATTGGTCCCGTTAAATCACTATGTATTCTAAATAAAGGTTTATTGGCTATTTCTCTGACTGATTTGTGTTATTTTGGCTAGTCTACATATTTCGCATTCTTGTAATTCTATTTCAAAATTTACATTATTTAAACAATTGTATGTATCTGACGCTTCCTTTAGATAGCTCATTGATGCATGTCCTAGCCTAAAATGATATAGATATCCTAATTTCCATTTTACTGAAATTTCACAAGGGGGCTTTGAATTATTTAAATCTTCTATAATAATATCTGCACCAAGATCAAGATATTCATGAAGTTTTTGATGAGATTTTAAAATTTTATTTTCTTTTAATCCATTTACATAACTATGATCTACAACTTTATTTTCATTCTCACTTTCTGACCTAACATCACAAATTTTAGAATAACTATGATCAATTAATCTTTTATTATTAACTTTACTTGATTCATTATTATCTGAACTATCTGATGAATCTATACATTTTTCTGTTAAGTAAATACTTTTATTATTTGCCAATTAAAAATTAAACCACCAATATTTACCAATTTTGTTTCCTTCTAGCACAACTTTATTATTAGTTTCATTTCGAATTTCAGCGATTTTATTTCTGAATATTGCATAATAACCCAATTTGGTAATTCTATGTATCGAAAGTAAATTTTCACCAAATTTATTGGAATATCTTATTTTCTTTATAATTACATTTTGTTTTTCTAAATTTTTGAATATTAAATATCCTTTGTGAGTTATCTGAATGTCTGCCAGTTTATCTTTATTTGCACAAGAAATAAATTCGGATTTATCTAATATTTTAATATCAACCAGATCACTTAAACGATTTACGAAGTGGTCTGTAGCTCCAGTATCAGCTATAAATTTTACTTTACGATGTCTGAGGACTGAATATAGTTTTGTAAATTTATATCTTTTAAAATTGGACAAATGACTAGACTTATTTGTACCTTTGCTTTTAATTGACTGTTTTGATTTCTGGGAACTATGTGATCTATCATCACTGCTCGATGAACTGCTTGAGCTTGACAACGAAGTTGACAAGTTTCGAGACAAATCACTCGTACTTGGGCTCCTGTTTCATTTCCTCCATGTTGATCTTGCTCCTTTTTTATGATATGAGCGACTTGACTTTTTCGATTTATGTTTACAATCATTTTTTCTTTTCTTCGCTGGTCTTTTAACTATGTCAACGTTCAATGTCTCATTGTCTGTAACTTTTGGTGTGGAATTAGTTTTGTCATCAGTGGCTTTGACAAAATAAATTGGTTTAAGTTTGGGCTTGACTTTTAACTTAAAATAACAATTCCAGTATATGCTACCTTTTTGTGTCTGTTGTCTCTGTTCTCTTGGAAGTGGATTAATGCCTCTTGATTTCTTACAATGCTTTGCAATATGACCAAATCCTCTGCAATTAAAGCATCTATATGACGTTTTTCCTGAAAAATTATTATTAACATATGTAACTTCATTGCCTCTAATTTACAACTTTCATTCCATGCTTTATTTGCCACTCTTATTTTCCTATCTGTATCCTCAAATTTCTCAAACCAATCATTCAATTTCATACTTTCCTGGTAATATTTTGTCGTATAAATGTCTGTCATTACTAAATTACTCATAATTGTCTGACGTTCTCTATAATCTATAATTCGTTTCATACATTTTGTTGGACATGGTTCACCAAAAATTAATTTCCCATGTTCGTCATCTAACCATTCAAGTAGAACTGCCTTAGCATCACATCTATTTCTAGCATCATTAGTATCTAAAATTACAGGATTTATCAAATCAAACGCTTTTGAAAAACTATATCTACTGACAAACATGTTAAATGACTCTAACCAAATTCAAAAATCAATATTTAAACTTAATTTCTCAGGAGTTACTTTAATTTTACTTCTATGTTCCTTCTCTCATTTTGAAAAATTATTTTTCTCAAAATCAGTATTTTTTAAATGTCTAACGTTTAAATTTTGATTATTATTTTCAAGTGTCAAATTCTTACCTCTAACATTTTTTTCACTTGTTCTATTCGTTAATTCTTCATCAATATCTAAATATTGTTTCAAGAGGTCTTCAAAAATGTCTGTACCTGTCAACTAATTAAATGTCAAACTTTGCCGTTGCATATGTTCAATCGACTCTAGCTGAGTAGACTTTTCTTTGCCATTCAATGACCTTTTCAGTGACTGATTAAATGTCTTATCTGTGGCAGTATTTGTTTCTGTTGTCTGTCCACTTGCTATATTTCTGTCCCAATCTTCTTGATCGGTGGTCGTACATGTCTGATAATCCATGGCTGTAGATTGACTGGGTTTGTTTGTAGCTACTGTCTACTGAATGACTATCGCAGCTTCCTTCTCATATACTGCTGACTCCTGCTGAAGCAAACAAATTGACTCCTTGGTTTCCCATTCCGGACCAGGTTTATCAATCGGATCATGATCAAATTTTGGCAAATCTTTCAAATTTTCATATGTCTTTTGACAGTCTTCATCCACTATTCCGTTCCTCTTTATCTAATCCTCTATCAACAGATTTAATTTTTTAATCAGGCCCAGTTCAAGTCCATGTACCAACCATGTACATGATGCCGGATCCAATTTGAAATATTTATCAATTCTAAACTTTATCGTTTTAATGGCTCTCGTTCTCGCTACTAAATCCTTTATGGCTTGATTTAAAAAATCAGATACACTTTCACTAAGTGACTTGTCAGTGTCTGTATCTATTCGTACCGCTTCCTTACCATCAGGTGTCATTGTCATGTATGTTTGGGTTTATTTTGTATCTTTTACAATTTGCTGTTCAAACATAACAAACAAACATACATTAGTGTCTATCTTTATATATCTGTCAAGTAATTCAAATATATGACATATAATATATTAATAACTAGCTATTGGGTCGTATTAATTTATTTCAAATTCGTTATGTCATTCCTTGAATTGAACAAATAGGTTCACATACCTTCCTTAAATGTCTAATTATTTATTTTACTCAAATTAATTTGTCTTAAAAGGACTTGGACGCTTTTAACCTGGCCAGGATTTGTTATGACTTATATCACCTATGTGCATAAATTTCAACTCTAAATTTCTTACAAACTTTTGTCATAACCTACTAACGTCCTCATAGTAGGATTTTATAAATGTCTTGGCACCTCGAATAGCAACATTTTAGTGATTTAGTATTAAACAAATTTTTTTGCTTGCGAGTTTTTATATGGTACATGTTTAAATCATGAATTTTACTTACATGTCTAGGATCAGTCATTTTAATGTTTATTCAAAATTACAACCACTTTTAATACAACGGCATCTTCTATTTTATATCTTTTGCCAAAATCTATAAATGTCAGATATTATTAATGTCTGATTAATGTCTTATAATGTCTATTTCTTTGTCTCAAACACGTTTGCACATTTATCTAACTATTACGTATCTAATTTCATATGTGCACGAAATAACTAATTTGCGCATACTGTTCAATTATCTTATAATCCACACTATTAAATGACTGTAGCTAATAAAATTAATTACTTACTGGTAACCTGCAAATAAAGTGTGGTGTGATTAGCTAATAGAAGGACACCAGCATGTTTGATGTTGCCCAAAACACAAACGAGACAACTTTTAATAACTTATTCATAAACTGACTTTACACGACTAAATAAATGACATAGATTACTTTTGCTTATTGTTGATCATTGCTCTTTGCTACCATATTAGAATAATGAACACATGTGACAAAAATATGTTTATTGTGTCACGATTATACAACAAGTGAGAGGTACAAAGATGTGAAGAAATAGGAATTATCAACTGGTCCAGCCAGATGAAAATGACGACGAAAGACTTTAACTGCACGATAACATTGAAAGAAGATCAGACACACATATTACGAACACATAAATAAAACACCAAATATTCACTTTTCACAAACTTTTATTTTCACACAAGATGGTGAAGATGTTAATTCATCAACGTTTGATGTGCGACAAGAGGCACACAAAATATAGTATCATAGCTGGGTTTCAAACATAAAATCACAGATTACAAATAAGACTAAAAACAGTGTTACCACAACATATGATATGTGAGAATAATAAGCTAACGTATAATATAATTTGCTATCATTCTCACACGCCTCCTCAAATTATAATTATACGAAATGTCAATATAAAACAAATTACTAAATTAATGACTTAAAACTATAAATTGGTCATTACACAAAAATGACAAAAGTCAACAACAACAAAAATTACAACGTGAAAAAATATTAACATATATGGTAAACAAATACAAAAAGTTACAACAATTTTAACATCTCACAAAACATAACAAATTTAGGCCTCGGGCAGCCTTCGTGAAAATGTCACCCAACTGTCACAAAGTTGGTACGTACGAATATTTAAAGTCTACATTTACATGATCGCATACAAAACGGTACTTTACATCTACGTGCTTAGACCTGCGAGTATTCCATTTACCCGAATGCAGGAGCGCCAAGCAACTCTGATTATCCTCATAAATCGTGGCCCTGTCTTTAACTTGAATGCAAAAATCAGTTAATAAATATTTAAACCAAATGGATTCAGTAGTGGCGTCGCATATGGCGATGAGCTCACTCTCAGTGCTAGACAACGCTACAGTTGGCTGCTTTTTGCTGGACCAGGACACCAGAGAGCCATAGACAAAGACACAATATCCAGAGATTGACCATCTTGTAGTCACACAATTACCCCAATCGGCATCAGAATATGTTTCTATAATATTGTTATTATTATTATGTTTGTTTGTAAATGTTAGTTTCTTATCCTTTGTGGTTACTAAATATTTAAGAACCCGTAGTAAATACCTAAAATGTTCATCAGTAGCATGACTGGAAAATTGGCTAAAATACGATATTGCAAAGCAAATATCAGGCCGTGACCCTAGCATTAGGTACATTAGACATCCCAAGAGCTGCTGGTAGTCGTTATTCAACACACTATCACACGCATTGAGATCCCTGTCCAATTGGAGTTTGGGGTCAATAGGTGTGTAGGTAGGTGCACAATTTTCAACACCAAAACGCTTCGCAACAGTCTCAATGAGACCTCTCTGCTCAATTTCCAAGATGCTTTCATCACGATTGTGATTAATGTTTAATCCTAGGTATTTATTAATTTTTCCCAGGTCTTTACATTTAAATCTTTTATTAATTTCCTTTTTAAAATATGTGACTAGTGTTTGACTATTAGAACTTATTATGATGTCATCGACGTATGTAGGTAGATATACTATAGAGTTATTATTTTTATTTGTGAAAATATACAAGCAGTCATCAGCCTTACATTGCACAAAACCAAGAGAGACAAGGAACTCGTTGAACAATCTGTTCCATACCTTAGACGACTGCTTCAGACCATAAATCGACCTATTTAATTTTAATACATTGTTGTGTTTATTTATTTGTGTTTCTATACCTTCTGGTATCTCAAGATATACATCTTCCGACAGAATACCATTCAGAAAGGCACTACATATGTCTATCTGTTCAATATAAAATTTTAATCTATTACTGACTGCCAACAGTGTCCTAACAGTCGAAAGTTTCGCCACTGGCGCATAAACTTCATCAAAGTTATATCCTTTCTTCTGCTGACACCCTCTGGCAACAAGTCTGGCCTTATACAGGACTTTATTATTATTATCATATTTTTTATTAAATAACCAGCGACATGTGATCGCTCTTCCAAGAGCTGTCTAAGAAGCTTGGAGCACAACACAATCACACCACAGCTTACCATCCTCAAGCAAACGGTAAAGTTGAGCGATGGCACAGAGCTTTGAAAGCCTCCATTATGGCTTGTGACACCAAGAGATGAGTTGACATACTACCAACCATCCTCTTGGGCCTTCAATCTGCTCTTCAAACAGACACAGGACACTCTGCAGCGCAGTTAGCGCTAGGCAAAGAGTTACTCCTACCAGGGGACTTTTTCACTCACTCGAAAGAAATTAGCCCCAAAATGTTCGTCCAAAACATACGGACTGATGCTAACAGTTTTTTGAAACAGGCAGCTCGTCATGGCCAACCAAAGATTTATATCTCCAAACACTTGACCACTACTTCTCATGTGTTTGTCAGAGACGAGAAAATAAGATCTTTGTTGGAGAAACCATACGCCGGTCCTTATAGGGTTGTATCACGAGATGACAAGAACTTCGTGATACTAATTGCAGGTGAAGAAAAAACGATTTCAATTGACAGATTGAAACCTGTATACCTTATAAACGACAACAGAAAAATGCTCCAAAGAGCAACAAGGAAGATGACAGATGGGAAAATTGAAGAGGAAAAACAGACCACACAGTCCGATACCATACAACCACAAAAAGTAGAGGACAAACAGGTCAAAAAAGGTGACGAATCACAAAAATCACCAGTAGAAAAAACAAAAATCAAGAAAACGGTGAAGTTTAGTGACGAGATCGTCAAAATACACTACGATCCATCAGCCTCTTTATCCCCACAAAAAAGAGGCAGGCCCCTTGCAGCCGAAAGTGAAAAAACCAAATTCCAACTCGAAAATCCGAAAGATTGGCAAGGAGAAACTAAAAATATTCACAAAAGTTAATATCCACTGCAAAAATTACAAACCCGCATAAAAATATGCACGAGAATCTGGGAATATTTGCAATAAAAGAAATTCCGCAGATAAGCAGAGAATAAATGCGTACAAATAAAAAACGACACGAATAAACAAACCCACGTGCGATAAGGAAGAAAACATCGCAACGTGATTCTATTGACAAATATCCCGATAACTAAACAGTCAATAGATCGTGACGTCACAAATGAAGAGTGCATTCCTTTGTGAAATACAAAATTCAAAAGTATGAAAATTCAAACACGCTTAACTCTGCTTGTACTTAACAGATTTTGACCGGAAAACTTTTCAGCTAAAGAATATTTAATGCACTATCCCCTCCGAACATGTCTGAAAAAAGATAACGACTTGGAATAAAGCTGCGATCGAAAATATTCTCACAACATTTTTCACTCGCCTTTCTGCTGTTGACTGTTTAACACGCCGAATTTTCACAAACTTTTTCTACCAATTTTTTTCTTTTTCCGATTTGTATTCCTTCCTTACATCATGCCGTCCCCAATTAACACGCCATTTTCGACTCCAGACTTTCAATTTATCGTTCCGCCTGTACCTCAGCCTGTAAAGACTAAGGAACAGACGGAGCAAGAAAAGGAAATTGAATGAATCAAAAATGAATTGCTGATGGACACGACATCCGCTGCGGACATTGTCAAGATGATGTTTGCACCCCTTCCTGCCCTCATCTCACCTCCAAAGTCACCGGAGAGGACACAGAGAGTGGAGAACCCACCCTCAGAGTCTTCAACACTGATGGCATTGGTGGTGAAGAGGCAACTCCCGGTAGAAGAGGTGCCTCAAACACGCCCTCCACCTACCTTTGGTCTAGCCTACAGACCATCGGGGACGTCAAACTCCCCGATGTTCAACCAGCCAACACCAAAAACCCCAACTGGTCATCCACCTCCACGTCGTCCTCATCCTTACACTTGTCCGGCACACCAAAACTGATGCCCAGACGTAGGGGGCAACAAAGCCGAGAATCCTACCAGGCCCGTTTCAACGCTTGTAAGATGTCTTACGAGTGTGTGGGTGCCGTGGTAGGATTGGCCTTAGCCAAATAGGAGAGGGACCAGCGACAGCAGTAGACTCGATAAGTCCCCCCAGGCACGCAACTTATCATTTTTGCAGCGCAAAAACTGGGGGGAGTAGCTGTGGGGACAATACTTGTATGAGGTAATAGGGGCTTGCATCCCTCGACGACAGTCGCCACCCAAAGGCTGGCAATAATCGTCTTTATGACGTTAAACGAATTTACACTGGTGCGTTTGTATGTTCGTACCTGTACGTACGTACAGTTAAGATACATTGCACGGGCCAAGATCAATTACCAGATAACGATATCAGTGATGTCACAGCCCGGTACCAAACAAGCTGCGTCGTTTCTTATCACCTCGACAGAGGCAAGAAACAACGTAACGCATGACATAATTACGTACATGTAAGTATGCATGTGTGTCTGTGTGCGTGTACCAAATCCTGTATATAAACTCTCAGAACCAGCTCAAAAATCCCCAGTGTTTGCCGAGGATTTGGCTCTCCCATACTTAACCGTATGAAGTGGCAGAACACGCAAAATACTGTTGAAGACCTTCTAGTGTGAATATCTCTCACGACAAGGTATTCCACACCTTGTATTCACCTATTGTTTTTTCAGATATATTAATTAATGGGGACGAAAAATATTTTTCTTTTACCTCACCTCAAACACAATTATAATGCATATATAAAAAATAATTGAACCACAATATATATTATCTTTACAATATTTATTAATTTCTGTTGTGTCGAAAAATTTTGTTTCATGTAACTCCTCTGATTCACCGTCGTACTCTCTGCTTAAATTTTGAAACACATTGTCCGAAAAGGGTTTGGTCTTCGATGTAGTGAATCTCTGTTGAATCCTTGATGACGGGAGCAGATTTCCTCTGGTGGTCCACTGGATCTTTTTGGCGGTCCTTTCTGGATTTTGCGTTCGTTGACTTCCAGGATCGGCCGTTATTAGGTCCGGAACATTCAGCTTCGATTTTCAATTTTTAAATAAAATTTTTTCGAATTTAACAAATTAAAATTCGAGTATTACTTCTTGAAAAAAACAATAATTATATTCGTGTGATTTTTCACTAAAAAACATAAAAAATTTTGCACCACAGTAAATCAATTCAAAAAATATTAAGTCGCGTCAAAATTTTACAAGTCTCTCCTCAAAGTTCTACCACAGCAATGGCTACCATGATGTGAGGTATGCAGAACGAGGATCGAAAAAGAACTTGAGACTCTATTTTACTACAACATTTATTAGCAGACTGAAATATATTTCACAAGTAAAATATGAAATGGCGAAGCACAGCGTTATCGGTAACGAAAAGTATGGGAAGCGATTCGTGAACTTAGTAGAGGGTATGACATATATATATGTATATATATAATGTAGTGATGATGAGGTGGGATTTCTGTTACAACACGAAGTACCCCAGACTGAACACCCTAACCAATCAGAACTGAAAATCGGTGTAAAATTGAGGTACTTTGTACATCAGTGTTAATAAACAAATGTACATTGCAAAATTTTCCTCCAGTCAGATATTTAGTTGGAAATACACGTGTTTCTAGAAGCACTGTTTATATGTAGGACACTAAAACTGCCCATGTGTCGTCTCCATCATATATATATATATATCCTCGATGGGTACAGTCTTCTCTGTTCACACTTTGGCAACACCGCTTAGATATACTCTGTTTACCATATTAGTTTTCATGTATCTTGATATGGCCACACTGACTCAGTTCAGCTGTGACTTAACCAATTCTAATTCTGTAAATGTTATGATCTTTTGAAATAAAACACAGTTAAAAAAGTATGAACTCAACTATTTTATTTTAAAACATAGCAATGGCAACTAATTGGACGAACAGTCTCTGTTTATCAAAGTGAAAATGTAACATGGCTAGATCATGAGTGTTGTCAGTTATATGACACAAAAATGTCATATGTCTAATTTTATTTACAGGTTGAGTATATACTATATAAATGAAAAAGTAGCGGGAAAGTTTAAAGTTAAAAATTTTGATCCAGTTTTAACTCTGATAGAAGAGAAATTTTGTCTATCAATAGATGAACCTAAAGAAAAATCAGAAAAATTAATACGATACAAGGAGGTCACTTGATTGCTTGATGTATATTATGCTTGGAACTAGGGTCAATATTTGATATGCTGTGTTATATTTTGGACAGTTTCAGTGCAATGCAGACAATGTAGCATACTCTCACTTACTTTGTGTCTTAAAATATGTGGTTTCTTCTATCGAACTTGAATTAAAATACCATGGCAAACCTGATTCTGAATTAATTAGGTTGTACATATATGTTGATTAGGCGAAATGACAAGCGTCTAGGGACACCGTAGGGTAAATTTTTTTTGGGTAGTTTTGGAATTGGTCGGAACACTTCGTTCGACTTGGGATTTTTGTTTGTTTTGTTTGTTTGTTTATTGATAATAATGGTAGTTGGAAAATGGGTTACCTAATTGTTTAATTTATGATGTTTTTAAATATGAATTCCAAATCGCAATTCATCTGGGACCTATGTCAAACTTCTTTTGGTAAAAAACATCATGTACTCAGGCACACTGAAAACATTCATTTCATTAGTAGGCCTACCAGTATAAAAAAAATTCAAAAACATTGAAGTAAAATCCAATGTTTTCTATGCTGTTTTTCCTGCAATACTTCCTGTGTATACGATCGTCATTTAGAAATTGCTCATCATTTGTATGTGAAAACAAAATGTTTATCCTTTTCATCTGAAAATGGTAAGTTCTGACACCTACATAAACTTTCATATTCTTGTGTCTCTTTCATTGGGATGTGATATATTCACACAGGTTGAACAACAACCGTGAACGATTCATTGTCAATCATGTTAAATTGAATAAATAAAGTTGACTCTGATTTTTTTTTTAATATTTTCAACGGATAAATGACGTTTTTCTGGTGGTTTATTCGAACATGTGAGAATAATGGCAAATTATAATATTCGATAGCCACTTATTCTCACACATCACATGCTGTGGCGACACTGTTTCTGTTGTTGTTGTTTTATCTGTGATATTTGTGTTTTGTAACTCAGCTGTGATTATATGTTTTTGTGTGCCTTCTTGTCGCTCATCTCTCGTCGATGTATCAACATGTATGTCATCATGGTGTTTAATAAAAATTCGTGAAACATTCAAAGTATCTAGTCTTCTCTTTTATATGTCGTAATGTGTGCTTCTAGTCATCGTTTCTTTAATTCGTCGTTTTAAGTTCTTCATCATCGTGGTTCGTGTATGGTGATCCGTTGAGAATTCCACTGTTTTTCTCACAGGTTATGGGCCCAGGTACCTGATTGTCAACGTGGTCGCCATTGTCCTGAGTATGCAGAGTTGTGCTGTCGATTCCTGTTCATCACTCCCAAGTAGTACCATGCCTTGTTTGTAATTTTTTCCTTTAAAAGTGTTCGTATTTATTTTTCGATGTTCCTGGGATCTCGTTCGTTTTTATTTGTTGGTCGACGTATCTGAAAGGTTGCTGAAGTCGCTGATTCGCGGTGCAACTGATCGTCGTAGCCTGATCACGAGATGGACATTCGAAAGCAGAATACTATCGAACCGTTCAATGGGCAGAATGGTCAGACATGGAAATTCAGGATGGAGCTGCTGTTAGCAAAGGAATCTTTGGGTAACATAATCTTTGATTCTTTGCCAACTGTTCGAAATAGGGGAGATGTATGGTCGAAGGAGAATTCTAAGGCGATGTTCCTTATAGCCAACAACGTGACGGACGAATACCTCGAAATCATCCAGACCTACACAACTGCGAAGGAGATGTTCAACGCGCTGACGAACCTGATTGATAGCGGAAATGACAGGACGCTAATGGATTTGCGAGCTGAGCTGTATACAAAACGGTATGTTTCTGGTTCTGACTTACAAAAGTATTTACTTGATTTTCGTGCCCGCTGTAGACGATTGACCGAGTTGGGGGACCTGACTACCACCAAACAATTTGTACTGGTATTGCTACGTTCGCTGCCAGCGGAGTTTTGTCCTATCAAAGTGGTGTTAGAGGATGGTGAAGTCGTAACCTGGGATGGCGTGTTCATGAGGTTGAACAATTTTCAACGTGAACTGTCCCTGGATAGTAAATCGACGTTGAGAAGCAATTCTCAATATTCAACTCTTCAGAAACCTTCATCGGTGGTGGCCACTGGTGAAGAGAACATATTTTTTGGCAACACTACGAATGGTGGACGAAATTTCGGTAATAATAACAATAATAATAATAGTAATAATCGTTTTGGTCGTGGTAGGTCTCAACATCGGGGAAACAATCGTGGTTATAATCGTGGCGGAAGTAATAATAACTTTAATAATAACCGGAATTTAAACGCACAGAGCAATACTAATAATAATAATAATGGGAATAATAATTCAAATGGACATGGTCGGAACTTTGGGAATGACAATGGGCATTCGAATATAAAATGCCATTTCTGTAACAAAATCGGTCACATAGCACGTAATTGCTATGCAAAAAATAGAAATAATAATAGTACGGATAATTGTAATAACGTTAATAATAATAATGGAAATCGTACTAACGACCATGGTACCAATAATAATAATAATAATAATAATCGTAACTCAGCACAAATGTGCAATGATAATTTTAATTCGAATGACAATCGCTCTGAAGATGGTTACAGCTTTACACTGCAGAATAATAATAATAATAAAATAAATGATTTCGTTGATGCTCAAAATATTGTAAATTCGATGTTGCGTACCACTTTCGTAGTGGATAGTGGATGCACGATTCACTTGATAAATGATATAAGTCTGTTCAGTGACTATTTAGATTTGATAAAACCCTACAGTATCTGTGTCGCGAAGAAAGGAGTCTCGCTTGCTGTCACGTCGGTCGGTACCGTAAAATTAAAATTGTTGAATGGCATCGCAATAGAACTAAAAAATGTAAGGTATGCTCGGGAGCTACCACAGAATCTGCTGTCCGTTAAGCGCATGAGCAGGTCGGGTTTCGACACTCTGTTTCGAGAGGAGTCTGTTGAGGTCATCCAACGCTGCAGTGGTAAAATCGTGACCACTGGTGTGAGCATTGACTCGGATTTGTACACGATTGATTTTTTGAAAATACCAAATCACTCGTGCAATCTGATGTCTGAAGATGAACCTAGTCCACTGACTGTGTGGCACCGTCGACTTGCTCATTTGAATGTAAACGATGTAAGGTTATTGTCAACTAGGGGTTTGATACCAAATGTTGACACTAACCGCAGATTGCTGTGTGAGCCTTGTGTCATGGGCAAACAGAAACGGAAACCGTTCCTGAGGCACGAACGAAAAACAAGTAGGCCTTTGGAACTAATACATACCGATCTGTGTGGCCCGATAAATCCTCCGTCATATAATGGAGTGAAGTATTTTATGACCTTTATCGATGACTACTCAAATTTTTGCTGTGTGTACCTGTTGACGAGTAAGACAGAAGCCTTTTCGAAATTTAAAATTTATCATGAGATGGTAGCAAATAAATTTGGCTACAATGTTAAAAGACTCAGGTGCGATCGGGGCACAGAATACTTAAACACGATTTTTCAATCATATTGTAATGAAAAAGGGATTGTTGTCGAACCCACTGTTGGCGGCTGCCCTCAGCAAAATGGAAAGGCTGAGAGGATGAACAGGACACTGTGTGAAAGGGCGAGGACATTGTTGTTCGAGAGCGGTCTTGAAAAGATATATTGGACAGAAGCCATATTGTGCTCTGTATATATTGTGAACCGTTGCCCTACAAATAAAGATTTTGTTCCTTATGAAAGATGGTTTAATGAACAGTTTGATTATAATAAATTACGGACGTTTGGATGTGACGCTTATATGCTGTCCTTCAAACATGACTCAAATAAATTTAAAAATAAAAGCGAGAAACTTGTAATGGTCGGTTATTCCCCCTGCGGCTACAGACTACTCAATGTGACTACTAAGGAGGTACGTTTATCACGTGATGTCGAGTTTTTTGAAAGTAAAATAGGTGCCAAGGATTCTAGTAAATATAATAATAATGATGGTATTTTTGTAGAGGTCACCGAATCGAATCTTGAGAACATTGAAGTTGATGGTGACGTAAATTTGGATTGTCTGTCAGGTGCAACGGCTGATTGTGATGGGACTGCAGGAAATATTTACCTAGCGGAGGACGGCATCCCCTTGACGTTTGAGGAGGCGAATGGTGCACCGGATGGTCTGATGTGGAGGGAGGCTATTTCTTCGGAGATCAGTGCCCTGAATTCGAATCAGACCTGGTGGGTGACCAAACGTCCAAGGGACGCTCCTACCATCACATGTCGTTGGGTATTTAATAAAAAATACGATATGAATAATGAGGTACTCTATAAGGCAAGACTGGTCGCCAGAGGATGTCAACAGAAAAAAGGCTTCAACTTTAATGAAGTTTACGCGCTGGTGGCAAAGCTTTCGACTGTGAGGACTCTCTTGGCTATCAGTAATAAAATGAAATTTTATATAGAGCAAATAGATATTTGCAGTGCCTTTTTAAATGGAATTCTGTCTGAAGACGTGTACCTCGAAATACCTGAGGGAATTGAAACAAAAATAGATAAGAAAAAGAATGTTTTGAAGTTGAATAAATCTATATATGGTCTGAAGCAGTCGCCTAAAGTTTGGAATACGTTATTTAACGAGTTTCTGGTTGCTCTTGGTTTTGAGCAGAGTAAGGCTGATGACTGCTTGTATGTTTATAAAAGTAGGACTGACAATACGGTTGTCTACTTGCTCACTTACGTTGACGACGTCCTCATTAGCTCCAATAATAAGGCAAAAATTGCTTTTTTCAAAAATGAAATAAATAAACGTTTTAAATGTAAGGATCTTGGAGAGGTCAAAAAATATTTGGGTCTGAATATAAGCTACAATCGGGAGAAGGCCATGCTGGAGATTGAGCAGAGGGCTCTCATCGAGTCTGTTGCTAGACGTTTTGGTGTTGAAAATTGCTCACCAACCTTCACACCCATTGACCCCGGACTCCAACTGGACAGGGACCTCAATGCGTGTGATAGTGTTTTGAATAACCGGTATCAACAGCTCGTGGGATGTTTAATGTACTTAATGTTAGGATCACGGCCCGATATTTGCTTTGCAATATCTTACTTCAGCCAATTCTCCAGCTGTGCCACGGATGAGCATTACAAGTATCTTCTGCGAGTTCTGAAATACCTGATAACCACCAAGGACAAAAAATTAATTTTCCTACATGATGATAAGAGTAACGGCAGTATATTGGAAATATATTCCGATGCCGATTGGGGCAACTGCGTTAATACAAGACGGTCAGTTACCGGATACTGTGCCTTTGTCTACGGGTCACTGGTGTCCTGGTCAAGCAAGAAGCAGCCAACAGTGGCTTTATCTAGTACAGAAAGTGAATTGATCGCAATATGCGATGCTACCACTGAGTCCATATGGCTGAAATATCTACTAGGTGATTTTTGCATCCAAGTTGCTGATAGGGCTGTAATCTATGAGGATAATCAGAGCTGTCTGTCTCTGTTGCACTCCGGCAAGTGGAATACCCGTAGGTCAAAACATATAGACGTGAAATACCGTTTTGTATGCAGTCATGTAAATGTAGAATTTAGATACTTATACGTGCCAACTTCGCGACAATTGGCTGATATGTTCACGAAGGGCTGCCCGAGGCCTAAATTTACCGAATTTTGTAGACTGATAAATTTAACGTAACTTTTTGTTTATGTATACCATTTTTTGTTTGTATGTTAATGTTGTTGTTTGTGACCACATGTTTATTTTTAATCGTTTGTTGACTTTTTGTCATTATGTATCGAAATGACAGTATTAGATTAATAACGTTATTTTTATTGTTACCTTTTTAAAAATCTTAATCAAATATATATAATTTGAGGAGGCGTGTGAGAATAATGGCAAATTATAATATTCGATAGCCACTTATTCTCGCACATCACATGCTGTGGCGACACTGTTTCTGTTGTTGTTGTTTTATCTGTGATATTTGTGTTTTGTAACTCAGCTGTGATTATATGTTTTTGTGTGCCTTCTTGTCGCTCATCTCTCGTCGATGTATCAACATGTATGTCATCATGGTGTTTAATAAAAATTCGTGAAACATTCAAAGTATCTAGTCTTCTCTTTTATATGTCGTAATGTGTGCTTCTAGTCATCGTTTCTTTAATTCGTCGTTTTAAGTTCTTCATCATCGTGGTTCGTGTATGGTGATCCGTTGAGAATTCCACCGTTTTTCTCACAGAACATGTTCTCATGAATACTACACTTCGTTCTTCTTTACAGTGTCATTCAGTGTTTTTTATTCACAACTTAAAAATTTTTCAGATTCTTGCTTTAAAAAAATATATTTAAAAAAAATACAGCCTCTATAAATAAAGTTTTTTTTTACAAAAATTCTAAATAATTTCAAATTTTAATAAAAACACAAAATAACTTTGAAAACTAAGTCAAACGAAATGTTCCGAACAATTCCAAAACTACCCGAAAAAATTTACCCTATGGTGTCCCTAGACGCTTGTGGCAAAATGTCCCACTTCTCATAGGTCAGTCAGTGGTTATTGGGTATTTATATACGATTGTCTGATAATTTGGAGAGGCAGGGAACAGTATCTAGTTACTTTGTCTATTACAGATGCTGAGATTGTTGCTTTTTGCAACTGTATACTCAACACAGTAGTTACACAAAATATTATGATTAATATGTATGTAACTGTTTTGTCTCTGTATCTCATATTTGAGGACAATGATAACTGTATTAAATTTGCCAGTGTTAAATTTTATTTCATCAGATATTATGTCAATACCAACACCTGTATGAAATGTGTGCCAACTATGTACCAGTTGGCCAATGTGTTTATTAAGGGGCTTGGTCGTACAAAATTTTTAAAATTCAGAACTTTGATGTTCTGTTGAGGTGCTTGGCAGCCCTTATTTTGACACAACCTAAAATTTAGCGCTTCCTTAGGTGATAGAAACATAAATATGTACACATACAACAGTGAAAATTCACCTATATTCCTGTATTTAAATGTTGTCTTGTTTTTGAACCAATATGTGAAATCAGAATTCGCTGTTTGTAATAGTTACCACATGTATTTTTTCATTTATTGATTTTATTAATTCGATTACCTAATTTTATGTTGTGATGTGTTTTTGTATTCATCTTTGTTTTATATTTTTTTAATCTTGCCTAGTCAAATGCATTATATTTTTTAAATTTTATCGACGCCTTATACATGTATATTTTGTTGAGAAATCTCACAAGTTTGAGGCAAGGAGTTGTTTTTATCCTCAATAATTTAGCAAACCTGCTCATTTCATGTTATCTCGTCACAAGACGTTATATTTAGTTTAGTTTATAGTGCTGTGGTACTTTGCTTTATGTGCAGACCATTTGATCGTTTCATCAAACGTTTATGTGAAGTTGTTTTGTTCATTTTGAAATGTCAATATTGGCGGTCATGAATAAAGATTGTGTAGTGAGAAACTTGTGAATTTCATTTGCTTTTGGTTTAACCTTCAATTTTTATTAACGTATAAGGTAAATTCAACATTGGTGACACTGATATGGTTATAGACAAAATTCCCATTTCAACTTATTCTATCTTTGTAGACAACCAGACAAGTTTTCACTGGGTGTATTCTTTAGGGCTAAGAATTGCCATTCTTAAATCTGATATGGGGCTATTCCTATCTATGTGAATATATACATCAATGAAAAGTACATGTGACTTGAACATTAGCAGAATAGCTCCATAAAAAACATTTCAAAATAGCACTTTTTGTCATAAATAATGAAACTATTAAAAAAATTTTTTTCATGAAAAAATCTAAACACCTTCAAAAATAAAAAGTTAATAAAAATGTTCTAAAAAGAGAAAAATAATTCTTTTAAAATTTCTCTCGTAAAATCTACTGGAATAAAAATGAAATGAAAAAACATTGTTAAGTTGATAATTTAAAAAAAAAAATTAGAATAGACCTCAAAAAAACAGTTAAAAATGGGCTAAAAAAAATAATAATTTTAAAATTTCTTTAGTAAGATGTAGATTCAGGGACAGGAATTATTGAATTTAACTTTTTCTTACCATGTAAGTTTTATAGGTACATCTATTCCGTCAAATTTTAAGACAAAACTTTTTAATTAGCGTCGACATCAATAATTCCAGTTCCTTGACCTACATCTTACTAGAAAAATTTCGAAAGGATCATTTTTTCACTTTTAAGCGCATTTTTAATGTATCTTTTGAAAAATATTATTAAATTACCATAATGCTTTTTCGCTTCATTTTAATTTCAGTAGATTTTACTGGAAAAATTTTCAAAGAAATATTTTTTTCTTTTAAGAGCATTTTTATTGGTTTTTTGTTTTTTGTAGGTGGTTTGATTTTTTCAATGATTTTGTTCTAGCGTTAGCGGCAATTCATTTTAAAACTAACGGTTTTTGTGTTAAAGATAACTCGTAAACTACGTCATCAATTCTGAAAAAAATTTAATGGCACCACCATGGTATTATCCTCATAATTTAAAAAAAATTCTTCGAAATCGGTGCCGAGGTTGAGAAGTTATGTTGGAAAAAACATTTTAAAAAAAACATATTTACCGAACAAATTGATAACCTTCTCATATTTTTGAATTCGATTAAAAATTAGCTTATTTTAGTTGGGTTTTTTAATTTTTTTTCCCCTAGATAAATCAATGACAAAGTCAACACCTGTTTTTCTTTTAAGTTATGTATCTTTCGGATGAAACCAATTGCCATATTTCATGAATTATGAAGTACTATCACACTGCGACATATGACTGCAAATTACTTTCAATATCGTATTCTTTCTAACTTTTTTCATGCTCTTTTGGATGAACAGTTGCAAAGGGAAAACCTGCTAAAAAACCTACGGTTTTCATTGAAAATTTTCAACTTTCTCGTAATGATGTGCAAGGTATTACGTAACTTTCTTTTTTCGTCACCTGAAATAGAAACAAGATTTTAAGCTCATTTGAAAATTACGTTCTTCATTAGAAAAAGTCTGTACTAATAATGGTAGTGAAACGAGAAATTTTTGAAAGTCAAATAGAAAACAGTGAGTATCAAAATAAATTTTTACATGAAATGTGTTTAAAAAAGTTGGTAACTTTTGATAATAGTTGTTTTGAAAATTACAAAAATAATAAGTTTCACTTTTATACAGCTTCTCAATTTAAAATTAAAAAACAAGTGAATATAATTAACAAAGTCCAGAAAACTTTGGAAAATTACGTTAAATAAGAACACTAAACCAACTTCGAAATCTCAAATAGTTATAATAAATATTTAATTTCAGCAATTCCCAATGTTCAGCGCAACTGACTCTCAATTTCCCCAGTTTCGATGGACAGTGTTTTCGTTTCTCGGAGTAAATGGTTTCGATACAGTTTTTTGTAATTATAGAAAAGCTTTCCATTCTAGAAAGAAACAAATTTTTTAGAATTTGTAAGAACTGAATTCTGATTAACATACATAACAATAGGACTTCGTCATTTGCTAGATGTAAAATATTAACTGCCCTCGTCCTTAAAATCACTAAATTGCTGCAGCACATACAGTGGCAGTCTCAAGTTTGTCTAAAGGCAGGGGCCAAATCTTATAATTCTGTTTTACTAGCAAGTACCCAATGCCACAACGTAGCAACAATTTACAGACTTTCGTAAACCATAAATGCGTCGGAATTATCAATTAATCAGGTTCAAAATGAAGAAAAAATGAGAGACTGAAATATATTAGACACATATCCAAATATATCTGTAACTATGGTCACGTGATAGCGTTACGGAAGTGGCTTTTGTATGTAAGAATTCCTCTCCAATCATCTACAACTTCCACCCTCTTCATAGTGAAAATCTATTAAAATAACATAAGACACATTGACCATTGTGTTTTATCTAAACCAAAGGGCAATAGCCCACTGGCGTCTGCTTGGATCTATTATTGAGTGCTAAGTAATCGCTTCTTAACAAGTCAATTTCATTTTCTCCTTCATAATATTTATGTTACGCAAATAATATGAGGGAAAAGGTTTGACAACATATTTTCAGAGCATTCAAAATTAACTGACGTTTACCTAAAGGTAACAAACAAAAACAAAATGATTTACCTGGAGTATGTTTGTAGAGAGTGTTCAATACCTCTCAATAAATCATTGGTTTTCAGTATTAAAATCATCTGACGATTCACATTTGAAAGAACATCAGAAATATAAGCTAAAAGATTGGGAAATTCTTTTTGCACCAATTCTTTCTGAAACAAATAAATAACAGAACATTGCGGTAGACTGAGCAGATTTGATAATCAACATTGAAAAAACTCACTTCATTATCATCGTATCGAGTTGTATTTAAACCCAATCTAATGGCATCCCAAGAACGTCCAGTCACCATTGATGCAAATAACCAAAACAAATCAGGTACTCCCAATTCTGCGCAATGATTTGACATATTTTCCATATCTCTATTAAGTATACTTATCCATAATTGAGCATATTTAAAACGAAAATCATCTGTTAATGTCTGCATTCAAGAAATAAGATAACTCACATGAATTAGTTACGATTAAAAACTATTTCAAAATTACATACAATAAAATTTCAACTTACAGCATATAAACCATGATCAAGTAAAACGATATCAGTTGACCCTGTCTTCGATTTTCTCACTAAAATATTTCCTGGATGTGGATCACTGTGCACAAATCCACGTTTAAATATCATTTCACTATACAGCTGACCTAATTTATCCGACACGTCATAAGGGTTAATACTAAAGAAAACAGAAAATCAATGTTACTAACAGTATCAACCACCTTCCGAAGGATTTTCTGAGAATGTAAAATGTACTTGTTATTTTTTATGTAGTCCAAATCATTAACTTGCCCACCTTCAATATACTCCAAAGCAATAATACGTGAACTACACATATCTTTGTGTACAGTAGGTATCTGGAAATTTGAGATTTTCAAACGTATTAACAACCATTTTTTTTTTCACGAAAATAACTCATGTTCACATGTGATAAGCTAGCGATGTTCCTACCATTTAAAAAAATACCATCAAAAAACGGTAAGTGTTTTGATAAAAGTTGATTACAAAATGGAAGATTCTCTGAAGAGCAAGATATAAAATGTGTATGGTTATGAAATATTATGAAGAAAATAGTTAAGTTTTCCATAAACTTACATACTGCATTAAAAGTAGATTAAAGATCAACCTAGCTTTTTCATATATTGAACTAAGTTTGAGAAAGCTCACCTTATTATCTCACCTTGAGCCATGACATATGATGAAACATCACTTTAGCTTTTTCTGTATTTTTAGCTTCCACTTCAAAATCCAACTCTCTAGGAATATTACGTTTGGTTTCATCAACTAACCACTGAACTTTGAAGTCTGGTAAAATCCAAGAGACAACTTTAGCAAGAATCTAAAATAGAATAAAACCAAAGTATATACATATACAATATTTATCCATAAAACCTCAATTAATTGACACTCAAATTTGAAATAATATACTCAAATTCTTAACAAAATCATTTTTAATAAATAATAAAGTGCTTCAATAGAGAGAATTTAATTTTTGCAACGTTTCATATCTTTCATTTTCATGTAACTTGAAATAATTGACAATTTGAGTTACATTATTGTTGGCTGAAGATATAAGTAATGACAATGTAGCATGTTCATTTTTAGTGTATGAAAATACAACTATTGCATTTAGTGCAATGACGGGACCCGGGGAAAAGCGCCAAAATTAAATTAACACTGACCTCCATAGTCTTCAAATCAACCACTGAATTGCTTTTCACAGTTGGGTGCTGCACTTTTAAGGCAAGGGTGCGACCATCTTTCAATTTGACTTTATGGACTTGAGCTAAAGATGCTGCTCCTAATGGCACAGGATCAAAAGTTTCAAATATATCTTCAGGCTACGAAAGAATAAATTTCCAATGTTATTCGTATAATAATTATACACGATGAATCGACAATTTATCAAGCTCACATCTCTCCGCAAATCTTCTTTAAAAACTTGGTATACTTCTTCAATAGTTGAAGCTGGAGCTTGACTGTGTAATACCTTCATGGTTTCTACATATTCTCGCGGTAGAATATAATCAAGAGCGCCGATATGCTGACCGACTTTAATATAAACACCTTTGTTTGATCGACATAAGTTTAATAATGTTTCTGCAGATTTTTTATGCACCTATACAGAGATCAAATGCCATTAATGTTAATTTATCACTTCATTTGAATTATGAATAAGAGGACTTAATTAAAACACTTACTTCGGATCGCAAGTTATTATATTCTTTGGATTCTCTCTTTATTTTTTTCCCATATCCATACAGAGACGTTTTATAATAGAAGACAACAGTAAGTGCCTGTTTATTAAACGTATACAGTAAATTGATTGAATACTATGACATATTACTAAGAAAATTAAGATAGGTATAAAATTAGTATTAAAAAAATGCAAAGAAAACTTATACCGCAATTGAAGCTCTTCCAAATCGAACAATTCCAATTGAGTCAACGTTATACTGATTGGAGTGTAAAGATGCAACGGTACCAGCTAATCCCAAGGTACCAGTGCTTAAAACAGTATAATTCAGCAATTTTGTGAAGATCATCCTGCCTAATATAAATATGAAATACATATTTACAGTAAAACTGGTAAACCAAAATAATAAAACAAGCAAAAAATTTACAATTTACATTCAGCGGGTTAATTTCCAACAATCACAAATTCAAAAATAATCAAGATATTCATTCGCACAAACTACATTAATAAACGGGTTTTGGTTTAAATTTAATTGAACTCAGGCCTAAATAAAACATGACCTTGATTTATTAATTAAAAGTTTCTTTATGAAAAAAAAAAAAAAATTATGAAACGACGAACGCTGCCGAGTGATTTTTTTCTTTTTTCCTTTTTAACGTAAGACTATACACCTGTCAAACTGTCCTTCAGAAGACAATGCATAAGTTACAAATTAAAATGAATGAATCACTTGCAATAAATTACAGTGAAAAATAATTATGACTGTATCATTCTTACTACGAGTTACAGTTTAATCGGTAACTGTGTTGTTGAGTTTTAAAAGGATGGCACTATGGTCCGATCATGCTGAAATTAATACGGAATATTGTTTTGTATATGAGGATACGATGACGAGAATATGAAATGTCGGAAAAGATTATTGATGAAATTATCGAGGACAATTTTTATTTAAAAAAACGACCAATCTCACCTACCCACCAACTGGGCTTAACCGGGATTCGAACCTCAGTCACACATTCACTAAACACAGTCAACCCTCGGATTACAGGAATACAGGAGCTCGCTGTAGCGCTTAATCCTTGACTGTCCGAAAAAAGGATTTTTGAACTACTTTCACATGGAAAATAACGAAATAAATGAATATTTTGCCAACTTTGAACCTCAATAAGTTCACTTATAATTATTTTTGACATTCAAAATTTCTTATCTGAACTGTACACGTAAAGCACTGATTATATACGAAATTTCTGCTCATTCGAAACATAAGTACATAACCCATCTTATATAGAACAGTACTAAATAACCGAATTGAAATGAAAAATGTTACATACCTAGAAAACTTTCTGGGTGCAATATGAAATGACGGTTTGAATCAGTTTGTACTTTGAATGGCGAACATTCCAATTATAATTATTTCGTGAAAATATTCTGTTTAATTAATTATTCTAATAATAACATATATCTATGAAAAGAAGTCATATACCCTGCTGTATAAAAACACTAAACAGTAAACTTGAATGTGCTGAGCTACTTAAAATGCAGTAGCCCAGTGGTTAAGTCAGTGTTGCCAGAAGGAAATTTTGTTTAATACCGAATTCTTCCTGTGAGAAGATGAGGAATTATCAACGGATCGAGATGACTAGAAACATATAAAACGAACCTAAACTACACACACATCGATCAAAGACTAGACGCACACATTACGAACACATAAATAAAAACACAATATTCACTTAAGTTACAAACTTTTATTTCCACATAAAGAATGGTGGAGATGTTAACATTACAAGTATTAAAAAGCGACTAGAGGCGTATGAATAAACATTATCACAGTTTGGTACAAAACACTAAAAATCACAGATTACAGAAATATATCGACAGTGTTGCCACCACAAATGATATGAGAGAATAATAGTCATGAGTATAATTTAATTTGCTATAATTCTCACACGCCTCCTCAAATTATAATTATACGATTACGATAAAAAAAAATGGTAAAAACAAATTATTAAATTGGTAAGGTCATTAAAAACACAAATGACAAAAGTCAACAATAATACAAAAAGTTACTATCACAAATACTACACAGATGGTAAACATATACAATAAGTTACAATAAATTTAACATTTTACAAAATACATCAAATTTAGGCCTCGGGCAGCCCTTCGTAAAAACATCAGCCAACTGTCGCGAAGTTGACACGTATGAATACTTAAAGTCTAAATTTACGTGATTGCACACAAAACGGTACTTTACGTCCACATGTTTTGATCTGCGAGTTTCCATTTTCCAGAGTGCAAGATAGCCAGACAACTCTGATTGTCTTCGTAAATTAAAGCTCTGTCATCAACTTGAATGCAAAAATCACTTAATAGATATTTCAACCAAATTGACTCAGTGGTAGCATCGCAAATGGCAATCAACTCACTTTCAGTGCTAGACAGAGCTACTGTTGGCTGTTTCTTACTGGACCAGGACACCAGCGACCCATAAACAAAGACACAGTAACCCCAGATGGACCGTCTTGTGTTAACACAGTTACCCCAATCGGCATCCAAATATGTTTCGATTATATTGCCGTTATTATTAAGTTCATATGAATATATCAATTTTTTGTCTTTTGCAGTCATTAAATATTTAAGAACTCTCAATAAGTATTTGAAATGTTCATCTGTGGCATAACTGGAGAACTGGCTGAAGTACGATATTGCAAAGCAAATATCAGGCCGTGATCCTAGCATCAAGTACATCAAACATCCCACGAGCTATTGATAGTTATTATTCAACACACTATCACACGCATTGAGGTCCCTATCCAATTGGAGTTTGGGGTCAATGGGTGTGTAGGTGGGTGCGCATTTATCAACACCGAACCGCCTAGCAACAGACTCGATGAGATTCTTCTGCTCGATCTCCAGTATGCCCTCTTCGCGACTATAATTAATATTTAAACTAAGATATTTTTTAACTTTTCCAAGATCCTTACACTTAAATCTCTTATTAATTTTATTTTTGAAAAATGTGATTTGTTCTCTATTGTTAGAACTAATAAGGACGTCATCAACGTAAGTGAGTAGATAGACTATTGTTCCATCATGTTTATTTTTGAACACGTACAAACAGTCATCAGCCATGCTTTGTACAAAGCCAAGTGACAACAGGAACTCATTAAATAGTTTGTTCCACACTTTTGGCGACTGTTTTAGACCATATATAGACCTATTTAATTTCAGTACATTAGTACGCTTATCAACCTGCGTTTCTATACCTTCTGGTATCTCGAGGTACACTTCCTCCGAGAGAACACCGTTCAGAAATGCGCTACAGATATCTATTTGTTCTATATAAAATTTTAATTTATTACTAACAGCCAAGAGGGTCCTCACAGTCGAAAGTTTCGCCAACGGCGCATATACTTCATTAAAGTTGAAGCCTTTCTTCTGCTGGCAGCCTCTGGCAACTAACCTAGCCTTATATAAAACATTATTTTCATTATCATATTTCTTGTTGAAGATCCAACAACACATGATGGTAGGGGCGTCCTTTGGACGTTTGGTCACCTTCCAAGTCTGATTGGAATTCAGGGCACTTATTTCAGATGAAATAGCCTCCCTCCACATCAGACTATCAGGTGCTGCACTCGCCTCCTCAAACGTCAAAGGGATGCCATCCTCAGCCAGGTATATATTTCCTGCTGCTTGATCAGAAGACAATCCAAATTTAAATCACCATCAACTTCAATATTTTCCACGTTGGATTCCGTGACTTCTTTAAACAAATCATCATTTTTTGTATATTTATTATGTCCAGAGTTACCAATTGCACTTTCGAAGAACTCAACATCACGTGACAGACGTATCTCCTTAGTATTTATGTCCAACAACTTATAACCACATGGTGAATAACCTACCATTATTAACTTTTCACTTTTACTCTTAAACTTGTCAGAGTCATGTTTGAACGATAACATATACGCATCGCATCCAAACGTTTTTAATTTTTTGTAGTCGTATTTTTCACCAAACCATCTTTCAAAAGGAACAAAATCTTTATTCGTGGGGCATCTGTTCACGATATAGGCGGAGCACAATATGGCTTCCGACCAAAATATCTTCCCAAGACCACTCTCAAACAACAGTGTCCTTGCCCTTTCGCACAGTGTCCTGTTCATCCTCTCAGCCTTTCCATTTTGCTGGGGACAACCGCCAACAGTAGGTTCAACCACAATTCCTTTCTCAGTACAATATGACTGGAAGGTAGTATTCAAGTACTCTGTGCCGCGATCACAACGGAGTCTCTTTACATTATAACCAAACTTATTCAAGACCATCTCGTGATATTTTTTAAATTTTGCAAAAGCTTCCGTCTTGTTTGCCAGCAGGTAAACAACAAAAATTGGAATAATCGTCGATAAAAGTCATAAAATATTTAGCTCCTTTATATGCAGGAGGGTTGATAGGTCCACAGAGATCAGTATGAACCAACTCCAAAGGCTTACTTGTTTTTCGTTCATGCCTTGGAAATGGTTTTTGACTCTGTTTCCACATAACACAGGGCTCACACAGCAATCTGCGATTGGAGTCAACATTCGTTATCAAACCCCTGCTTGATAACAACCTAACATCGTTCACATTCAGATGAGCAAGTTGTCTATGCCACACGAACAGTGGGCTCGATTCATCTCCCAACGTCAGATTACACGATTGACTTGACATTTTAACAAAGTCAATTGTGTACAAATCTGAGTCTACGCTAACACCAGTGGTAACTATTTTTCCACTGCAGCGTTGGATGATATCAACAGACTCTTCTCGGAACAAAGTGTCAAATTTGCTCATGCGTTTAACCGAAAGCAGATTCTGCGGCAGCTCCCAAGCATACCTTACGTTTTTCAGTTCGATTACAATTCCATTCAAAAGTTTCAATTTTACAGTACCTACCGACGTTACAGACAGAGAGACACCCTTCTTCGCAACACAGATACTATGTGGTCTGATCAAATCTATATAATCACTGAACAGGCTTATATCATTAATTATGTGAATTGTGCATCCACTGTCAACTATAAACGTGGTTCGAGGCATTAAATTTACGTTTTCTTTTGCATTGCAAGAGTCATTAATTTTATTATTATCGTCATTATTTAATGTGAAGCTGTAACCCACTTCAGAGCAATCGTCATTAGCATTAAAATTCCCACTGCACATCTGTGCCGAGCTCCTATTACTGTTACTGTTATTGGAACTCTGGTCATTAACACGATTTCCACTATTATTATTATTATTGTTACAATTTTCATTATTATTACGGTTCTTGACATAACAGTTTCGGGCTATGTGCCCTATTTTGTTACAATAATGACATTTCACGTTAGAATGTCCACCGTCAGTATCATTATTATGACCACATCCATTAAAATTATTATTATTATTATTATGTGAGCTCGAATTTCGATTATTATTATTAAAATTATTATAATTATTATTTCCGCCTCGATTGAATCCACGACTATTATTATTATTTCGAGATCGACCACGATTAAAACGATTTCCATTATTATTATTGTTAATATTATTACTAGAATTTCGTCTGACATTGTTGTGATTACCAAAATAAATGTTCTCCTCACCAGTGACAACCACTGATGAAGGTTTCTGTGATGCAGTGTTCAGAGTGTTACCTCGAACTGTCGATTTGCTATCAGAAGATAGCTCACGCTGGAAGTTGTTCAATTTCATGAAAACTCCATCCCAGGTGACGACTTCTGCATCTTCTATCACAACCTTAATTGGACGAAATTCCGCAGGTAGTGACCTCAGCAGTACCAAAATAAATTGTTTAGTGGTCGTTAAATCTCCCAATTCCGTTAAACGTCTACATCGAGAATGAAAATCCAACAAATATTTATGCAAATCACTACTAGACACATACCGTTTTGCGTACAAATCACCTCGTAAATATATTAGCGTCTGGTCATTGCCGTTGTCTATGAGGTTCATCAGGACATGAAACATTTCCTTCGCCGTCGTGTACGTTTGAATCATCTCCAGGTACTTGTCAGTTACGTTGTTTGCTATCAGGAACATCGCCTTCGCATTCTCCTTGGACCAAGCATCTCCCCTGTTACGAACAGTCGGCAAAGAATCGATTATAATATTAGTTAATGACTCCTTTGCCAACCGCAGCTCCATCCTGAACTTCCACGTACGGCCATTCTGCCCATTGAACGGCTCAATCATGTTCTTCTTTCTTGCTTCCATCTCGTTGACAGGTACAGACAATCAGTTACAGTGCAAACACAGCAATTTCAGCAACTTCCAGATACGTCGACCAACAATTCAACACAAACGAGATCACAGGAACATCGAGCAGAGAACATATTAAACAATTGAAAAAACAATTAGCAGGCATGATACTACTTGGGTGTGACGAGCAGAATCCGACAGCACAACATTGACAAACTATAACAATGGCGACCACGTTGACATCCAGGTAACTGGGCCCATAACCTGTGAGAAGATGAGGAATTATCAACGAATCGAGATGACTAGAAACATATAAAACGAACCTAAACTACACACGACATCGATCAAAGACTAGACGCACACATTACGAACA